>ML660778.1:7146941-7534362 GCA_007570785.1 Antilocapra americana | reverse complement strand
GTGTGTGTGTGTGTGTGTGTGTGTGTGTGTGTGTGTGTGTGTGTGTGTGTGTGTGTGTGTGTGTGTGTGTGTGTGTGTGTGTGTGTGTGTGTGTGTGTGTGTGTGTGTGTGTGTGTGTGTGTGTGTGTGTGTGTGTGTGTGTGTGTGTGTGTGTGTCTGTGTGTGTCTGTGTGTGTGTGTGTGTGTGTGTGGCCGCCAGGGCGCCAGGCGGGGTGGAGACGATGGTCTTTCATGGAGAAGGATGTTGGGCCATTTTGCTGTCAAAGCCTCTTTTGATCCCTGGTCTTGAAGACCAGCAAAAAAGAGGAACTACTTAATTTGTGTATTGAAGCTTTGTTTAATAAACTTTGCTTATAAAGGTGTTACTCAGGACTTGGAAGGTTTCTTTAGTATCTCTTTTAAACCATGTGCAAATTTGATTTGTTAAAAACTTTTATTCTTAGTGAGAGCATTTTAACACTGCTGTGTTAGACCTGGGGGAAGGGTAGAAGTCTGGGAGGGTTCTGACCTTCATCTGACATAAACCAGTTGTTTTAATGTCACCTGGTTTGCAGCTATTTGTAGGAAAACGTTATTGAAAGTTTTAAAGGCCAATTAGGCTCCTACCCCTGACTTAGAATGTCTTAAATCTCTGGGCAGATTTGAAGAATTCCTTATACCCAATCTGTTGCTTCTAGAGCACTGTTTTGGGTTTGCTCAGAAAAGTTTGTTTCTAGGAAACGAAAACCAAATTAAAAATGTGAGACAATTAAATGAAACACAAGTGAGAAGCTGTTTCTAGGAGACTTTTCATACCAAAATCTGGTTGATTTAAAGTTTGCATTTGTGGTCTGTGACATTTTCCATCCCCCAGGGCAGTGGATGAGGTGGGCTGCTGTTTGTTCTGGAGCAATTTTTTTTTTTTAATTGAAGTGTAGTTGATGTATAATATTATGTAAGTTTCAGGTGTACAATATAGTGATTCATAAATTTAAAGGTTATACTCCATTTATAGTCATTATAAAGTATTGGGTATATTACTTGTATTGCACAATATATCCTGTGAATTTTTTATACCTAAGAGTTTGCACCTCTTCATCCCCTACACTTCACCCGTCGCTCATCACTCTCCCCACTGGTAATGACTAGTTTGTTCTCAGTATCTGTGAAGCTGCTTCTTGTTTGTTATATTCACTAGTTTGTTGTATTTTTTAGAGTTCACATATAAGTGATGTAATACAGTATTTGTTTTTGACTTATTTCACTAGCGTAATACCCTCCAAGTCCTTCCATGTCACTGCTAATGGCAATATTTCATTCTTTTTATGGCTGAGTAATACTCTACATCTTCTATATCTGTTTATCTATTGACAGACACTTAGGTTGCTTCCATGTCTTGGCTGTTGTAAATAATGCTGCTATCAACATTGGGTACGTGTAGCTTTTAGAATTAGTGTTTTTTGGAAGAAGTATTCTTTAAAGGGTAAGAAGTAAGTTCAGGTTGAAATTGAAATTCCGTTCCTGCCTTTTTTGTTATTGCTTAACAAATGGCTTATCTGTGGTTTAAAATGTTTTTAGCTAATGAAAAGAGCCATTTGCACCAATGCCTGTAATCTTTTACTGGGTGGATAATTTGAAGCTACACTTTAATATCTGTATTTTTATCTTGTCATTTTTTAATAGGAGAGTTTATAATCTAGACTCTCTCTAAAGCTTTCTATGCTTAATATGAAGTTGATTACTTGTTCATTTAGTAAGCAATTGGCTGAACTTTTATAGTATTACAGATGTTCAGTGTACTACTACCATTTTAATTGACATTAGAAACCCCCATTTTAAGAAAATTGTGTCTAGTTTGTGGATTCAAGATTTGAATTAGTTGACAATTCCAGAATGTTCAGAGGCAATCTCAAAGTAGAGCTAATTAGTGGTGAAAATATTCAAAATGAAAAGAAGACAGACTATAATTTAAAGAGACAGGCAGGCTCCCCGCACCCTGCTCCATGCCCAAGCATAGTCCTCATGATTGAATGGGACCAGGATATTTAAACAAAGAATGTGGTATGGATGCTTCATGCTTTAAGCGGGGAAAGGGAGCTTGCTTTTAATAATCCACATTTCCCTGTCCAGCATGCTTCAGTTGTTCTGTTCTGTTTCCCCTAGGAAGCCTCTGGGGCTTTTGTGGGGGTAACTAACTTAGGGCTGGCTGAGTGTAGCGAATAGAGCCCTGGCCTGGCCATTCCAGAGGGTCCATGGGCTTCCAAACCCTTCAAAAGATTCCAGTTAATCTTTGCAGTTTGTACACTGCTTAATGGGCACACTTGTCTTTTAGGTTCAGTTTCTGAATATACAGCTGAATTATAGTACTTTAGCTAATTATCCTTTAAAAAAACAATAGAATGAGGAAGACTATTGTAGAAGTTATATTTGTGACATAAAATTGAAAAACCTGCAGAAGAGTTAAAAAAAAAAGAAGAAATTTGGAAATCTACGATCCAGATATAATTACTGCTAATTCTTTGGTGTGTTTTTTTCTGGTCTTAAAATTAAGTTCTGTATGCTTCTGAACATTGGCCAAGATTATGTGTGTGTGTGTATATATATATATTTATTTATTTATCCACATAAGAGAATACAAAATTGTAATTTAAAATAACATCAATGAAATAATCAGTGTAATCCATGCCATTTTGTCATAATTATCAATATGGCTTCCCTGGTGGCTCAGTCAGTGAAGTGTCTATCTGCAATGCGGGAGACCTGGGTTCAGTCCCTGGATCAAGTAGATCCCCTGGAGAAGGAAATGGCAACCCACTCCAATATGCTTGCCTGGAGAATTCCATGGACAGAGGAACCTGGTGGTTACAGTCCATGGGGTCACAAAGAGTTGGACACGACTGAGTGACTAACACTTTCACTTTTCATTATAAATATACTTATTATTTCATTGATATTGTCATTTTAAATTACAATTTTGTATTCTTTTGTGTGGATAAATTATATATTATCTAGCAGACTCTTGGGCTTTTCCTTTTATTTGTGCTTTTGATGTTTCTTTCCATCTTGATAAAACATAATTGATTGATGGTAATATATATTTCTGAAACTTGACTGCCTGTGTGTGTGTGTGTGTGTGTGTGTGTGTGTGTGTGTATGTGTGCGCTGTGCACGTGCTCTGTTGGATCCTTAGAATATGGCAAAAAAGTTTAACTTCAAGGATATTGGAGAAGGAAATGGCAGCCCACTCTAGTATTCTTGCCTGGAGAATCCCATGGATGAAGGAGCCTGGTGGGCTACAGTCCATGGGGTCTCAAAGAGTCGGACACGATTGAGCGACTTTGCTTTCACTTTTCAAGGATATACAGTGGGAAAGGATGCAGTTTTGCCTTAGTCTTCTCAATCTCTTAGCTCCCTCTTAATTATCTCTTATGCCATTTATTTGTCTCTGTAACATAATAATTTGCATTTTCTTTACCCCACCAAATTTATGCGATTTGTGTCTTCATTTTGTTTGACTCCCTCTAGTGGTCAGCCAAGGCCTGGCATGTCACAGATATTCAAAATAGTCTTTTGGGGAGAGTATATTTCAGGGCCTTTGAGGGAACCCAAGTTCTCTTACAGATGTGCAGTGACAAATCTTGATCCAACTGACTCCTGTTACCTTTTTATTGTGGAACAACTTCATATGTCTATGAAAGTAGAAAGGCTGTCTAATGAACTTCTGTGTGACCTCACCCAGTTCTACAATTGTGAACACTTGGTTAATTTTCTTTTTTCTGTCTCCTCCCTCCCCACACTGCAACCCTCCTGAATTACCTTGAAGTAAATCCAAGACATTACAGCATTTCCTACCTCAGTTCTCAAATTGTAGTTGCTGGACCAGCAACTTTGGCATCACCAGAGAATGTGTACAAAATGCAGATTCTCAGGCTCCATGCTCAGAGCTCCTCAGAAGCTCTGGGAAGGGGGAGATTGGACAGCAATCTGAGGTTTAGCAAGCCTTCCAGGTGATTCTGATGAGCAGCCATGCTTGAGAACCAAGGATCTATGAAGGTAGCCAAGAGATCTATTGTGTAAGCTCTAAAAACCAGAAACAAATATCCCTCCCCACCTCCACGCACACACAGAAGCAAACACCTGCTGGAAATTGTGCATTTACCCATCACTGAGTTCAATAACTCAGTCCTATGTCAGTTTCTCTCCTTTGTGCAGAGTGATCTTAACTGTGAGTGACTGTGAGATCTTTTGCTGATCAGGAACTCTGATAGTTATAGTTCTTGACTCAAAAAGATTTGTAAAGGAAATTATCAGATAAAATCTTTCTGAACTGAGGTATATGTAGGCAATTTTCATTTCAAAAAATAAGGTTGAAAATCATTTCGTGGGACACACCAGATTTGCAATTCCATATTTCTTTGTTTGATGTCTTATCTCCCCCATGGCACATGCTTAAGTGCTGTGAAGGATCAAGTCTGCTGGCTCACCGTCCTGCTCCAGCACCCAGCACCCAGCACCCAGCACAGTGGCTGGCCCACAGTATGTGCTCAGTAAATATTTGAGAAATGAATGAGCTTTGTTCTTTAGGGAACTTACAGAACTCTGCACAGAGCCAAGCCTGATACTGGTAGAAATAATTGGAGAACTATTAAGGGTTCTATTTTGAGGTCTTGACTACAGTGTAGGAGGAGAATTTGAGCCAAAAGGTCAGTTAGTTTCGAATCTGTCAAATTAAAGTATTTATTATGTTTTAGCAATGTCTTCTGGAGAGATGTATGGAGGGCAACCCAGGAGAAAACAAGGAGTTCATGCATATAGGAGTATTTCATTGGTTGGTAACTACCTTGCATTCCAGTGCTTTCAGGCACAAGAATTAACTGAATAATTTTAAATAATAATTGTTATAGCTACTAAAATTCTTGGGCATCTACCAGGAAAAAAGCACTTTAAGGAAATTACCTAAATATCTGTTCCTTGATATGAACTAATTGGTACATTTTGAAATTTTGTATTTTAACAAAATAAATTAAAACCTCATTGATGTCTTCATTTGTAAAAATTAAAAACAAGGTTAGAAAGTTGTTTCCAAAATTTTTAAATCTGTTGGCATTGGTGGTCTGTAAATGTAACAGGTGTTTCAGCAACAAAATCCCATCAGTTTTTTAATAAATAGGCTTTCCTGGTGGCTCAGTGGTAAAAAAAAACCCACCTGCCAATTCAGGAAACATGAGTTTGATCCCTGGGTTGGGAAGATCTCCTAGAGAAGGAAATGGCAACCCACTCCAGTGTTCTTTCTTGCCTGGGAAATACCATGGACAGAGGAGCATGGCGGGCTACAGTCCATGGGGTCGCAAAAGAGTAGGAGATGACTTAGCGACTTAGCAACTAAATGACGACAACAACATTTAATATATAAATATTTATCAAGTAGATATTTTGTGCCAAGTACTGGTCTAAGTGCTGAAGATACAGTAGTGAACAAAAGAGGCGATTCCTGCCCTCATGAAACTTACATTTTAGCAGTAAGACTTGCAGTGAACCTCTGTGCTGTGATTTTCATTTTCATAGAAAATATGGTAAAGATGCTGTTATCTAAGATCACAAGGTGGCCACATATAAGCTATAATATGTTGCAATCCATGGAGACTAGGTGGAGAGGTGTGGGTGTTCTACCAGCCTTTGAGTTATGGGATGCCCATTCTTCATGATGCATTTCCTGCTGTATGTGACACATGCATTGGGGGTGGCAGTGCCAGGGTCAATGATTTATCAAGGCTTAAGGTACTTATGATTTTTAAAGTAAGATATACATAATAGTAAAGATCCAATATTTCCTTCTTTCACTGCCCTGTAATAGTTTGGGCTGCCATAAGAAAATACCATAAACTGAGTAGCTTAAACAGCAGAAATTTATTTCTCACAATGCTGGTGGCTAGAAATTCAAGATCAAAATTCTGCTTGATTTGGTTTCTGGTGAGTGTTTCCTTCCTGGCTTGCAGGTGGCCAGCTGCTTGCTGTGTTCTCACGTGGTCATTCCTCCCCTCCTCTTCAAGGGTGGAAAGAGCATCCTCTGCTGTGTTTTCTAATAAGGACACTAGCCCTATTGATCCGGAGAAGGAAATGGCAACCCACTCCTGTGTTCTTGCCCGGAGAATCCCAGGGACGGCGGAGCCTGGTGGGCTGCCGTCTATGGGGATGCACAGAGTTGGACACGACTGACATGACTTAGCAGCAGCAGCAGCCCTATTGATCAGGGCCCCACGCTTATGACCTTCCTTCACCTTAACTACCTCCTTTTAGGCTCTTTCTTCAAATTCAGCCACACTGAGAGGCAGGGCTTTCGTATATGAATTTTAGGGGGACACAAGTCTTCAGCCTGGGGCACACTCCAAAGATTGCCCCCTTCAGGTGAGCAGGCTCAGTTTTGGAGCCTGCAGCCTTAGGGTTGGTTTGCAATTGCACACAGGGTCTCCCAGCACTGGTTTGGGGGGTCTAGAGGAGGAGTAGGACTCCTATTCTGGAGCAGGTGGGGCGGGAACACATAGAGGTGACTCTATTGTTGTCAGTGATTTTTTGTGCCTGGTACAGACTGAGTGTGTATACCTATGTGCAGCCCAGGGCAGGGTACTTACCTGTAGATGCCTGTGAGTTGTTGGTAGGTAGTTCTGGACTGGAAACAGCACACAAAAATTGCTAAGTCCTTTAGTAAGCAAACACTCCTGGATTGGAACCACTTGATGAATTCCCTGCCACACTAATAAGATTTCCCACCATTATTCGTACATTTCTTGAAGGTACTGGTTTATTTTTAATGCTGAAGGCACACATACAGACCATTCTTTACAAAGGGTTCCAGTTCTGGCCTGGGAAACTATTCTGTGCCTCTGCTTCCCACTTGACATTCTTGTCTTCTGTTAGACTTGATAGTCACTCAATTTAGGAGTAACGTATCAGGAGACCCATCTGGGCCTTCAATTTACTAGGACTTCTTTACTCTGTAGAATCTATCATTTCGATGTTTTAGATTGAGAAGCTACTACAAAACTGGTCAGTTGCAAAAGTGGGACCAGGTCCTCAAACTCTACTTCCTAGGTGGTGAGGGGTGATCTGTGTGCGTTTCTGTGCATTTCTCTTCACCCATATTCACTCTGAAAGTGATTCTGCAGATGGCCTCCTGTTACATTTCTTTTGCAGTTTTGACATCCAAAGGTGATCCTGCAAGTCAGGGTTTAGAAACAAGAAAATGGAAGCCCAATGAGTGACCCTGGGAACTGGGTAGCTAATTCTGGCACATCTTGTAAAATTAAAAATGTAAATACCTTTTACTCAAAGACATTAAGATAATAGAAACAGGGTCCAGCAGTGTTAGTCACCCTCATTCTGTGCTCCATTGAGTTTGGTTGTATTACCACAATGTAAGAGTTTCACAAGAGTTTTATGTGGCTCTTCTGGCCAGGTTCTGGGTTGGGCTGATAGTGCCCATGAAGTGTAGTATTGTCATTCTCATTTTATATGTGGGAAAGCCAAGTCCAGAAACTTGGTTCAGGAACTTGATCCAGGTCATATAGCGGTAAGATGCTGTGCCAAGATTTGATACACATCTATCTGACCACAGAGCTATACAACTGTGAAGCCAGATCTTAGCCCCAAAAGAAGAGAAATGTTTTGTTCATTCTGTCATCTGTTCAGACTGTCATCTGTTTCAAGTTAATTTCTACTTGGACTTTTTATTTGTCTATCATTCAGTTCCCCTTTCTTGGCCCCAGGGCTGGTCAGAGGAACAGCCGTATTTCAGGATAAACATTCTACCTTTTTCCTTTCTAGCATCTCCTTTGCTTCTTTCTGAGAATTTGCATTTTTTCATAGGCTTTTGTGGGGGGGTCCAAAAAAATCTTTTTTGTGCAAAAAAAAATCTTTATTTGGCTTTGTCTTTTACTAAGATTTTTGTTGGTTTTGTCTAGAGAATTAGGCATTATGATTTCTGTAGCTTCCATAAACCATAATGGAAAAGAAATGAAAAAGAATGTATATATGTATAACTGAGTCACCTTGCTGTACAGCAGAAATTAACAGTTAATTAAATATACTTGAATAAAACAAATGTGAAAAGGTAATTCATTCCTTTTTATTGGTGAGTTGTACTCCAAGCTCTGGACATACCACAGTGTAACCATTAACCTGTTAAACGATATCCAAATTGTTTCTGGTTCAGGGCTATTATGAGTAAAGCTGGTATTGACATTTGTGCACAAGGTTTTGTGTAAACGTAAGTTTTAATTTCTGTGGGACAAATATCCAAGAGTGCAATGACTAGTTCTTACGATAGTTACAGGTTTAATTTTATAAGAAACTGCAAAACAGTTTTCTAGAGTAGCTATACAATTTCCCACCAGCAATGTGTAAATATCCAGTTTCTCTGTACCCTTGGCGGTACTTGTATTGTTACTTTTTTATTTTAGACATCTGATGGTTGTACAGTGATATCTTATTATGGGTTTAATTTGTATTTACCTATTGGCTAATGATGCTGAAAGTGTTTTCATGACTTATGTGCTTTGTTCTCTTTGGCAAAATGTCTCTTTATGTCTTTTGCCCATTTCCTAACTGGATTTTTAAAACTATTCAGTTAGGGAGTTAAAAAATGTGACAGGTGCTAGTCTTTTGTTGGATATGTGGTTTGCAAATACTTCCTTCTATTCTATAGCTTATCTTTTAATTTTCTCAACAGGACCTTTTGCGGAACAAAAAATTTTAAATTTTGACGAAGTCCAGTGTATCAACTTATCATTTTAAGGATTGTGCTTTTAGTATCAAATATAAAAACTTTTTGCCTAGAACTGGATCATGAAGATTTTAAACTGTTTTCTTGCTTTTTTTCCCCCTGTTAAGTTTTATAGTTTTGTTTTATGTGTAGGTCTGTGATCCAGTCTGAGCTGATTTTGGTATAGAAGTTAAAGTTTAGGTTAAGATTCACTTGTTTGCCTCTGATATCTAATTATACCAATGCCACTGTCTTCCATTGAATTGCTTTTGCATTAATTTCTTTTCAGAATTGGTGCTTTTTATTATCAAGACAAATATATTGGGCCACATAAGTGCCTACGGTTTATATAATAAATCTGAGATGCTCCTGTCACTAATTACAGTCAGGAGATCCATAAGGAGGGTGCAGCTTAGGGACCCTGGGGGTCAGGGCTTGATGACACTTAGGGGGAATGAGAGTCAGGCCAGGGAACTCTGGGTGGGAGACTGAGTTCCTCTGAAGTTTTGTTGCTGCTGTGCAGCTGGGCAGCTTCCTCTTCCAGGCAGGGGTGGTGACACTGGGTGTTCTGGGTCAGCCTGGGGCAGGCTGACCTGCGGGTGGAGTTGACCTTCTGGAAGGCTTGGGCATGACCGGGTTAGGTTCCCACTTCGTCTCTTCCGTCAATCACAGCCCTGCCCGAACTCCGGTGATCTCAGCTGTCCGCTCCTGTGAGGTCCCCCCCACCCAATCCCCGTGATGTGTGACTTCCAGCAGCTGTTTCAAAACTCGTGTCCAGAACATGCAGAACTCCAGAGCAATCTTGTGTGGGCTTACATTGAAAAAAACTGGGCTTACTTTTAAATGTTTTCACAGTACACACGTCTTCATTGGAGAAAGAGTAGACAGCACAGTTCAACAAAATGTATCTGTAATCTCCATACCCTGAGGTATGTAAACCCCAAATTCTTAATTTTGGAAGAAAGGTTTTTGTGTTTTATTTTTGCTTGTTTGTTTTTAGCTTGTTTATTTCACCAGCTGGACCATCAAGACACAAAGCTGGTTTGGAAAAAAAAAAGGAAAGAAAGAAAGTGTCTTCTCTTGGGTTGAATGTGGAGAGAGGTCCTGACGCTGCAGGTCACACTGCCGATGAGGCCCGTGGGTGGGGGAGCAGAGGTCAGCCCTGGGAAACACAGCCGCTCTGAAGGGGGGGCGACCCCAGGCCGATGAGGCCAGTGCAGCCAGAGCAGTCTTTTGTTTCCCCTGCTCAGCTGTCCAGGATCCTGGCTGAGGACATCAAAGACGTGGCTAAACACTGTTATCTGGCCCTGTCATCTGCCCTGACTCTGGAAGGGGCCTTCCCACAGGGAGTCCTGCAGAGCAGAGCCCGTGGTTTCTATCCCACCATTCATTCCAGGCAAGAGCAGATCAATAGTATTTGCATTAGCCCACGTACGCCCCCCTCCCCACTCTGTTTTGTTCTGAGAAAAATTTATTTATTTGCTTACCAGATTAAAAGATTATACATTTCATTCACATTTCAAACATTATTGGTGTTAATTGCCGAAACTTATTAAATAGAAAAATACAAAACCTAAAAACGATAGTTTCTCTACCTAGACACAGACATTGTTCTTGTTTTGGAAAGTTCTTCTTGTCTTTTTCATGTTTTTATAACAATAGGAATTTAATGAAAGATGCTATCATCCTGTGAGTACAGTTTCCCTTAAGTGTGGTTAGGGTTTGTCAACCATGTCATTGCTGTAAACATTCAACTGCACAAAATTTGTATCTGCAGAGTATTTGATCACATATCACTTTTACATAATGTCTTTACACTTCAGAACTGTTGCTTAAAAAAAAATCAGGTTGGTATTGTTGCCTGTTCTGCTTAGCAAACAGTTCTTATTGTAGAAACTAAATCGCTGGGTATAAAATTACCTGCTCTCTCACGTGGGAACTTCCTGAAAGTATGATTGAGATAATAGATTGTTACTATGTTAGTTAAAATGGTTCTGGCAGCTTGAAATAAGGGAACCGCTGAGACTGACTCAGTTTTGCTGAGCAAATAATGGGTACTTGACATCTTTACAGCAGGGAATGGATCCTGGTCAGACTTCTGAGCATGTGCGTACCTCTGGGGGAAGGGTAATGAGGGGCCAGTAGGTCGGTGGCAGGTCCATTTTTCTAGGCCAACTTTTGGCTAAGAAACACTGAGAGAAAGGGTAGAGAGTCCTGGCAAGCTAGTTTGATTTCAGTGTTAGCCTGAGATGTAAGAAATGTTAACAGATCATGAGATACCGTTGTAGTGATGTGACGTGGCTGTGATGCAGGGCTCAGGTTTGCGGTCCCATCTTGAGCCACGCACTGTGCCAGGCTCTGTCTTTGTCCTGACCACCCTGTTTGTCATACCTATTTACCTGCGCCTTCCCTGCATGGAATAACCAATTTTTGAAGGCAGGAACCCAGGCTCTATCACTCGGGCACCCGTGGGATCCCAATGGAGTGCTGCAGCCTCCTGGCCAATGAACACGTTCACCCCATTAATTCAGTGGTGTGCACTAAGACTCTGCAGTTTACTCACTTGGGTCCTAAGTTCTTTTGAGTAAATTGCCATGTGGTTGGGATATGAGAGGCAAGAGTGTGTGACTGAGAGAGGGAAGTCTTATTTTCACAAGGGGATTCTTTCCAGAATGGGATGTGAAGTAGTGTTGGCAGATTTCCTAAGTTGCTGTAACCCAGTTCATTACTAAGGGAAGGTGCTTTTAGATTCTATATTATACTGTAGTATAAAGGAAAAGGTCATTTTGAGTTGTGTCCAACCACAAACACACCTGTGAAGTACCTGCTTCCTGGAATCAAACTGTTAGGGCTCCCTTTTTATTTATCTTTGGGCAGAACTGATTTTTTTTTAAAAAAAAATCAGAGCCTGATTTTCCTCTCAAGTTTATAGAACCAGGACAACTTGGCACCTTGCTCAGTTCATCTGTATGTTCCTTTATTAGTTTATCTGAATAAAGGCAATGATGACAAATAGGATGAAAATATTTACTGGCCACAAACATTTTATCAGGTTCTTCATCTCGGCCTCCCTCTACATGATGCATCGTTTCATCTGTAGCACTTTGTGTAATGAAGGCTCATAGTGGGTTGAAGGAATGTAAAACTGGATGCTTTTAATGAGCCCACGGAGGTTAAGTTTTATTGTCTCCACAGTTCAGGAGCAGAGGCTGAGAAAGCTTCATGGACAGGGTCATACCGCTGGAAAGGGTCTACTGGGATTCAAGCTGAAGTCTATGCAGCCTCAAGACTGTGTTCGTGTCACTGGGTTGTCCAGCTCCCAGGGTGGGGGTGGGGTGCAGGCTTCACAGACCGAGCTGGAAAAGGAGGGGAAGCAGTGCTGACTGACACGAGAGATCTCCAGCGGATGCAGCAACCACGTGGTTGTAGGGGTCTCATCTCAGCCCCCAGCTTCGATAGAAGTTTCATGCATGCCTTAGGTCAGAGATGACCTACCCAGCTTAAAAACTCTGGTAGTTTTTAATGTTGTTGTTGTTAGGTCGCTAAGCTGTGTCTGACTCTTTGCAGCCCCATGGACTGTAGCACGCCAGGCTTCCCTGTCCTCCACTATCTCCCGGAGCTTGCTCAAACTCATGTCCTTTGGATCAGTGATGCCATCCAGCCATCTCATCCTCTGTTGCCCCCTTCTCCTCCTGCCCTCAAACTTTCCCAGCATCAGGGTCTTTTCCAATGAGTCAGTTCTTTGCATCAGGGGGCCAAAGTATTGGGGAGTTTCAGCTTCAGCATCAGTCCTTCCGGTGAATATTCAGGACTGATTTCCTTTAGGATTGACTGGAAGATATCATTTACTCTTTTGTTGGTTTCCTCAGAAATTCTCTGGGGAACTTCTTAGGGGAAAAAGAATTAAAAAGGGGCTGCTTCCTAACCCCAGTAATTCCTGATGTGGTAGAAAAAAATCAGCCCCATCAGCCAGAAAAGGTTCGTATAGCAGCATCTGTCACTTCTCATCTTAAAATTACTTTTAGATGTTGATCTATTTCAGCAGAATGACAGTATTTCCTTCCAACTTTTAATTTTGACATAATGGTCTTTTTGCAGTGATGACACAAGAACATTTCCAAGCCTCTGTATTATATATAATGAGTTTAGAGAAAGGCACGCATACATCAAAATCATGATCAATAATAGACACAGAACCAGAATATTGATTTTGTCCTTGAGAAAATCCAATAATAACAGATCAATTCATTCTAACACATGATGAAAGTGATTCCACTTACTTGTAAACAGACATTGGAAGGAAAGCAGTAGTAAAGTATACTACTTGGTTGTTGTTTTAGTTGCTAAGTTGTGTCTGATTTTTTTCGACCCCAGGGATTGTAGCCCACCAGGCTCCTCTGTCCCTGGGATTTCCCAGGCAAGAATACTGGACTGGGTTGCCATTTTCTTCTCCAGGGGACCTTCCCGACCCAGGGATTGAACCCAGATCTCCTACATTGCTGGTGGATTCTTTATCGTAACTGTTAAATTGGGGGAAATGATAGTGTTTAGTGTTGGCAAGCTTTCAGGGGTGGTGCGGGGGCAGAGAGACAGAGCATTTGCGGTTCTGCAATGAAGTGACAGACTGGCATTGAAACTGCTGTGTTTGCTTTTTGCTATAGTGATCATTTATTGAGCACCTGTCTTGTGTCAGGCACCAGGGAAAGACTGGTGAAGCCAACCCCCACCCCCACCCCGGCTCCTGTGTATAAGTCTGTTCAGCCAAGTGGGGGAGACAGACTTTATCACACAATCCCAGAATGAATGGGGAAGGAGGCACTCAGTTAGGGAGGGAGCTCCAGAGAGCAGAGACCAAAGAAACCTGACCTAGATTGGAACTTGATCTGAAGATGGCTTGGTGGTCCCTGAAGGGCCGGCAAGGGGGTTTGTCGGGGAGGAGTGGTGTGGGGAAGGTTTGTCCTGACCCAGGAAGCAGTGTGAAGGAAGGGCTTAGCCATGTGTCATGTGCCTGTGATATTGGGGGGTGTGCAGCCTACTGGGCAGGTGGGAGGCTGCACAGCCAACCTTTGGGGGTTTATTAAAGATGAGAGAACTTAACCACAGAGCAATAGGAAACTACTGCCCAGGCCTAAGAGGGTGGGGTGGGAGCAAGCTGGCTGTATAAGTGGGAGTTGGTGATGGACAGGGAGGCCTGGCGTGCTGCGGTCCATGGGGTTCAGTTCAATTCAATTCAGTTGCTCAGTTGTGTCCGACTCTCTTTGCAACCCCATGGACTGCAGCACACCAGGCCTCCCTGTCCATCACCAACTCCCGGAGTTTACTTAAACTCATGTCCATTGTGCCGGTAATGCCATCTCATCCTCTGTCGACCCCTTCTCATCCTGCCTTCAGTCTTTCCCAGCATCAGGGACTTTTGCAATGAGTCAGCTCTTTGCATCAGGCGGCCAAAGTATTGGTGTTTCAGCTTCAACATCAGTCCTTCCAATGCACACTCAGGACTGATTTCCTTTAGGATGGACTGGTTGGATCTCCTTGCCGTCCAAGGGACTCTCAAGAGTCTTCTCCAACACCAGGCCTTCCCCTAAGTAGACAGAAATAATCTCATGGTCCTCCCTCTTTCTCATTCATTCATTTATGAAAATTTTCTTATGCTTAAATGTTGTGACCTGTGCTAGGGAGGAAAGAATGCTGCCTGGGGCTCGCAGCTTGGTTCATAGGAGAGGGGAGTGAACGTGAAAATATGGAATATGGGTGGAAATGTCGCAAAGAGCTTCATGGAGAAAGGTTACCTGAGTTTCTGCTCTAGAGAGATCACTTCATGGCAAATAGATGGGGAAACAAGAAGAACAGACTTCATTTTCTTCGGCTCCAGAATCACTGTGAACAATGACTGCAGCCATGAAAAGACTCGCTCCTTGGAAGAAAAGCTATGACAAACTTATTCAGCATATTGAAAAGCAGAAACATCACTTTGCCAACAAAGATCCATCTAGTCAAAGCTGTGGTTTTTCCAGTAGTCATGTGCAGATCTGAGAGCTGGACCATAAATAAGGCTGAGCGCCAAAGAATTGATGCTTTCGAATTGTGTGCTGGAGAAGACTCTTGAGAGTTCCTGGGACAGCAAGGAGACCAAACCAGTCAAGCCTAAAGGAAATCAACCTTGAATATTCACTGGAAGGACAGATGCTGAAGCTGAAACTCCGATACTTTAGCCACCTGATGCGAAGAGCCAACTCAGTGGAAAAGACCCTGATGCTGGGAAAGATTGAAGGCAGGAGGAGAAGGGGATGACAGAGGATGAAATGGTTGGATGGCATCACTGACTTAATGGATATGAATTTGAGTAAACTCTGGGAGATGGTGAAAGACAGAGAAGCCTGGCGTGCTGCAGTCCTTGGGGTTCAAAGAGTTGGAAACTGCTGAGCAACTGAACAATAGCAACAAAAATATTTCATATTGTATATATATGTATATATATATTTCAGATTCCTTTCCATTGTAGGTTATTACAAGATATTGAATATAATTCCCTGTGTTATAAGTAAGCTCTTAGAATTTATCTATTTTATATATAGTAGTTCAGATCAGTTTAGTTGCTCAGTCATGTCCAATTCTTTGCGACTATACACATATAGTAGTGTGTATCTATTAATCCCAAATTCCCAATTTATCCCCCCAGCCATTGTTTAAATGCAAAGTATTTATGTCACTTTATATGTCTTGCATGAATCAGATATGCTGATTTTGATACAGAATTGCACAATAATTAGTGACTCATTTAATCAAGAAATTAAAATATATATACCAGCTTTGCTGAATGATGATATAACAGACGTTGACATTTCTTCATGCTGAGTTCATAATAACCACAAAACCATAGTAATGGTAGCAAAAGTGGTTGTCTACTCTGTTCTAGGCACTAGATCAGGTGCCTTATATTTAATAGAAGAAATTATGACTGTGAGCATACCAACCATGTTTTACTATAATAAAGAAGTTGCCCAGAACTTGCAGATCTGTGATATGGGTATGATTATTTCTGATCCAGGAGTCCCCAGACATGAAGCTCCCAGACTCCATCCAGGCACTGGCCCAATGCTTCTCAAGGTCCCTTCTACGTTTTGAGGGCTAAGTTGAGCCGCATGTCCAACCAAGCCTGTCCTTTGGCTGTCCCCACTCGAGGCTGGAGTCCTGAGACCACGGAACTCGACTTGGTGCTGTCTTCACACTGGCCTTGGAGTGGGTGGGAGGGACTATTATTATCTCCTTTCTGGAATTATTCTAAGTGGGGATTCTGGCCCTTTAATTCTTTTCATTAACTCATCTGAACAAGGACTGTATTGCTTTCCAACAGTGAACTGAAGACATTTTCTCAGGAGGGCACTGTAGCCTGGAAAACACAAAACCATGTCTGAGACATGTTTCCAGAGGCTTCTTAGAGTTTCTGGGCCATTTCTCCAGTAGTGGAGGCTTGTCGGCTTCGCCAGTAAAGGAGAGGTGTCGGGGTGTGGGTGGGTGGAGGGGGAGAGAGACAGGGAGAAAGAGAGAGAGAGAGAGAGAGAGAGAGAGAAGGAACAGGGGCAGGCTCCCTCAGGCTGTCTCCAGTCCCATGTCCCAGGCCTGCTCTCCTAGTCCACTTTCCACCCCTAGTGTCTGCTTTTCCAGAGATTCTTGAAAGTTGCAATTCCTATTTCCTTTGGGATGGACAGCCCCACCCTTTATAGCCAGGGTTGGCCTTGCCCCCCGCCGCCCCTCCCCATTCCCTGCAAGGGAATGTTTCCCAGAGTCTATATTTTGCAACAATCAACAGGACCCCCACAGATGCTTCCACAGAATGAGCTTTCTGTGTGTCATCTCCTCTCTGTCCTTCACTTGCCTGGGGAAGACTTGTTTTCCTGTCCTTCCTGACATTTTTGCATGGCCCCTCCCACTTTTATGTGCCTGATTGAGAACATACAATCCTTCTGGGAACAGTCATTTTCCAGGGCAGTGTAGATTAAACCCCTATTTAGAATGGAAAAAAACAAAACCAACATAAACTATAGAGATTTGGTTTCAACACATGGAAGACCATTTCTCTTCAAGATCTACACCATTTCCTATCATCATTTGTGGAGTTAGACCCTCCACTAACCCTTTCCCAAATGTTGCCCACCCAAAATGCCCCTTGAAATTGTCTTCTGTACCCAGAGACTCTGCCTGAAAGGTGAATCCAAACTTTTTCTCTTTATCTTTGATTTGCCAGAATTACCAGTCCAAAAGTTCCAGGGCTGACTCAGCTTTTTTTTTTGCCTTTTCAGTCTTTTATTATAGAAAAATTTAAGCATACACAAAAGAAGCAAGATTGATATATATAGTCAGGTGGCTCAGTGGTAAAGAATCCACCTGCCACTGAAGGAGACGCAGGTTTGATCCCTGGCTCAGGAAGATGCCCTTGAGTAAGAAATGGTAACCCACTTCGGTATTCTTGCCTGGAAAATTCCATGGACAGGGGAGCCTGGTGGGCTACAGTCCATGGGGCTGCAAAGAGTTAGGCATGACTGATCGTGAGCACATACAGTCTATCCTCTGTGTCCATGGGTTCCAGATCCTAGGATATAACCAGCTGTGGATTGAAAATATTTGGGGAAAAAAAATTCCAGAAAGTTCCCAAATGCAAAGCTTGAGTTTGCTGCTGTGATAACTATTTATGTTGTATCAGGATTATAAATTCTCTAGAGGTGATTTCAAATACTCAGGAGGATGTGTGTAGATTATGTGTAAATACTTGGCCATTTTCTAAAAGGGACTTGAGTGTCTGTGGATTTTGGTATCTGGTGGGAGTCCTGGAACTAATCCCCTGTGAACACCAGGGATCACTGTATGTACTTCCCATCTTAAAAAATTAGCAACACATGGATAATTTTATTTTGTCTGTTCCCCCAGTAGTTTTCCTTTCCCTGATGGATTATTTCAAAGCAAATTCCAGATGAACTGTTCCGTGCAAAAACACTTTTGTGTTTATCTCAAAAGGTATTTTCTCTTCAAGAAACCATCATCTCACCGAAATAAAAAAAATAAACAGTAATTCCATTTTATCCCAGATGTCCAGTTAGTGTTCCGTTTCCCCTAAAGTTTCATTGACATGTTTTGCAGTTAATTTGTTTGTTGGAATGAGGATCCAAATGAGGTCCATGTCTTCTGATTGATAACAGTTTTTCTCCCTCTGCCATTTCTTTATTGAAACCACCAAGAGGTCTTTGGCCTCTTGCATTTCCCTACTTTTTTGGTTTTCTGGTTGCATCACTGGACTGATGTTTCGTTTGTACCTTTGTTTCTGTGTTATCAGTAGACTGGTGGTTTGATAGGTTTGGCATCTTCCCAACCCAGGATTCGAACCCAGGTCTCCTATGCTGCAGGTGGATTCTTTTCCGTCTGAGCCACCGAGGAAGCCCTCCTTGGGAACAGAACCCATTGCTAATGAAACAGTTCCCTTCTGCCTAAAACACACACCTCACAGAGGCACTGAGTCTTTTGGAACCTCACAGATGCACTGAGTCTTGGATCAGTATCCTCGGCTCTAAACTGGGATAATCACAACAGTCCTGTCTCTTAGAGTTGTTTTGGGTATTCAGTGAAATAATACACCTAATGAAGACCTCCACGGACATCAAGGAGATTTTTCTCCCTGCCCATCGTTTTGGCATTTGTGTTCCTAGAAAAGCCGTCTTGCTCCAGCCTCACCCGCTCTCTCTCACGAAGGATCTTTAGCGTGCAACTGGCAGGATTTCCATGGCACAGGCACTGGAATTACACCTGAAAACAGTTCCAGACAGAAGCTTTTCCCCCTAAATTGAGGTGAAATTTATATAACAGAAAGTGGACCTTTTTCAAGTGAAAGATTTAGTGCTTTCAGCACACTCACCATTACATTGCTTCTGGTACCACTAGCAAAGCCGTCTTTAAATTCTTTTATTTTCATTTTTTACACTTTCGGGAGGCACACAAATGCTACATTCCTATGGATCAGAATTAAACTTTTTTGTTCTTTATGTTTGTTCTCCCCACTTTTTTTTTCTTCTTTTCTCCTTTGGGTGGCTGACCACGCCTTGCTTGGTACCAAGATGACAAATAACAATCTGGCCTTTCAGCCATACCCTCTCCCCTTTCCTCCCCGTGGACTCCTGTGGAAGAACTTGTTTCTTAGAACCATCCTTCAGTTAAGTAGAACTTGAAGACAGAAATGATTGTTCTTATGGGGTTGAAGTAGAAAATTGCTTTTTTAGTGCAGCATTTGCGATCTTAGTTTCCTGACCAGGGATTAAACCCACACCCCCCTGCAGTGGAAGCACAGAATCTTGACTGCTGGACTGCCAGGGAAGTCCCATTAAGTGAAAAAAACAATTTTTTAAATCAAAGAAGCAGCTTTTCCTATAAGTAAAACTAATTCACTCAATAACTTTATTGAGTGCTTACAATGTGCTAAACCCTGGGTATTTGTCTGTCCTGCATTAAACTGATGGGACTCTGCCAGGATTTTCCTTTTTTTTTCATTTCTGAACATCTTTAATTGCATGAAAGATGATCTTGTATGATAGCTATTGGAAAATTCCAGATTAAAAATGCAATGTGTAATATGGTACTGAGTTTGCAAAGAAATCACACACACACATACATGTTAATGCAGACATATACATATGCATTTGCAAGTAATAAAGACAGTAGAAATACATTAAAATAATAATAATAATAGTTATTTCTGGCAGGATAACAGGTGATTTTTATTTATGTTTATGGTGTATTTTTCTGTATTTTCTACATGTTTAGAAATGAGTACAAGCTATTAAGAAAAATGCATGCAAATAACAAATAGCCTAAAATATTTTTTTCCCTTAAGATACCTTTTAAAAGAAGTGTTTACAGGCTTAAGTCTTACTATCTTGAGAGCTTCGGAGAACTTTTCTTTATATTAAAAAATAGTCTATTTATTTTAATTGGAGGCTAATTACTTTATAATATTGTGGTGGGGTTTGCCATACATTGACATGAATCAGCCACGGAGGTACATGTGTCCCCCTGTCCCAAAGCTCTGTTCCACCTCCCTCCCCATCCCTTCCCTCTGGGTCATCCTAGTGCACTGTCTGCCAGGATTTTCTTGGCGACGCCAGGGCTTGGGAGATGTGCTTGTATCCCAAGGCTTTAAAACGAAATTAGTCTTGAGCTGAGGGCCGAGGATTGTAGAAGAGCCCCTTGTTGTGATGGAAGGCCCTGTGAGGTGAGAGTTGATAACCTGGGTTGGGATTGTCTGTTCCATCAACCGTGAGTATCCACATGGAGCTCCTTTCCCCCTGTGATCAGTGACCTGATGCTGGACCTGAAGGGTCCTCTTGAAAACAGAATGAAAGAAATGCCTCTTCCCAACAACTCGGAGACATTTTGTGCAGTTTAAGCTAGTTTTATGTTTTACTTGAGTGAATACGGTGTAAGATTTATACCCAAAGATAACTGGGTCAGAATGACCCTCCTTCAGTTGCTGGAGCTGCTTGGGTAAAGGCACCCAGGGACTGTGGTTTTTTGCTCACCCATGTGCCTGGGAATGGACTTTTTGACGAAGTCAGAGCATCTCTGTTCTTGAGCTAAAAGGAGAAGTTTAAAAATAATTGGACCTGATTGTTTTCCTATTTGTTGTCCACAAACAAGACCGTGTAAATGGACAGGGTGGAGTTCCAGAAAGCTGTGCAGATTCACCAAATCTTTAAAAACGTATATATTTATGTCAGCTTTGTTTGATTTAGATCCTAAAGTTTTACTAAGTTACATGATTGCAACTTGCAGCTTAATATATGGGGTTAAGTTTTTTTTTTTAAATATTGAAATACAGTTGATTTACAATGTTGTGTTAGTTTCAGTTGTATCTTGTCTCTTTGATTTCCCAAGGACGGATATTTTTTCACCCATCCCGTGGGTTGGTTAGAGACCCATAGCTCATCTCCCTGACAGAGTGGTGGGTCTTTAACTTGGCCCCAGTGTGGGAAGAGTAAGGGCCTCTATGTCATCCATGGGGGATTTCAGTCCCAAATTGAAAGGATGGCCTTCTCAGGGACAGCTTCCAGCTTTTATTTTCCTGGGCTCCAAAATCACTGCGGACAGTGACTGTAGCCATGAAATTCAAAGACACTTGCTTCTTGGAAGGAAAGCTAGACAGTGTATTAAAAAGCAGAGACATCACTTTGCTGACAAAGATCTGTACAGTCAGTGCTCAGAAGGCTGAGCACCGAAGAACTGACGCTTTTGAACTGTGGTGTTGGAGAAGATTCTTGAGAGTCCCTTGGACTGCAAGGAGATCCAACCAGTCTGTCCTAAAGGAAATCAATCCTGAATAGTCATTGAAAGGACTGAAGCTAAGTTCCAATTTGGTCACCTGATGTGAAAAGCTGACTCATTGGAAAAGACTTTGATGCTGGGAAAGATTGAAGACAAAAGGAGAAGGAGACGACAGAGGATGAGATGGTTGGATGGCATCACCAACTCAATGGACATGAATTTGAGCAAACTCCGGGAGATAGTGAAGGACAGAGGAACCTGGCTTGCTGCAGTCCATGAGATTGCAAGGAGTTGGACATGACTTAGTGACTGAACAGCTTCTCAGGGAAGGAAGTTTGAAGTACCTCAACTATTGAAATGAATTTTTCCAGAAGCAACATTGAAGATATCTACCATAAATTGGACTCAGCCCTTAGCAGAGACCTGAGCTCCTAGGAAATCAATTAGTCACCTGTCAAAGCCCACTTCCTTCAGGAAGCCTTCCCTGATCTCCTTGTTGGATAGAGTTTTCTCTTTTTCTAAACTTCTGTATCCCTGGGTTGGAGTTTTGTTTAGATTTACCAGAAACCTAAATTAATAGGAGCATCCTATTTCCCAAGCATTCATTGAGGGTTCTCTGTCTTGCTTTAAAAAAATAGGAACAGTGGCTTCTTTGTAATACTTCACACTTATTTAGTTTTGGTGAAATATTAACCAGTATTTATGAAACATTTTTCCGGGCCTGGCTTTCCTTGGTACTGAGTGTGACATGTTATTGGGTGTTTGGCCTGGCGTGTCCCTCTAAACTCACATGGGCTGTAGCAGGACTGGTTACCGCAGCACAATTTGTGGTTTCATTCAGCCAGTGTTTTCTGAGGACTAGTCTGTGCCAGGTACTGAACTGGGCTCAGGAGCGGAAGAGCTGAACGAGTTCTGGTCTCTGTCCTTAGGAGTTCATAGACTAAGGCGAGGAAACCGACAGAAAAGGAGTGAGAATAACTCTATTCAGGATCAGTTGGATCAGTGTGGGGGCTTCCCTGGTGGCTCAGCAGTAAAGAATCCACCTGCAATACAGGAGACATAAGAGACATGGGTTTGATCCCTAGGTCGGGAAGATCCCTAGGTCAGGACAGAGGGGCCTGGTGGGCTACAGTCCATAGGATCGGACACGACTGAAGTGACTTTGCATGCACACATGCACAGATCAGTGTAGAAAAGGTGGGGACGGATGCAAGAAGGAATATTTTTGACTGAGAGCCTGGGCTAGGGGTGTAGGATTGAATCTGTACAACCAAAGACAATGGGAAATGAATGGTGTCTTTAAAGCCCAGGACACAGATGATAAGCAGTTGACGTTGAGGGTCTAATGTGTATGTGCTGCCTATTGGGCTAGGCTTGTTTACTGCAGTCCTTCCTGTAATCCTTTAATCAATCCTATTGTGTAGGTATTACCATGCTACCTATTTCATACTGGGGAAACCACAGAATTAGAGAAACTTATCTTCCCAAGTTATCTCCTGAGTTGTTGAGCCTGTAATTCAACAGCTGGAGACTGACTCCAAATCTGCACCCCTCCAGTGGGCTTCCACCTCTTTGCTAACATACTGTGGCTATATTTTCTGTTATCAGATGTCAGTGTTGTGTCTTCAGATGTGTGTGCTGTTTAACTGCTTTTTCTGGGAGGGGGTTGGGCCACAGAAATGCTTATCAAGAAAAGAGGGAGGAGTATTGATTGATTGCAGGGGCCTCAGTAGAGGGAAAGAACTGGAATTAATTCTTTGGAGATTTCGCTTGGGCCAAAAGAGTGCCCGTCAAGTTTTGGGAAATCCTGTGCTGAATACAGTGACCAAGAGACACTTGTGTATCTTTCGGGACTCAATCTGTGCAGCCACTCTCTATGCTGAGACCACTGCTCCTTCCCTTTGTTATAGCTCTTATCAGGTATTGATTTAGTAATATGACATCTTTCCCTGTTGGATTGTGAGTTCCTTTGAAGTTGAGAGCCCGTGCCCATCATCTCATTACTTCCAGTGTTTGGCCCTGTGCCTGGCATAGGGTGGGTACTGCAGAGCTACTTGTTGAATCCATTCATCTACCCACACAGCCATCTCCCCATCCACATCTATCCATCCATCCAACCAACCATCCAGCCAGCCATTTGTTCGTTATCCATCAGTGTACCAATCCATCCATCCATTCACCCATCTATCTACCTGCTCATCCATCCACCCGTCCTGCTCATCCAGCCAGCCACCTACTCACCGCTCATTTATCCACTCATCCATCCATCCACCCATCCATTCACCCCTCCACCTACCCATCCATGCACCCATCCACTTATTTATTATTCTGTTTACTGACCCATCCACACAGCTGCTGATCCACTCACTCATTAGGTACTCTCTCAAGAGTACGATGTGCCTGGTATTATGGCTAACACTGAGGTGACAGAGATTGAATCAGATTCAGACCATGCTCTCAAAGAGCTCAGAATCTAAGAATAATGAGAAGAAAATATTGCAAGTAGGAAAAAACAAAAGACTTAATGAAGACTTCATCGTCTCCAAGTCTGGGATTTAGTTGCTTTTTTTTTTTTTAATCTTAAATGATATAGATACGATCGAGGCAACCCCTCCTTCTCCATCCCATCTCCCTGGTATCTCAGCCTCTCTGAGGCTTTCCCTGGCACCATCTGGCCGCTTGCTCTGCTGGAAGCCCTTTGAGACGTGAGGCTCTCCGCAGGAGCTGTATGCGGAGGGCAGGGCTGGGGGTGCTGACCTGGCGGCTTCAAGGTGGCCCTATCGCTGTCCCCTCCTGTGTCTCCCTGAGAGGAATGCTGCCTAAAAGGACAGAGCAGATGTTCTCTGGGCAGAGCCATCATTCATCAGCCCCTCCTCTGGGAACAGGAGGTGACCGCACATTTATCTGAGAGCAGAGGCGAGACCCTCTGACCTCATGATTCATCCATCCCAGTAGCTCTTTGGGAGACACTTCAGACTCCTGAAGGGCAGAATGAATCCGCTCACCTTCTCCAGCCTTTGTGCTTGAGATGCCACATGGAGATGCTTAGGGACGCTGAGTCAGCCTTGCAGGACACGTGCTTCAGGCACGCTTCGGAGCCCAGTCCCAAAGAAGCCTCGTCAGAATCAGTGGTCTAGTATTTTCCAACTGTTCTGGCAAATCCATAATCTGGGTGTTTTAAGTGGAAGAATGGGCTTACCGTCCTGCAGGACTTGGTGGGGTTCATGGCAACAGCAGCACCAAGGCTGCCTGTGTTCAAACTTGGGTCTCCCTGCCTGCTGGTGGCCTGAATGCGTGCTGTCTACGGTGAGCCCCTCCTTACCTCCTTGTCCTGGCTTCTTGTGAATGTGCCGATTCCGTCCACCTGGAATGTGTGCATCTTTCCTTGCCTCCAGCCCCCTGTGGTCAGTGATGTAGACTTCCCTGCCATCCTCTGTGTTTTGGGGAGGGGCTGTCCCCTCTCTCCCCGTGACTGCTCTGGTGCAGTTTCTTTTCTCTGGACGGGTCTCTGTGGGGGTTCACATACCCATCACTGCACCTCCAGCTTCCAGAACCTGAGTCCAGTCATGTCACTCACGGTTTCCAGCCCTGCTGTGCTTTTCTGTCGGGACTTGGGAAAAGAAGAGAAGAGGGCTGATAAGACCCTCTTCTCTTTACCTGTGTTCCAGCTGCCATGGAGGGAGGACCAGGTAGACAGAGAGAAGGGTCGCACCTTCATTTCTGCCGAGGCTCTTGGCCTGTGTGAACAAGGCCTGAGCCAAGAAGCCTGGCTGATTCCCCCTGGCCACCCTGCTCCCCGGCTAGACCCTGGGGAATGGGGCATCTCATCGGTGGCATTTCGAGGACGCTGTGACTTGACCACAGACCACCTGTGCCTCCTGCTTCCCAGTCTGCTCACCCTCTGTATCTCTTGGGTTCAGACTTATAAGAGAGAGATTTGGCCCTGTGGCTCCTTTTGAGTTATTCCATGCAAGTTCCTCCTCCCCATGCTGCAGGGGAGGCAGAAGCTGTTATTGAAATGGGGATCCTATAACACAAGTGGGGCAGGAGACTCCCTTCCTTGGGGAACTTGGTCAGTGGAATCTGAAAAGTCTTGGTGATGATAAGGTTTAAGCCATTGCTTAACCATAGACTGAATTTCTGTGTTCCCTAAAATTCATATGCTGAAGCCTAACCACCAGTGTGATGGTATTTGGTGGGAACTTTGGGAGATGATTTGGTCATGAGGGTGGAGCTTTCATGAAGAGGATTATTGTTGTTCAATTGCTCAGTCGTGTCTGACTCTTTGTGACCCCCATGGACTGCAGCATGCCAGGCTTCCCTGTCCTCCGCTATCTCCTGGAGTTTGCTCAAATTCATGTCCATTGAATCAGTTATGCTATCTGACCATCTCATCCTCTGCTACCCACTTCTCCTTTTGCTCTCAATCTTTCCCAGCATCAGGGTCTTTTCCAGTGAGTCAGCTCTTAACATCAGGTGGCCAAAGTATTGGAGCTTCAGCTTCAGCATCAGTCCTTTCAATGAATATTCAGAGTTGATTTCCTTTAAGATTGACTGGTTTGACCTCCTTGCAGTCCAAGGGACTCTCAAGAGTCTTCTCTGACCCCCCAGCTCAAAATCATCAACTCTTTGGCACTCAGCTTTCTTTACGGTCCCGCTCTCACATTCGTACATGACTGCCGGAAAAACCACAGCTTTGACTAGATGGATCTTTGTCGGCAAAGTGAAGGGGATCCTTGCTCCTATAAAGGAGACCCCAGAGAGCTCCCTGGACCCCTTCTGCTGTATGAGGACCCAGTGAGAAGACAGACAACTTGAAGAGGGGTCTCATCAGAACCTGACCCTGTTGGCACCGTGATCCTGAACTTCTAGCCTCTAGAACTGAGAGAAGTAAATTTGTTGTTTTAAAGTCACCAACTGGTCTTTTGTTGTAGGAGCCTGAGTGGACAAAGTCAGTCACTGTACCAGCTTTCCTGGGCTGCCGTCACAGCACCACAAATCAGAAGAGTGGCTTATAACACAGTAACGCGGCGTATCTGGAAGCCAGTTTCAGGGTGGCCGCCTACCTCCCTCTGGAGTGGCGGGGGAGGGCCTGCTCCAGGCCCCACTTCTAGCTGCTGGTGATTCCTTGACTGGTGACAGCGGAGCTCCGCTCTTGACACGGTGTTCTCCGTGTGTGCATGCCTGTGTCCACATTCCCCTTTTATAAGGAAGGACACCAGTCAGATTAGACTAGTGGCCTCACCTCCTCCAGAGTGACCTCATTTTAACTAATTACATCCGCAGTACCCTCTTTCCAAATAAGGTCACATCCTGCGGTGCTGGGGGTTACGGGGTTTTAGAGACACAATTCATCCCATTACGGTTACTTTCTTGGCTTGAAAGGTGCTTAAGACTTTGACAGGCAGTGATATGAAAGAAGGGTATTCCTGGAGGGCGAGGGAGGAGGTGGACAACAGGGGTGAATGCACGGGGTTGAGGAGAGGGGGCTCTGTTTCTCCCAGAGCTGTCAATCACCTTGTACTTGATCTGTGGTTCACTTTATCCTGCTGAGAAGCTTCTCCCTGGAAAAAACTTGGGCATTTTAATTACATGTATTACTTTAGATTTATGAGACTTCCTCTGCCTCCCCAGCTGGACCTAAGGACCTCCCCGGATTGCATCTGGGCGGCATAAAGGGGGTTAGAAACATGGTAATTGAATGCCCCATTCACTGATAGGAGATGCTTGGCATTTTGCGTTAGCTCTGCAGTCTTGAATTGACTGTTTCTGTTGATCGAACCAAGAGGATATGATCAAATGCCCATGTTACTGGGAGCCGAGTTTTCAGGAGTGATGCTGGTGTCATTGGGAGAATTTACCTGAATGGAGAGTGAGCTGGTCAGTGGAGCTCTTCGCTTGCTGTGGGTGGTGGGCTGACATGTGGGCCCCACCCCGCCACTCGCCCGCGGAGAGGATGCATGCAGCTGTGGGCACAGCGCTGTGTTGTCTCCCCAGCCTCCTGGGCTCCTGTGGCCACAGCTTCCCACTTTTCTCCAGGATCCGCCTCTGTCACAGCACAGTCACTTGGCCCCATTTTTCCGGCCCTTGTTCACTGGCGCTTCCTTGTGGCAGTTTTCCCGGGGAACTGGGCTCGACGTGGGGCTCAGACCAACCTGGGTTTTAGTGGCAGGCCGCCTCTTGGAGGGCCCTGAACATTCCTGAGCTGCAACTGCTCGATTGTAGAATAATCCCCACTGTGGCACTTTCCTCGGGTGGTCCCTCTTCTGCTCCATCCTCCTGGGGGTCCCACACTACTGTCACAGAGGCAATGTGTGCTTTGGAACTGCAGGGAGCCCTTTACCAAGACCTTGCAAGGAACTGCAGCATGTTCACTCACCTGTTCTCCAAGAAACTATCTGGTTAACAAAAACCTGTGCGTTCACATGTGTTTTTTCCTGTCTTAAGTTATGACTGATGTTGTTCATCAGGTGAGTGACTTTTCCAGCATGGCCTTATTGTGTTTGCTGATATATTTCCCCTTGCTTCTTCTTTTGGAAGTGAGCAAAAGGTTATGGCTCCCTTACAAAATATCTATAAAATAGCATTTTATTGAAAACTTTTAGACATTCGGAAAATTTGCTATTGTAAGTGATCATCTGTGGACATTCCCATTTTGTGAATGTTTTTTTTTTAAACTGAGCAGGGAGCTCAGTGGAGCAGGGGTGCCAAAATACAGCTGGTTACCCCCTTGATTCTACTATTATTTCCCATGTGGTCCTGCTGTGGCCAGGCTCAGCTTCTCTATCTAAAAAAAAAAAGGTGCTAATGATAGCCAAAACCCCCCAAAAAACCACCTTCCCCACTCAGCTATTGAAGACTAAAATGCCTGGTATTTTATTATCGCCCAGGATAAGCTGGCTTCCTGCTCTGATAGTAGTCTTTGTTCAAAGGGTCCTTCCCCCACACTGATCTGCTCTTATATGTCTCACTCTTTGCAGACCTAGGTCCTCTTGTTTTAATGTGTTAATGTAGTTCTTGTTTCTGTTACATTTAACAACTGGTAGCAAAACACGGAGGAGTAATTAAAAGCTGCTGAGAACTTCACAGGACCAAGAGCTCTCCTAGGAGTGGTTGTTTTTATTTTCCTTGTCTGTGGGCATTTTATTAGAGAAAGTGATTTAGTGCTTTTTCTTCTAAGAGCGAAGGAGAAAAAGGAACTGGGGACTCTAACAAAATGGTGCATGCATATTCAATTACTGGCAGTAGAGCTCTTTTATCTCCTGCAAACAGGGGGGTGGATGACCTGCCCAGGAAGCTGGTGGCCTCTTTCCAGATAGGCATCTCCTATCAAGGTCATCAGGAACAGGAGAGTCCAGTCAGGGTGGGAGTTTATGACTTGACCATCATTGAGAGTTGAAAATGAACACTTCAAAATAAATTCAGTATAGGAGACAGTCACGCTCATTTAAAGGTCAATTTGGATTGTCCAGGCAATTGACAGTGTTTTCCTTTTCTTCTCAGTAGGAAGGGGCCTCTGGTCTCTCCCGGGCTACTCAGGGGTGCCCCAGGCTGTCAGCTGAGAGTCTCAGAAGTTCAGGGTTGGGGCCTCGGCCACAACAAGGTTTATCTGCAATTGGAAAGTTGCCAGGTCACTGATTAACTTGGGTCATCTATCTGGCTTGCCCTTCAGCCCGTGTTCTTTATTTCACCAAGGCTGAAACCTATGGAGACAGCTCACTTTAGACTCAGAGGGGATCTGAAAGCTCTGTCTGGCTAGGCATCCAGACGTCTGGTGGAGAGGACAGAGGCAGCATCTCGCCCAGCTCCTCAGGCCCATGTCCACTATCCAGAGGCTAAACTGGACCAGAGGAGAGATGGAGCAGCTGCAAGCTCTAGAGCATGATCCATTTGCATTCGGATCCCATCTCTGCCTCTTCCTGGTTGTGTGTCCTTGGGCAAGACCTCATCTCTCTGTCCCTCACGTTTCCCCTCCTGCTGGTCTCACAGGAACTGCGTGAGGATGAAATGAAATGATGTCAGATGCCGGGTTAGAAGGATCCTCCGGGGGCAGTTTGCATGCCAGCCTTATCAGGTGGATAGTCAATACTGAAAATAGCCACCTCAACAGCCTTGTAAAATAGCACTTTGATATTTTTGCATTTGCCTTGCAGTACCGTGTCCTGTCTGAACATCCGCGTCTCCCCAGAAGGTCAGCATGACCTCATTGTCTGGGACAGATTTCGCCTCTCTGTTTTGGTCTTATCATTACTTCTCATTCCGTGCTTTCCAAAACACAGTACCCGTCTTCTTGTTACTGGCTAAACCAACGCTGGGCTCAGTGCGGCCGTGGCAGACAGCTCTGTCCATCACTTTCTTTATTTCTGATTAATGGAACTCAATTAATGGTTTTGTTCACAATAGCAAAGTGCCTGGCTAAAAACCCAGTTTTCTAGGCTCTGTTGGAGACTAGGTGGCCCTAAGGACCAGGTTCCGGCCAGTGTTTTATAAGCAGAAATCTACTGGTCGGGACTTCTGGGAAAACAGCTTGTTTTCCTGCTGAAGAAGTCCTGCTCCTTTTATCTTTGCTTTTCTCTCTTCTTCCAGGCTGGACTGTGAACTTCACAGGCTGCCTTCCACGGCAGAAGGTGCTTTGGTCTTGAAGTGAAAAAAAACAAGTGAAAGTGTTAGCCGCTCAATCATGTCCAACTCCTGGCTACCCCATGGACTGTATGTAGCTCGCCAGGTTCCTCGGTCCAAAGACTTCTTCAGACAAGAATACTGGAATCAGTAGCCATTCCCTTCTTCAAGGGATATTCCCAAACCAGCGGTTGAACCCAGGTCTCCTGCATTGCAGCTAGATTCTTTACCGTCTGAGCCACCAGGGAATTGCCATTGTCAAAAGGCCACCCCGCTCTCGACTAGCTGCCTGAACGTTTCCTAGTTACAGGGGAAGAATGAGCCGCTCTTGGGTTGAGCCACCGTGTCTGGGTTTCTGTAACAGGCAACCTAATATGGTGACGAGTGTGTGAGGCAGTATCAATTTACACGTTCCATGTGGCCTTTTTAAAGATGTCTTGGTCACATTCTCTTTCTTGTGTGCATTTCCTTCCATAATGGCATATCCTGTAGATTTACTTGGGCCTCTTTCTTTAGGCTTTTGGCAATGACACAGGAAAGGGGAGCGTCCCTGATGATTCAGAGGGCAAAGAGTCTACCTGCAATGCAAGGGACACAGGAGATGTGGGTTCAATCCCTGGGTCAGTAGGATTCCCTGGAGGAGGAAATGGCAACCTACTCCAGTATTCTTGCCTGAAAAATCCTATGGACAGAGGAGCCTGGCTGGCTACAGTCCACAGAATCACAGAGTCAGACACGGCTGTGCGGTAAAGACGTGGGAGCCTGTGTTCACGCGGAAATGCCGCCTCTAGTGGTGAGGGGGAGCATCTGCTTGGGGGTGCAGCGACCTCTCCTCAGTCTAGGACTGCCCATTAAGGCAGAGACCAGCCCCATAGGATGTGGTACCCAGTCACTTAGAGGGGTCAGACTTGGCAGGGTTTCATCAGAGACTCACTTTTATAAATGCCAACTTAGTTTGTTCTAGTGAAAAAAAGATCCATTGAGGCCTGGAATTCATGTGGATTAATTACTAAGGTGACTTTAGTTTTATCAGTCATTTTAAGCATTGTCCTCCACTCTTCCTCATCTTTGCCACTTTTTTTCTTTCTTTATATCATATAGCATTTTATGAACCCACGTGACTCAGAGCTTTCTTCCTTTATGTCACAAGTTCCTTTAATGTAAGAGGATAAGAGACAGACCCTAATGAAGTGGGAAGATTTGGCGGTTTGGATTTCAGTGAGCCTGCACTAAAATCTGAGTTTTACCTAGCAGCTGAGCGATCTTGGTTAATGTCTATGAGCCTTAGTTTTCTCATTAGTAAGGTAAGAATTTTAGTGGAGATTAAATAAAATCATACACATTGAATACTAATGACAGTCTTAGTCTCTGTAGCTGCCCACTTCTTTCTCTCTTATCTTATCCTTGGGAGGCAGTAACTGTCAATCCTTTTAATGGACTCTTTTAGTAATTCCCCTGCCGTTTCTAAAGGACATTTGTTGCTACTGGTTAATTGTTGAATTTTAGGTCGTATTTATTAACTTCCTAATTTGGAAGTTTTACATTTGCTCCATTGTTCCCATACAGATACACATGTCCTGCCTGCTACCATCCAGTACAGTTAATTTATAATGTTTGATAGCTGGACTCAATAAATGCATGAATATGGCCAGGTAAACAGTTTGATGGCTGACCAGGTACGTATTAATATTACTATTAGTTATTATCTTTTTCCTGCTAGCTTTTGTTTTCTGTAAAATTAATCATTGCTTTTTTCTTTTTTTTTTTACCCGTTTGTCACTGTTTATGTAGTTATTAGCACAAAATGGGAAAATGATAAATGCCAGTAGGTATATTAAAAGAATAGAAGAAACATGCCAATTCTTCAGGACAAAGGTCTTCCCTCCTGTTACTTCCCGCCCCCCATTAAATTCTTAAATCAGTTTCTATTCTGGGACATCATATAAATGATATGTGACACAGTGGACCTAATTTGTTACTAAATGCCAAAGCCAGTTCCATATGGCTCTTTTCCATGATGGTGTTGAAAAACTGCCAAAATTGCAATATCACAGAGTAACTCTGGGTAGATGAGTCCATGAGGGACTAAGTTAATGGGGCTGAAAATGTCTCATGGTGAAACTTGATCCAAGAGTGAACTTAGGCACCTGGTGGGCTGCGTGTACAGCATGTCTCCTGACCTGTCTTTTCTGCTGGTCAGCCTCTCTAAATAGCAAGACTGCACTTGTTCATTCAATTAGGCAGTACTGGTGGAGACAGCCAGGCATGGGCTAGACTCCGGAGAGTCTGTAATCAACAAAACAGATGTGGTCTTTTCCCTCACGGAGTTCATGGTCTTGTGGGACAACAGACTAGCATGAATTGTTGGTGTGGGGAGTGTTGTGAAAGAAGAAGGCAGGATATGTCACCATCTCCCAAGTCTATCATAGTTGAACAGAGTCTGCCACCTTGTTTGTTCTGCTGATAAGCACTCTCCAAATCCCTTAGTTTCCCTTTCCTTTAACTTTTTTGAAGGCTTATCTATCTCCTTTCTGCGTTGACACGAAAACAGCTGTTGAGTAGAGTGAAACCCACAAGATCTCAGAATCCATCTTTCTCAGGTTGTAAAATCAACCTCCATCCAGTAAGAAACTTGCTCAGGGAAACAGTGCAATAGACATGGGCTGGATATTCCTGTTCCCAGCTGTCCACACTAGGAAAAAGCCCTGGATTCATGTGCTTGCTGCTGTGACTGAGAAAAGATCACAAAAATACAGGGGTCACTATTCCGGTAGAACAGAAGTGACAACTTTTCAAGGCTGGGACCTACCACTACTCCAAGCTCACATTTACATCAAAGTTAGTGAGTGGCTGAAATCTCTTTCAAATCCATCCATAAAAGGCAAGAATTTATAAGGTACAAACACACTAGATGAAAGTAGGAGAATTATTTGTTTGGATTAAATGCTCTAGTCTTTGTTTTTAAAATAACAGTTTCTTATTATAAGGCAAAGGGTTGAACTGGGTGACAGTTCTAAACCCCTTTAACTGTAAAACTTGTGTGACTGTAGACTATTTTATAGAACCCTTTGCCAAGCAATGCTGTCTGCCAGGAGTATGTGGAACTAAGTCCGCATTTTCTAGGAGAAATCTTCAACACCAGTACTCATACGAAATGATACATGTTTGCCAAATTTCACTGTTTTCTTTGCTAGCTATAGATACTTATTCTAAAAGAATGACCAGATAGCTTTTTTTAGATCAAAAGTAATTAGATTCAATGATTGGGCTTCCCAGGTGGCTCAGTGATAAAGAATCTGCCTGCCAATGCTGGAGACACAGGTTTGATTCCTGGGTCAGGAAGATCCTCTGGAGAAGGGATTGGCAACCCACTCCTGTATACTTGCCTGGAAAATTCTGTGGACAGAGGAGCCTACAGTCCATGGGATCACAAACAGTCAGATATGACTGACGGACTAACACTTTCTCCTACTTTGTATGTTTGGTTTGCACAATGACTTTGAAAATTCCCATTTCCCAGGATTCGTTTGAAAATAAAAGGAGGAAACTCTAAAAATAATGAAACTGCCAAATCTGTATTAAACCTGTGAAGATGGAAGAATTCCCTTACCCCCACCAGGGGAAGTGAAAGTGACAGTGTTAGTCGCTCAGTAAAAGACCCTATAAAATAGTGAATAGAGAAACCAGAATATACTGTAGGACAGGCACTAAAACTACAAAATAAAAGTGAAGTAGTAATATCTGCAGAAATTTCTTTTTGGTTTGGTAAGATAAACCGAAGGGATAGTTTAGGAATTTAGGAAGGGACAAGAGAGAAGCAGATAATGACTAAATATATAAAAACCTGCTCAACTTCCCAAGTGAAGAGGAAACTGCAAATTAAAACCACAATGAGATACCCACTGGCAGAAATTTAAATCTGACAGTATCAAGGGTAGGTAAGGATGGCTTACTCACTCAAGTTGGCACAACATTTTTGTTCTAGGGGATGCTATTCAAGTAGCCTATAGTGTGGATAGCGCCCCCTGGAGTTGTGTGGCAGCCTTGAGACCTATGATTGTAACAGGAGATATGTATGATAATGTTTATACTTGTGTTATTTGTAACAGCACACAAACAGAACTATCATTCAAGTAGCTCAAGTAGTCATCAGCTATGGAGTAGAAAAATAAACATTGGTGTATTTACACAATGAAGTACTATACAGCTGTGAAAGCAACTCACTGATCCAGGCAACATCATGGGTGAATTATACAAAAACAAAAAAAAAAACCACGTCAAAGAAAAAAATATAGTGTGAGTCCACTCATAAAGAGTTTAAAAGATGCAAAACTAGACAATGTGTTGCTTAGATTGAAGTAAGTTAAATTAGCTTCTCAGATGCTTCATGCTTCTGAACTGTGATACTGGAGAAGACTCTTGAGAGTCCCTTGAACATCCAGGAGATCAAACCAGTCCATCCTAAAGGAAATCAACCCTGAATATTCACTGGAAGGACAGATGCTGAGGCTGAAGCTCCAGTACTTTGGCCACCTGATGTGAAGAGCCCACTCATTGGAAAAGACCCTGATGCTGGGAAAGATTGAAGCTAGGAAGGGAAGGGGATGACAGAGGATGAGATACTTTGATAGCATCACCGAATCAATGGACATGAATTTGAGCAAACTCCGAAAGATAGGGAAGGACAGGGAAGCTTAGTGTGCTGTATGTAGTCCGTGGGGTCGTAAAGAGTTGGACATGACTTAATGATTGAACAACAGCAAGCTTGTCAAATGCCAGGAAATGCCAAATTTCAGCCTTTAAGGCAGACCAACTGAAATAGAATCTGCATGTTAACAAGATCCCAGGTAATGTATAGGCACAATTGATGTTGATCTTTACCAAATAGGAAAACCAAAAAAAAAAAAAAAAAGCTAAGTTAAATCTGTGTTAAATTTTAGGTTAACATTAAGTTAAATTAAGAATTTTGTTAAAATTAAAAAGAAAAACAAGTGAATGATAAACATAAAATTTAGGGTACCAGCTACCTGGGGGTGTTGATGGATGAGAGCACATGAGTTGGGGGATGCCAAACATGATGAAATGTTCTTCTTACACTGGAAGTGGGCACGTGGACATTTGTTGTATCATGAGTCTTTATCAAGGGATTATAGTCCCCTGAATCTACCTATTACTTCCACTATAGAGTCAAAGGATTATAATCCCTTGATAAAGACTCATGATACCCTAGTGCTGGGAAAGATTGAAGGCAGGAGAAGGGGAAGAACTGATTCATTGGAAAAGACCCTGATGCTGGGAAGGATTGAAGGCAGGAGGAGAAGAGGATGACAGAGGATGAGATGGTTGGATGGTATCACCAACTCAGTGGACATGAGTTTGAGTAAACTCTGGGAGTTGGTGATGGACAGGGAGGCCTGGTGTGCTGCAGTCCATGGGGTCGCAAAGAGTTGGACATGAGTGACTGAACTGAACTGAGTCTTTATAACACACATATTTACAAATATCTTTTTGTATCTGCACTGGGTCTTTGTTTCAGCACTCAGACGGTTCATTTTGGCACTTGAGCTTTCTCTAGTTGCAGTACATAGGCTTCTTAGGCTTCTCTTGTTGTGGACCATGGGCTGTAGAACTCAAGGGCTCAGTAGTTGCCAGGTGTGGGCTTAGTTGCCCTTATGGCATGTGGGATTTTAGTTCCCTGATCATGGATTGAACCCTTATCCCCTGCAGTGGAAGGCAGATTTTCAGCCACTGGACCACCTGGGAAGTCTCTATTTGCACAAATTTAATAAGCTCAACTCAAAAACAGGAAGGAGAGAGAGGAAAGGTTGCAACAATGTGTGACCGCTTCCTAGAAGTGGAGGGCCCTGAGGGTGGCCTAGAAGGATGGGGAGATTGGCTTTTGTGGAGGGAAGGCCATCCTGGGTCTCCTTTGGGTCAGAGATGCTGTGTACAAGTTCATCCAGCCCAGCCCAGCCCAGCCCAGCCCAGAACTCTGTTGGGCTCTGAAGTCAGTCTGGGTCCAAGAAGAAAGACAACATGGGTGGTGGGCTGCTGTTAAGGGGGCAGGTGCCCCTGGCTCCCTCCCAGCTTCCGACAGTGACTCAAGCCTGGAACTGGGGATGTGTGTTCCCCATTCAGCCCCAGGAGGGTTTCCAGTTTATCCTGTGAGTGCTGTCACTTGAAATATACAAGAATCTGTTGAGTGGGAGCTGTGGGCTGCTAAAGAGATGATGTAGCTTGGACCTCTCAGTTTGCAGAGGTCAGATGACTGGCCTGCTGGGGAGTGGCAGTTGGGTCAGGATGATTCCAGCACTCAGGTCCTCTCATCTTTTCCATACTGTGCTGTCTCCAAGTGGACCTCCAACTTGATGAAATTTTATGAGTGTAATTTGTCCCCACACCAAAGTTGTTTATGCGTTTATAAAAAACTGAGGAAATACAGAAAATTAGGAAGAAAAAAATTTGCCCATAATTTCATTTCCCCAAACATCCACTGATATCATTTCAGTGTATTTCCTTCCAGTCTTTTTTCTATGCATTTAAAAACTTGGAACTACAGTAGAGTCTAAGGATGCAATATACTTTCTCTGCATTCTGTTATTTCATGCTTTTTGTCATTGAAATGTGGCATACTAAATATGTAAGAAACTATCTTGCTAATGAGTCAGTGTTAGCCAGAATAAAGTGGGAAGTGTTCACTGATTACTGGAGAGATATTTGGGGTGATTAATTCTCGCTTCTTTTTCTTGCCTTGTTGTTGGTGTTCAGCCCCTAAGTCTTTGCGACCCCATGGACTGCAGCACACCAGCCTCCTTTGTCTTCCACTATCTCCTGCAGTTTGCTCAAATTCATGTCCGTTGAGTCAGCGATGCTATCTAATCATCTCATCCTCTGCTGTCCCCTTCTCCTTTTGCCTTCCATCTTTCCCAGCATCAGGGTCTTTTCTAAGGTGTCAGCTCTTTGCGTCAGGTGGCCAAAGGATTGCACTGGATGGCCAAAGTATTGGAGCTTCAACTTCAACAACAGCCCTCCCCGAAATGAGTAGTCAGGGTTGATTTCCTTTAGGATTGACAGGTGTGATCTCCTTGTTTCCAAGGGACTCTCAAGAGCATCACAATTTGAAAGCATCAATTCTTCAACACTCAGCTTTCTTTATGGTCCACCTCTCATATCTGTTCCTGACTACTGATTATTGCCTATACCTCATCAATAAACACTCTCATGGTTGTTATTTTGTGCTAGGAGCTTGGGAAACAGATGGGCAGACTAGGTTTCCAAGAGCTCCAGTCTGGAGCATCCATGAATATTAGTCTTGTGTCTAGTAAAATGAAACATGGGGCGTTAACAGCTTCCTGGCTAGGATTTTGCTTCTGAAAGGCAGAGCTGATAATGACCTGCCTCTGAGCAAAAGCCATGAAGGAATTATCTTTTCCTAAGCCTTAGTTTTTGTTTTAAGGTTCACCACAAGCTTTAGCAATGAGAAAAAAAAAGTGCAGTAACTGGGTCATTCTGACCTAGAACCAACCAAAATACTTCTAATTACTGCGGCAGACAATGATGAATCATACCTAAGCTAGCTTGCTGCCTTTTCGGTCGTATGCGTTCATAATCAGACTCATTGTTTCGTTGCCAGTAGAACATTTGCTCCAGCTTGTTTGGGTTTGTAGGAGGAGAGAAGTGTGCAGATCTTCTCAGCAGTGGATCTGCTTGGCTGCACTAGTGTAGTGGGGAGACATCTTCATGTTTATCAGGATTTAAGCTTCCTTAGAGCAGAGCTGTGGCTTAGTCATTTTTCATCATGGCAATACCAATAAAAGCTACCATTTTTGAGCACCGACTATGTGCTAGACAGTACGAAACGTGCTTTATGGTCTCTTGGTGTCCTTGAAGCCCTCCAACAATCTTATGATATAGGTGTTATTATCCTCATTTTGCTGAGAAAACAGGCTCTGGAAAATTGTTTTTCAGTCATTAAATCGTGTTTGACTCTCCAACCCCATGGACTGCAGCACACCAGGCTTCTCTGTACTTCAGTATCTCCCCAAGTTTGCTCAGGCTCTTGTCTGTTGAGTCAGTGATGTTATGTAACCATCTTGTCCTCTGCCACCCCCTTCTCTTCTTGCCCCCAGTCTTTCACCGCATCAGGGTCTTTTGTAGAAAGTTAAGTCACTCAAATACCCAGTATATGTAAGCTAGGCATGTTGAAGGAATGATTGAATTATTACTGCAAGCTAACGGAAGGGAACCGCTGAAGAGAGGACCTAGTCAGTATGAGCCAAACACTTAAAAGGTTGTTACCACCCAATTATTCTTTTTTTTTTTCCGCAAATTTTAAGCTCAAAATTTGAGTAGCAGTGGAGGAGGGAAGGAGATTTCAATGTAGGCAAATAACATAAGACATGGGTGAGGGAAGAGGTTTATAACCAGCCAAAAGATCAGCTTGACATAGTAAAAAAAAAAGGGGGAAGATATTTAAGTGTCAGTCACTGTGCTAAATACATTATCTTACTTAAAACTCATAGAACCCCTTTGAAGTAAGCCTTGTTATCTCTGTTGATGGGGGAGGAAAGGAGCTCAGGGAGGATGCAGGAGCTTCCTGAGGTCACACAGCAACTGATGAGTGAGGGGCAGGATGGGAACCCAGGCACCAGCTCCATAGCAGCTTTTCCTGTAAACACAAGCCAGGAATGGAGATTTCATTAATTATGCTTGAATTTTATTTTTTATTTGATGGGGGTGGGGGGAAACCTGGATGATACATAGATCTCTTTTTTACTAACAAACCCAACAACTGGCTCTGTCCTAGGAAGAGATTCCAGCTCAGTCAGTGCAGGGAAAAGGCCAAGGAGTTGATGAAAGATTTGGTGTTGCCAGAAAGAGCTTGGCGTGACTGGTGTGCAGTTTGATGATGGTGACCAAATTTTCCAAAACAGAATCAGCTTGCCATGTCTGTTTGTGTGCCCCACCAACCCCGCCCCACCCCAAGAATCAGAGAACTCCTGAAAATGTGGTTTGGATGCAGAAATACAGTCACACGGTCAGTTCTGATATAATGAGACAAGTTTCTAAAAATTACTGAGCATAAAAAATTGCACAATGAAAACTGCAGGAATTATGGGAAAGTTGGCATTACAGGCACAGAACTCAAACATTTAATCAATGACACATTAAAAAAAAAATGGTAAATGCCTAATAGAAAAGGGAAGCACAGGGGACCTCCCTGGTGGCCCACTGGTTAAGAGTCCTTACTTCTAATGCAGGGGCCGTGGGTTCTATCCCTGTGTGTGTGTGCACATGTTCAGTCACTCAGCGGTGTCTGCCTCTTTCGACTCCGTCAGCTGTGTCTGGCTCTTTGCAACTCCATGGACTGTAGCCCGCCAGGCTCTTCTGTCCATGGGATTCTCTAAACAAGAATACTGGAGTGAGTTGCCATGCCTTCCTCCAGGGGATCTTCCCAACCCAGGGATCGAACCTGCATCTCCTATCCCTTCTGCATTGCAGGTGGATTGTTTACTACTGAGAATCCAGGGGAGCCCCTTTGATCCCTGGTCAAGGAATATTAAGATCCTGCCTTGCCAAAAAAAAAAAAAAAAAAGGAAAGCACAATTCTACATATGAGGAATGGTCAAGAAATACATAAAGGCTGCAATAAATATGGAACTTGACTTAGAAATGCAAGATAAATGGAGTTTTGTGTGCAGAAGTGCTCATGGGAAGGGTTGGCGATTGTGAGTTATTATGAAGGAGAGGAAGGCGAGAGATGTGGAATCTTACGGAAAGTTCTAACACCGGAGACAGATGGCTGTGGTTCGTCATATATACTGAGGCTGGAGGTGGCTGGTGGGTGTTGGAGGTGTGTGGTTTGGTGTCTTCCTTAAGCAGCTCACTTCAGCTGGGCACCATTTTTCTGCATTCACCTTAGTGTTTCTTGCCAAGTAAATTACATCAAGGGCACACAAAATGCACAAAGTTTTCAAGTTGTTCTGTAATTTATTAATCTGTTGGTACAGATCTGTGGTTTCAAAACAAGAGGTGTAGCCAAACTGACTGATGTGGAAATGTGTGTGGCTCCCATACCTGTTGCTTTCCCATTCAGCTCTCTAGGTAGCCAGGGGTCCCCACTGGGGACTAAACGCATGTGTCCTCCCCACCCAGATTCACAGGTTGAACCCTAGTCTTTGCTGTGATGGTACTGGGAGTTGGGGCCTTGGGGAGGTGATGAGGTCATGCGGTAGCACCTTTGGGAATGGCATGGATGCCCTTTAAAAAGACCTCCAGAAAGCTTCCTTGTCTCTTCTGCCACCTGAGGACACAGTGAGAAGCTGGTCCCTATGAGCCAAGAAATGGGCTCTCACCAGATACCAAATTTGTTGGCACCTTGGTCTTGGACCTCCCAGCCTCCAGAACTGAAGAAATAAATGTTTGTTTTCTGAGCCATCCAGACTAGGGTGTTTTTTTACAGTAACCTCAGAGGGCTAAGACCCTCCCTTGGCTCTAAACCAGAGGATGGACCAGGGGTCACTGACGTCTTGCTCTCTGATTTTCGAGTCTCTCACTGAATGGGCTGGGTGACAAAAGTATGCCCACCCCTCCAAATCTCTCAGAGGATAATAATTATAGTTTTGGTATTTTTTAAAAATCATCTATATATCCCAGTTTTTTCCCCTCTGGTTGCTTTAGTATCTTTTCTTCTCCTGGATGTTCTTGTCATGCTTCAGTCTTTCTTCAGAGGCCAGGTGACCCTTGGATCTTCATGTGTGTTTAAAAAAGAGAAAGCCGGCTGGGAGATTTCCACCAATAGGTGTTGCTTGTGGACTGGCAGGGGTTGATTTTTGGGTGCTCAGAACAGCATTTTGGAGGCCCCTAAATACTAGACTGTGTCTGTATTAGTGGCCCTAGTTCTCCTTGGTTGATTCAGTTTAATTGATTTCATGTTTTTCCAGGGGTGCACCACCTGAGTGTTGGAATTCTACATGTGGCCATCGAGTGGGACATGGAGGAGCCAAGTGCTCTGTATATAGCATTTCAAAGAAGTCCCCTGTATTCGGCTAAACCCCGAATCTGGGTTTCTGTAAGGCCAACCGGCTTCCTCTTGTTAACTTCCCCTGTATCAGCCACAAATCTTCTCTCCAGCCTGGCTTCTGGAGTTTCATAAACAAAGACTAAGCAAAGACAGAAACTAAAACAGACCTAAACAAAGACAGAAACGCTCAGGTCTCTTAAGGGAGGTCAGGTCCATCACACAACACAAGAGACTTTTGAGGTAGGTTTTGAAGGATGAGTAGGAGTTCATATCATGAACGAGGGGTAAGGGCCTCCCACGCACACAACGTCAGAGTTGTGAGCAGTCAGCATCAGACAGTACAGACCCTCACAGTTGGTATGAGTAGAGCAGATTGAAAGTGATCTAAAAACTCTCAGGGAAATGGTTTATAAAAGTCAAGGCCTCTTTGTTCATTAGTGGTGGTGGCCATGGTCTCCAGGATGTTCTGTTATACAGGTAGAGACTTTTTGCCTTTTGAAGGTCATCACTTCCAGCCTTTGTGGTCACACACACACAAAGCCAACACAGTTGCCTGCTAGTCTGGTGAATCTAGGGGCTTCCCTGGTGGCTCATATGTTAAAGCATCTGCCTGCAATGCAGGAGACCCAGGTTCAACCCCGGAGTTAGGAAGGTCCCCTGGAGAAGGGAATGGCAACCCACTCCAGTATTCTTGCCTGGAGAATCCCATGGACAGAGGAGCCTGGCAGGCTACAGTCCATGTGGTCGCAAAGAGTTGGAGACGACTGACCTAGTAACACACACACACACGTGGTGAGTCTATCCATCCTTGTCACATGTAAGGTGGAGGGGATTTGGCTGGGAGGTGGGGTGAACAGTGTTTGATATGAAATAGAAGAGAGGGGTTTATGGCAAGGAGATACACTGACACTGAGCAGAGATGTGCAGATGTAAATTCAGAAGGAAGGCACTTACCAGACATCCCCCTTGGAGCTGACACTCTGGTGAGCTCTCCTGTGCAGACACCTCTGTTATCTTCACATCAAAAGCCTATCTTGACAGCAGCAGGAAAGCAGTCAGTTCAAAGGTATGTAATACAGGCTCGATGAAGGTAATTCCTTCTTTGCTAATTTTCTCCTCATGATGATGATAATGTATGTCAGTTTAAAATGAGCAAATTATAGAAAAGATTAAGGAAGCATTAAAAACATCTTAAATTGTTTCACTCTTATCATCTTCAGTTCAGTTCAGTTGCTCAGTGGTGTCCAACTCTTTGTGACCCTGTGGATTGCAGCATGCCAGGCCTCCCTGTCCATCACCAACTCCTGGAGCTAGCTCAAACTCATGTCCATTGAGTCGGTGATGCCATCCAACCATCTCATCCTCTGTCGTCCCCTTCTCCTCTCGCCTTCAATCTTTCCCAGCATCAGGGTGTTTTCAAATGAGTCAGCTCTTCGCATCAGGTGGCCAAAGTATTAGAGTTTCAGCTTCAGCATCAGTCCTTCCAATGAATATTCATTGGCCTATACCATTCATGGCCTATACCGTTAGTATTTCATATGTGCCCTTCCCTGTTCTGAGTACCCTCTGCATGTTCATTCATGGGATCCACACAACACCCCTAAGAAACTGGTACTTTTATCCCTTCTTTCACATTGTGGAAACCAAGACACAAAAGGTTTGGGAAGTTGCTCAGGGACAAATGTTCAGAATTGAAACCCAAGCCCAGGTCAAACCCAAGGTATCTCTCTCTAGATATGTTGCTTTTGTTGTCTAGTTGCCAAGTTGTATCCTACTCTTTGTGACCCCATGGACTGTAGCCCATCTGGCTCCGATGTCCATGGGATTTCCCAGGCAAGAATACTGGAGTGGGTTGTCATTTCCTCCTCCAGGGGAGTCTTCCCAACCCAGGGATTGAACCTGAGTCTCTTACATCTCCTGTATTGGCAGGCGGATTCTTTACCACTGAGCCACCTGGGATGTGCCGCCCCGCCCCCACTAGATGTCTCTTTGGATAATATCATATGTTTTATATGACATATATGTGTATATATGTATTCCTCTCTTTCTATTTCTGTAACAATTTAAAATCTTTTCCTTGACAAACGGTGCATCCTGAGAGTATCTGTATCATTTAAAAACTTCACTCACAAAGCCACTTCCGTGTAGATTGTTGCTTTGACTACATTAATAAGATCATAAACAAGGCAGCGTTGTGTTTACACTTTTTAAATTATATACCTTAAAGCATGAAAATTAATTATCTCGAAAGCTCATAAAATTGAGAAAGATCGTTTTTTCCTATATCTCTTTATAGTTAAACATCTAAGAATAGTCTTTACCTTGTTAAAAAAAAAAAAAAAAACAAAGCACGCGCATACAATTGGTTATTGGAGACTGCATGAAGCCTTCCTTTCCCGTTGGACGTTTCTGTGGTTTTTAACACCGTGACAGACAGGGCGCTGAGTGGTGGACCGTGTAGGCCCTTCAAGCAGGGTCACTTCCTCTTCAGTCCCCCGGGTCCTCGGATGTGATTTCCTCCCCCAGGCCCCGCCGGTGAGAGAAGCCCCGTCCGGGTTTGCGGGAGCACGCCCGCAGCATCGCTCAAGCAGGGCCACCAGGGGGCGCTGCCCTACCTGTCCGTGAAGACCCGGAGACAGGTGGGTTTTCACCTGCCTCACTCGGGAGTCGGGGCTCAGCCTGGGGGAATAGGTCTGTGACACGGGGCTCTTCCTTCCACCCTATACATGGTTGTTTTGAACACTGAGCCTCAAAGCAGCTGAGAACTCGCGTTGCTGTCTGAGACACCAAGAATAATCCCGTCTTTTGGGCTTTGTCACAAAAGGCAGATGACGTGGGACCCCTTGGGTCCTGGCCAAGTCATCTTGTCTAGTAAATAGAAAACCCTGTAAAGTAGATAAAATTCAAAGTTAAAGGGATCTGGCACATATGAGCGGAGGCACCCATGACTTCTTGTCTTCCCCTTTCCAGTTAGGACTTGAGCAGGATGCCCCGATTTCCAAGCATCAGTTGCAACAGGAATGTGTAGGAAGATGCAGACGAGAGCTGGTGTTTTCCATGATGTCCAGAGGGGTAGAAATGAGCCTCTGTGACTCTCGGGGGAAACTTCTTCTGGGCGGGTATGTCCCCTGCTATGTGTCCCCAGCCGGAGGCGGCTCTCTGAGGGGCACGTGCCTCCCTGGGTCGGGGCCATACCTGTGGTCCTCTGGGGGCCACGCGGGCTGCCCGGTTCCCTGGGGCAGAGCCTGTGTGCTTCCTGACCCTTTGTTCTCTGCGCGAGAAGACGTGGTTCCACGCCAAGTACAAAACTTTCATGTTTGACAAGACTGGGTTTAACTGCTGGTGGTTAGACCAACAGATTGGTATGTACCTGCGTGGAGAGCACTCTGACCCAGCAAAACACTTCAGTGCTAAGAAGATGGAAAACCGTGGCATTTGCCATCTGACCCAGCAGGAGCCTGGGGCAGATGGAGCTCAACTTGGAAAGTCTGCGGCCGCTTTTTCTTTTTTTTTTCCCTTCTGGTTGTTGTTGTAGCCCCGGGAGCAGATATTGCCTTTGAAACCTTCCCTTGGGCTGGCTTGGCCCGCCTCCGCCTCCCCCGGCAGGGGCTGGGGAACCAGGGTGTCAGGCCGCCCAAAAACTTGGCACTGCTCTCGAGGGCATCAAGGGCTCCCTGCACATCAAAGGCACAACCCAGGAGGCGGGGGCTTGACAAGTGCTCGATCTCCACTGGGCTCAGCCTGCTCTTGGCTGGGTGTTTCCTGGCCGCCTGCAATGACAAGCTTCTTGTAAGGTACTGTGTGTTCGATGTTGGGAGTGGAGCGTCCGTTTTGAGGGGGTGGGATTGGAGAGGTGGGCCCTGGCTTTCTAGCTTATGAATAAGATGGCCCTGGCCTGTGTCAAGCAGAAAAATGGCAAAGTCTTTGGCTTTTCAGTAAGCTGAGTGAATCCACTTAATGCATTTGCTTCCTTTTTTTTTTTTTTCTGTTGGAAATGTTATCTGAAGGGATTGGAGCTATTTAGTTTTGCATAAGGTGGACCCAAAGCGTCAGGGAGTCAGATTATAATTGCTAAGGAAATGAGCCGCACTCTGTGGATCCTGCCTGGTGGGCTCTGGAAAGAGGTGTTTTTTTTTTTTCCTCTGTAGTTTTTTCTCCCTGCAAATCTTCCCTGGCTTTATTCTGAAGGTGCTTCTCTCCCCTTTCAGTTCTCCCAGCAGCCAGGGGGTGGGGACATCGTGTTGGCTTTGTGGCTCTGTTCCAGCGCATATAAGGAAGGTCCCAGAGGGAGCGCCACCGGGCATTGTGTGGACAGATGTCTGGGTGGTGTGGTGCTGCGGTGGTTTTGGGGGGCAGGACCAGCCCCGGTTATGGAAATAGCAGATTAGACAGAAGTCAAACCCTCAGCCCGTTTTTCTTCCTTAAACAACACCCATGGAGTTTATGAGTTCCTCAAGGAAAATCACAGAAATCTGCATGAGAATGGTGTTTCCTGCCAGGAAGACCTCAAAGAGTTTATAGGATGCCATCCTGCAGCCTGAATGCGTTTATGGCCATATCATATATACGTGGCTGACTCTGCCTACACTCCTTGAGTGTCACGCCCACTTCTCTTCCCGGAGGGCCTGCCAAGGACATGGGAAATGTTGTCTTGAGAGGCCTTTGCTTTTGGTTTTGTTTTCTGAAACTTTGGGCTCATCAGAGAAAAGTCATTCTTGTGTGTTGGCTGAAAGATTCTTAGCTTTCTCTGTAGGGATGAGGGAAGAGGAAGGAACAGGGATCCGTGGCAGCTCACATCTGAGCTAGAGTCTGGAGTGCTGACTCTGGGTGCAGCCGGGTCAGTTACCTTCTGAGAGGCCCTGAGGTCAGCAGGGATCCTGGGAGAGGGCCATCTCTCAGAAAGGGCCACGTGGGAGGGTCTGAGGTTCTCAGGTGTGCTTTGGGTGTGACTCAGAGCGGAGACAGATGGCAGAGGGAGCAGAAGACCAGCCTCTCGGAGGTCATGGATGGATTTTCTCTCTCGAGGACTTGAACTCCAGTCTGGACTCCAGGGCACGGCCGCTTTCTTCTCTGCCGTGGTGCCCTCTCCACACGAGGCCGAGAAGAGACAAATGGCAAAGACACGTGGGTCCCAGATGCACTTTGCATGTAGCTTGGTGGATGCTTGTGAGGGAGGAGAATTCGAGCAGGGGACGGCTGGAGGGCGCACTGAGCTCCTCTGACATCCTCTACCTCTGTCCTCCAGCACTGTGATGGCGACCCCGTCAATGGGCTCCTCCTCGTTCTAAGCCCCGTCTCCCCCTCATTCAGCCTCCATGTGAGCCAGGCTTTGTGCCCTCTTGAAGTGAAGTCGCTCAGTTGTGTCCGACTCTTTGCGACCCCATTAACTGTAGCCCACCAGGCTCCTCCATGGGATTTTCCAGGCAAGAGTACTGGAGTGGGTTGCCATTTCCTTCTCCAGGGGATCTGCCCAACTCAGGGATTGAACCTGGGTTTCCCACATTGCAGGCAGAGCCACCAGGCTTTACCCTCTGAGCCACCTTTCAGGCCGCACCCTCTGGAGTCCCAACATATTGCAATATTCTTGTACATTCCTCCTTAGGAAGCCTAGGCAATCTCTCTCCCATGCAGTCTGTTCCGGCCGGCTTACAGTCCTTGCCTGACTCTGCAGGGTTAAATCTGACTGTGTTCGCAGGGCTCGGTCTATATTGGCCCTCGTCACCCTCTTACACCCATGCTCCAGCATCTGGAAGGACCTGCATCACCAGTCACATGTGGGTGTCACTCCCCCCCACCCCCCTCCCTCCAGTCCCTGGGGTCCTGCCTGCATATGTTGCTCCCTCCTGCCTGAATGCCCTTCCTTCTCTCTGGCTGGCAAACCTGTGCTCATCCTGGACTCAGCTCTTCTGGGAGTCGCCCTGAGACTGACCTGAGCCAGAACCTCCTCTCCCATCTCCTTTCCTTTGGAGCTGCCCTCTTGCCTAAATCCCTGCTGAGGCAAGAGTCACTCACACGGCCTTGTTTATCTGCACTCTCTTCCCTACCTGCGAATTTCTGCAGGTCAGGGACTCTGTGGCTTTCACTTTCACCCTGAGCTCCAAGGGGGAATGAAATGTTTCTGCCTTGAATCCAAATTAGACTGTTAAAGTGTTGCAGGTCAAACCAGGAATCTAAGAGGGAGGTTCTTTGCTTCTCACGCCCGAGGCAGAGAACATACAGAGTTGTTGATCAGTGGCTTAGGACAGACCCAGCTGTCTGACCTCGGGCCTGAGACCTTCCAGACCTCTGGCTGCGTTTTCTCTTTGAGCTGGGGGTGGCCCCGGGTGGAGGGCGGGCCTCTCTCTCCCCCTGGGGGAAGTGAGCAGAGCTGATGGCTGCTCCTTTGGCGGATCTGCTCCCAAGAAAGTGTTCTGGGCTTTGTGGGCAGCGAGTGAGCGTGGTTACCCCCTGCAGCAGTTGGAGCTTGCATGGAGGTGGGGAGGGCAAACAGACTCTGTGTGGCTTTGTTGGGGGAGAAACCCTGAGCCCGGTGAGAGTGCCCCTTGGCCTTGGTGTCGGCCAAGGGAAGATCAGGCACAAACGGGGCCCCTGGGGAGGAGAGTGTTCACGAGGAAAGAACAGAAGTGTGCGTCGCGTGGTTGGATGCTCAGAGGAAGGGCTCCCCTCTGACCCTGCTTGGAATAGAAGATAACCAGGTGAGTTCAGGTAACACCTGGGGCAGAGAACATGAGTGAAAGTGAAAGTCGCTCAGTCGTATCTGACTCTTTGCCCTAGTCCATGGAATTCTCCAGGCCAGAATACTGGAGTGGGTAGCCTTTCCCTTCTCCAGGGGATCTTCCCAACCCAGGGATTGAACCCAGGTCTCCCACATTGCAGGCAGATTCTTTACCAGCTGAGCTAGCAGGGAAGCCTGAGGATACTGGAATGGGTAGCCTATCCCTTCTTCAGTAGCTCTTCCAACCCAGGAATCGAACCGGGGTCTCCTGAATTGCAGGCGGATTCTTTACCAACTGAACTATCAGAGAGGCATTAGGTAATACCCTTTCTGGATGGCATCCTGGGGGCTGAAATGGAAACCTCCTCTGGGTCTGCTTGGTTCCTCCCTGGGGGCTTCTGAGGCTGCACTCGGCGCTTTCCCATAGGACCAGGCTCCGTCTCTTTGCCGTCTTCACTGTAACCTTGAGCCGTGGTCTCCTTCCCCCTCTGCCTCCTCTTAGGAGTTATTATCTGGGAAATAAAGAAGTGACTAGAACAGTTCCTGTTGTCAAGGAGCTTTGCGTCTTGAGAGGAAGGGACAGAAGCTGTGTGGAAATGATTGCTATCTACTTGGAAAGGCACATTTGCAATCGATGTACCCCTAAAGGAAGCCAGTTTAATTGTCGCTACTGGAGTACAGTGAGTCAAGTCAAGATCTCTGACGTTCTAAGCTGGCATCTAGAAAGGAGATTTATGGGCAGTTAATTCCAATTTAAGACAGAAAACTAGAATTTGTTAACATCTACTATGTGCCAACAACCCTACACATATTAGTTCACCTAGTCCTCATTATCACTCTGGGAGGTGGTTTGTATTTGTATTATGCTTATTTTAGAGTTTTCTTTCTTTCTTTCTTTCTTTGGCTGCACAGGTCTTAGTTGTGACACACAGGATCTTTTGTTGTGACACATGGGATCTAGTCTCCTGACCAGGGATTGAACCCAGACCCCTGCATTGGGAGTGAGGAATCTTAGCCACTGGGCCACCAGGGAAGTCCCTATCTTCGTTTTACAAATGAGGAAATCGAGGTTCAGAGAGGTTAAGGAAGTTACCCAAGGCCACACAGCTCAAAAGGAGTATAGTCATAAATTAAGCCACTGTTGGTCTTATTCCAAAGTACATGCTTTTTACTACTCAGCAGGCAGATTATGGGGCTTCTCTGGTGGTAAAGAATCCGCCTGCCAATGCAGGAGACACAAGAGACACAGGTTTGATCCCTGGGTCGGGAAGATCCCCTGTAGAAGTACTTCCACTCCAGTATTCTTGCCTGAGAAATCCCATGGACAGAGGAGCCTGGAGGTCTGCAGTCTGTGATGTTGCAAAAAAAATCTTAGTGACTAAACAACAACGAGGCAGATTATGAGCACTTTTGCATTTGAAAGATTTTTTGCAGTTGGTAAAGTCCAACTTGACTGAAGGGTTTAATATCTTACAGTGAAAGGGACCTGCAGGGCTGTCTCTGAGAGTCCCGCTGGTTTTGACCTAAGTGGACACTGTGGTTTATAACCAAAGAGCTTGAGCCCAGCACACCGCTGGCCTGAGTCTCCACACACAGAGGGACCCAGCAAACGGTGCGGGTGAAGGCGCGTCCACATGTTAACTGGAGATCCGGGTGGGGAAGGGCTGGCTCTGCTGGGTGAGCGGCAGGCTTCATTTTATGAGCGGAGTGACCAGCGTGCAGCAGCCAGGGATACGCAGAGCTGGGTGTTATCTCAGGAAGTGAGATCCAGCCATTCCAGGAACTAATAACTGTTGTTGACAGATCGGAGCTCTGGGTTTAAGTAGAGCTGCCTAGTTACTTGACCGATAAAAGGCAGAGTGCATGGTGCTCAGAAAGGAACAGTGGAATCACTGTGGACCCAGAGTTAAGCTGGACACAGCACCGTTCAGGGTCCCCAGTCAGTGCTGGCGAGCTCTTTTCTGTTTTAAAGTGTTTTGGATGTGGAGGTTTTTTTTTTTTTTAAGTCTTTATTGAATTTGTTACATTATTGCTTCTGTTTTGTTTTCTTGGCTCTGAGATATATGGGATCTTAGCTCCCTGACCAGGGATCGAACTTGTATCCCCTGCATTGAAAGGTGACATCTTAACCACTGGACCAGGGAAGTCCCTGGTGAGCTTTTCTTTCTTGTTTTTTTTTTTTCTTTTTCTTTTTAATATTAATTTATTTAGCTGCACCAGGTCTTCGTTGTAGCACACAGGATCTTTAGTTTTAGCATACAGGATTTGGTCTCCCAACCAGGGATTGAACCCAGGCTTCCTGCATTCGGAGTGAAGAATCCTAGCCACTGGACCACCAGGGAGGTCCCTCTGGTGAGCTTTTAAAGTGAAATGGATTTTCTGCCACTGGGGCAAAACTTTTGATAATTTTGTTCTTTAAAAATAAAGAGAAAGAAAAAGGTCACTTCAAGGAAAGGCTGGTGTGAACATGTTTTTCTTTGAAAAGGCTGGAGTCTAGTTTAATCCCTGCTTTAATCTCCAGGAAAGGGCCAGTCGAGCTGTCAGAGAGGGGACACTGTCCAGGCCCTGGGGCCGGCCAGCTGATGGTTTGTTTGTTCTTCCTCTGAAGCTGCAGCGAGCCTGGTCAACCTCCTCCCTCCGGGAGACCTGGCTTCAGGTAGCATTCTTAAAATGCTCTTGATTTTCTTTGTCTGGCTAGAAATGTGTCTTTTTAAGTTTGGGGCTTTTCATTTGCTGAGGCTGTGTTTTCTTGTCACGGCGGCCCTCATTTTGGTAAAATACTACTAAGGAAGAACCCAAGATTTCCAACCAAAAGGTTTGGTGTGTTTAGACAAGTGGACACTACTAAAAACACAAAAAGAGCTTGAAAAAAGGCTCCCTTTTCTGAAATCAATGAAAGACAAGATTCACTTTCTTAGGGCCCTTCTAAGCCTTCTAAGATTGTCTCAAACAATTTGGTGATAATTTGGTCTCTTCAGTTCATCCTGCCTCAGCTTCCAAAAATGTAAAATGAGAACCATGCTATGTGCATTTTAGGGCCATGGTGATGATGAAATAAATGATAAACATGAACCAAGAAAAAGCTCTGCACCAAGTGAACCTTATAATTGATGACTGTTATTTTGATTTTTACGTAAAATGGTCTTGGAGTTTTTGTTGCATTGCTAAAGGAGATGGTAACGATGTGAAGACAATAAGTGCTTTTAAATCCCAGACACATTCTCTTCATGCAAAATGAAGATAACAGTCCTTTGCCCACATGACTGCTGGCACGAAGTAGATACTAAACAAATACTGGTTTTCTTATTCTTTTATTCAAACCTGGCCCCTATATATGTGTGTGCTAAGTCGCTTCAGTCGTGTCCGACTCTCTGCAACCCCACTAGGCGCCCACTAGGCTCCTCTGTCCAGGGACTCCCCAGGCAAGAATACTGGAGAGAGCTGCCATGCCCTCCTTCAGGTGATCATCCCGACCCAGGGACTGAACCCGCATCTCATATGTCTCCTGCACGTGGGTTCTTTACCGCTAGTGCCACCTGGGAAGCCCCATGTGTATGTACATGTGTATATATGTGTGTGTGTGTGTGTGTAATATATACATATATATACACATACATCTATTGATTTATAAATTGCATAATGGACTCCAGTATATTCTGTATATTATAAAATATATACTGACAAATAATATCATGGTTAGAGAAAATAGACAGAACAGGGGGGTTTATATTTTCTTTGTTGTTCTCCTTGGATGTAATTCTATGTGTGCATCTATGTGTACATGCATGCTAAGTTGCTTCAGTCGTGCCTGACTCTTTATGACCCCATGGACTGTAGCCCTCCAGGTTCCTCTGTCCATGGGATTCTCCAGGCAAGAATACTGGAGTGGGTTGCCATGCCTTCCTCCAAGGGATCTTCCCGACCTAGGGATCAAACCCATGTCTCCTGTGTCTCCTGAAATGCAGGTGGATTCTTGACTGCTGAACCACTGGGGAAGCCTGTACTGTATATGTGAACTGTATATGTAAGTACTGTTATAGGAACTTTATAAGGTCAGTCATATGGTTCAGTGAGTATGGGTAGAATATTCTATGAGTGTGTGCTAAGTCGCTCTAGTCATGTCCAGCTGTTTATGACCCCATGGACCGTAGCCTGACTGGCTCCTCTGTCCATGGGATGTCCCAGGCAAGAAAACTGGAGTGGATTGCCATTTCCTCCTCCAGGGCATCTTCCCAACCCAGGGATCGAACCCTAGTCTTGTACATCTCCTGCGCCACCTGGGAAGTCTCCTATGAGTAATTGTAGGGTTTTATGGGCTCCCAGAGCACCGACAAGAACGATTAGCACAAGAGGATGTCTGGTTTTGGGTGTGTGTGTCTGCTTAGTCTGGTGAGGCCAACTTTGCAGTGCAGTCCTCTGGAAGTTGGGAAGGATGCTGTAGCTTTCTGTAAAACTGGGAGATGCCTTGTCACCACTGGAGAAAACCACTAGCGGGGAATGGTAATACAGATTTATAATCCTTCAGCTGAGGATGTCTGAGATTTTCAATTCTGCCAGTTTAAACCTATTAATACTGTGTTTCATGGAAGATTCTTCAAGATGGGCTTTTAATTCCAGACCAGGCACGAGCTATGTGTCATTAGACAGCTGTCCCAACCTCCCTGAGCCTTAGTTTCTTCATCTATACAGCCAGGATACAGACAGGGAGAGAAATAATGATCTGATAGAACTGTTGCTAAGATGAAAATCACTGATGCTTACAGGGATGCTTAGCAGGGTGGCTTGCCTTTGCCGGAGGTCTGTAGTTCGCCTGATCTTCAGTTGCTCTTCTACTTAGATTCTGTGGGACATCCATCATCAGTTTTTGTGACTGCATTTTATTTATTTTTTAAAAGTAGCCTTCAGTTTTCAATATTAAAATTATTGATGCTTACAGTGAGGCTTAGCAGGGTGGCTTTAGTTTTTAATAAAAATAAACATACTCTCAGTCCAAAAACTTATATGTTATAAACTTTAAAGTGAAAAGTAGGACTTCCCTGGGGGTCCAGTGGGGGGAGCGCTCTGCGTTTCTGTTGCAGGGGACACAGAGTCCATCTCTGGCCGGGGAAGTCAAAACTCACATGCTGCTGTGTATAATGCTTTTATGTCTTAATGCATATACAAGTTATGTTTATACCATAGTCTATTAATGTGCAATAGCATTATGTCTAAAACATGTATGTACCCTAATTAAAAAATGCCTTATTGCTAAAAAAATATTAACCAGCCTTCAGTGAGTTAGAATCTTATTGCTGGTGGAGGGTTGAAAATATTGTGAGAATTACCAAAATATGTACCCGAGATAGGAAGTGAGCAAAGCCTGTGTTTTGTTAACTGATGTATAGGAAATCTACGAGGTTATGTTCGTTTCAAGTGTACAGCAAAGTAATTTGTTGATATGCATACATGTATATACATTCTTTTTCAGATTCTTTTGCTTGCTAGGTTATTACAAGATATTGAGGATAGCTCCCTGTGCTATGTACTAGGTCCTTGTTGTTTACCTAGTTTATGTACAGTAATGTGTTTATGTGAATTGCCACTCCTAATTTAACTCCACCAGGCCTCCTGCCTCCAGGTAGTCCCTCCAGTTTTATTCCAAACGTCTCTGTCCTCCTGACCTGCTTAAAACATGACCTTTATCATTATAAATCCTTCGTTCTGAAGCTTCAGGGTCGTTACCTACTAAAGCAGTGGGCTTCCCTGGTAGCTTAGCAATAAAGAACTCGCCTGCCAATGCAGGAGACCCAGATTCGATCTCTGGGTCAGAAAGATCCCTGAGAAGGATATGGCAGCCCACTCCAATATTCTTGCCTGGAGAATCACATGGACAGAGGAGTCTGCAAGGCTGTGGTCCATAGGGTTCCAAAAGAATTGGACATGACTGAGCCACTAAACAACCACAATAACGACAAAGCAGTGTCTAATTTTTACCCCCACTTTTGTTTTTTTCCACCATAGTTCCATCTTCACTACTTGTCAAAAGCCCTCGTTTTCTTTTTCTAGAGCCTGTCTGTATTCGTGCAGCTTTCTTGCCTTTGTATCCTCCTGTTTTTTTTCTCAATTGCTAGTCTCGATTTTTGGCCAAGAATGCCCTACTCTTTCTTTTGGCCTATTTTGGGTACCAGACCCTTTGAACCACTTAAGTTCTCACTGATTCCCCCTAAGACCTCCGCCCCACCTTACATGCCCCACCTTACATTGTAGAAATTATGGACTATAGTACTTTTTGTCACTTGTCATTTATGATCTGATATTCTTTTAATTTATTTGGTTCCATCTGGTCTTAGTTGCAACATGCAGGATCTTTAGTTGTGGCCTGTGGGATCTTGTTTCCTGACCAGGGATTGATCCCAGGCCTTCTTGCATTGGAAGTGCAGAGTTTTAGCCACTGGACCACCAGCGAAGTCCTGATCTGAAATTCTGGTCTTTTCACATGCCTGTTCCATTTAGCTAGAAATGAATGATCCTGCGCTGACTACCAAGTGCTCTGCTAGGCACTTTCATATTCTGTCTCTGGTGTACCCCATGATGCCCAGTCAGTCTTTCAGAGTGCCCATTTTACAGATGAGAATACCGAGGCCTAGTGAGTCGCTTCCTCTCTCCATCTCACACCATCTCACACCAGGCTTCTGTGCGTTAAGGTGAAGGCCGTGGTGACGGACACTGCTTCGGATTCTGTGGTTGAGGAACATGGCCCCTCAGTGTTGGGAAGGGCTGGGCCAGGCCTTGGAAGGCAGGCAGTGGAGGGTGATTTGTAGGGGTGGGGGCAAAAGAACCCCCTTGGTTTGCAGACTGGAGTCACTGCAGCAGGAAAATATTGCAGAGGCAGTGCCCAGCGCCAGAGGTCACAGGTGTTGACATGGATCCACAAAGCACGGAGGAGGGGTTCAGCTTTGGGGTTTGGCCCTGAGCGAGGCTTTTCTCTCTGCTGAGTCCTCACTCCCCCGTTTGATGGTTGGGGGTTCCTCGCAGGCCAGCGAGCCCCAGTAGGGTTGGCATCTTGGCCTATTCTGCCCCCTGATCCCAGGCTCTGCCCCCAGTGGGTGGTTTCGTCTGTGAGCTGGAGCACTGCTGGTGTGGGAAGGAAGTTCCCACGCCACTGGACTGTGGGCCACGACGCTGTCAGACGGACGGTTCTCACTCTCCTCCATCCCCAGTTACCAGCGCTTACTTCGGCTTTCGAATGCCCCATTAGATTGGGAGTGGGGTCAGTTTCTCTCTCCCTCTGTGCTTCTAGACTTTAAAGCTTTGGTGTGTTCTCAGGGTTGTAAAATGAAATTTCCATTTTTTTGAGTGTGAGCACTCTTTCATGTTTTGTCCCTTTTGTGTTTCTCCCATCCTCCTCCCCTCCCCTCCCCCTTCTCCCTCCCTCCTTCCCCCACCCCCGCACCCCCTCCACCCCCAATTCTGTTTTCTTTCCACAGGACTTCTTGCAGGTTGCTTATCATCTCCAAGGCTAGGGTTCAGAACCCCATCTTTAAACTGGGCTTCATAATATCGCTCATGCGTGTTGAGCGAGGGAACGGGCCTGGTGCCTGGCACTCGGAAGCCGGACAGTGTTCATTTCCTTTCTTCCTCTTTACGGCTCTGTCCACACCAGGTATTGCTCTATAACCCCTGGAGTCCTCCAGGCTCAAAATGCTGATCAGGCGTCAGGTGCACAGGACCTTGGAAAGGAGGAGAGGTTCTGGATGCCCTGAGCATTTCTTTCAGCCCTGGAGCATGCTTCTGCAGGAGCTCCTCATAAAATGGGCCAGACTTAAAGCTGCTTTCTGTGTGTTCAACTCTTCAGACAAAGATCTATAGAAACAGGAGCTGTTCTCGATGTTATTAATTGGCGGCAGCTTTCCATGGACCACCCTGAATGGAAATGCAGGCAAGGGCCCCCAGATGTGGCCGGGAATCCCTCTTTCTTGGATTGAAAGATGCAATCCAAGTCGAGAGGAAAGGCAGGCGCAGAGCCCTGGAGCCTCTTCCGACTGCTCAGTGGCTCAGCCCCTGCCCTCTGTCTTTCAGGAGCACCTTCTTTTTGTTGGGGCTAATTCCTGTAGCAACCCTCCCACCAGCTCATTTCCCCAGGCTGTAAGCTGGGGCTGACTAAGGAGGTGTGTGTTTTAGGGGGCGAAACCTGTGCTCAGAGGTTATTGCTGCAAGCAGGAAGTGTTTAATGGTTTCCATTTACTGTTAGCTGGAAGAAGGAAGGCTGGACCTTTCTTCCAACAGAAGCAGAAAATCAGCCTGAGGATCCTGCCCCATTTTACCCTCAGGAGGGAAACCAGAGCTCCTTAGGGCACCAGTGGTCCCATCACAAGGACACAGAGAATCTCTTACCTACATCTTAAGTCAAAGTGATCTATGAGGTGGTGTCTGGCATGTGAAGCCAGTCTCACAACTAGTGTGGCTGGCTGTGTGTCACTGTAATGAAGCAGGAAGCCACTGTCCTGAGGTCATGTCGGGGCTGGCATTTTGTGCTATCTTTTTGGCTGCACCAAGCAGCTTGCGAGATCTTAGTTCCCTGACCAGGGATCGAACCCATGTCTCCTGCTGTGGAAGCACAGAGTCTTAATTGTTGAACTCCCAAGAAATTCCCTGTCTTGTGCTGTTTAAAGTCAAATACCACTTTAAGAATCAATGGACACACAAAATAGACGAGAGCATAGAAAAGTTGAATAATCTGTTTTCATCCCTTCAGAGAGTTTATCTTTTCTCAAACGATAGCAGATTTGTAAAAATCCATCCAGTATCTGTCTAAAACAAACTCTTAACGGATTTTCAAAGTAGTTTTTAAAGGCCACGGTTGTGATTATCCAATGAAAATTAGCAATACATAATATAAGGCTAATCCTTCTTCCTCTCAAATTTTGACTGTTTAGAAATTAAACCTACATTTCTGGATAATTACTGGATCAAAAGGGAATCAAAAGGGAGATCATAAACTATCCAAAAAGAAAGAAAAGGGGGACCTCTTTACACTAAACCTAGGCGTCACAGCATAAAAGGCACCCAGAAGAAAATGTATAGCCTTAAATATCTTCACTATCAAAGCAGTCATACAGAAAATAAAGATAGGATAAAGCAGTCATTTTAAGAAGTTTGGTAAAAAGTACAACACATTAAACTAAAAGGAAACAGGGCGATCTAAACAAAAAACTCAATGAAATAGAAAATAAACAGAACACATTAGAAAGGAATATACCTTTAAATGCCAGTTCTTGGCAAGGACTAAATATAGAGATTTAACTGTATGTCTGATCCCCGAGAAATTTCTGAGCAAATATCTGAATCTTCCCTCAAGGGAGTGCGATGCAGCCATTAAAATATTTCTAACAGCCTTTGTCAGAGGATTGGGGGAAATGTTTATGTCAAATGAGAAGAGCAGAATCAAAAATTGTATCATAGAGTGATAGAGCCATGTGGATACAGCCTTCCATGTCCCTCCTGTTTCCTAGGGAATTAAGTCTGCAAAGAGTACATCAGAGTATCAGAGAGAATGGAGCATTGACAGGTGCTCAGTGCAGATGTAGGGTGCAGATATTGCCTGATGGAAGGAAGGACCGCATACTATGTGATTCTGTTGACATATAGCTCTACAGACCTCAGGAGGCTGGCTAAGGCTGGAGGTTTGGGAACTTTGGGGTGACAGCTAAAGGGTATGAGGATTTTTTGGGGGGTGAGAACAGTGTTCTAACATCAGTTGTGTGCTGCTTGTACTACATGTGAATATACTAAAAACCATTTACTTGTACTCTTAAAAAACTGAAGTATAACTTATTTACAGTGTTGTGCTAGTTTCTGGTGTAGAGCAAAGTGATTCAGTTATACATATGTGTGTTCTTTTTCATATTCTTTTCCATTATAGTTCATTACAAGGTATTGTTATGTATAGTTCCTGATGCTTTACAGTATGACCTTATTGTTTGTTTTATGTGTAGCAGGTAAATGGGATGGTAAGTGAATCAGATCTTAAGCTGCTACCAAAAAAAAAAAAAAATCACATTGATTATCTTGGGGCATGGATGCAGTGATTTTCCTCCTGTTTTTCCACCCTCTTCTGTAATTCTCAGATTTCCAGATGTAATTCTGTATTACTTGTCTAATGGAAACCATGATAAAGTAAAAAACACTGTAAAGCAAGAATGTTCCTAATTGGCCTTTTAGCAGAGGAGATGGTGATGGGCAATCTGCTAACCTTCCTCCTGAGAAGGTGAGCGGAGACCCGGTCCGGTAATCCTGAAACTGGGGACTGGTTGTCATGGATCGCCGCGTTGTCGGCTGCCGTCACGCACAGAAAGTGGCGCAGGGCTATTCTTCTGCAAGTCAAGGAGAAGAAAGCGTCATTTTTGTCTGGGGTCTCTCAAAAGCAGGATCACTTCTCAGGGAGAAGCTGGGGTGGGTGGGTGGTGCTGTGAAACTGAGAGCCGGTTTCTAGTAAAATCTCCTAAGAGGTGTCAGACTCTGCTGAGTGCTAAATTAGGGAAAGCTGTTACTTATATAACTTCCTGTAATTGCCCGGCAGGAGCAGTCACTGAAAGCCACCCGCTCCTCCTCTTGGCTGAGCAGGGGATACAGGGCCCTCCCCTCCTGGCAGCCCGGATTTCTTCTGCCTTTGGGCTTCTTGCTCAGGGGTCAGGCTTTTTAACAGCAACCGAAATGCCGTTTTAAACAGAAGACTCCTCCGTCTCTTTCGAAGATGGGAAACTCATACGCTGGACAGCTGAAGACCACACGGTTCGAGGAGGTCCTGCACAACTCCATCGAGGCCTCATTACGGTCCAACAGCCTGGTACCCAGGCCCATCTTCTCCCAGTTGTACCTGGAAGCAGAGCAGCAGCTTTCTGCTCTAGAAGGTAGGAGATGTGTCTGTGCCCTTCAAGACCGTGTGCTGGAATGTTTGAGATGGGACTTGAAACTCTTTCCTCTTCCACTTGGTGTGGCAGCTGTTGGGTCTGGCAGAATGGAATTATTAGGAAACAGAACGTTGCATGTGCATCCTTACTTGGCTAAAACTCAAATTTAAATCTCAGCCATAAAGTTGCAAGGAATGAGATGATTCATTGGACTAGTAGCAGAAAGAAAGGCTGGAGTTAACTTGTTCTCAATTGGTTGTTACTTATACTCAAGAAAAGTTTTGATGGTCTGACTTGGATAAGTAAGACATTTTAACATATTTTCGACCCTCAGTTATATATTATTTTTTTCCTCTGAGATTTGTGGCCCTGTTTTTGCAAAGGAGTGTAAGTACTTTTCCATGTGATAGCAGTTATGAGAGCCCTCTAGAAACTGTTAAAAGCCAAGAATAAATCCTTATGAGTTTAATGTGTACCAGCAATAAATTATCTTTGGGCATAGAGATAAGTTTGGGGTTTAGTTAATTATCCAAAGAATAAACCTGTTGTATTTTTCAGTCTTTAGTTTACATTTTTTATAGTCGTGTATCTTCATGTCCAAAGTTGTCCCACCCGCTTATTTATTGCTGAAGAAGTTGTTTTTGTTATTTGTCTTCTACTTGAAGTTACCTGCAGATTTCACTTAGCTTTTGAAGTGAAGGACGGCTGTGGTTTACAACAAAAATGAACTAATTAAGGAAGCCTGCAGTGTACCAGGTCCTATCTTAGGGTAGTCATGGTGTGTGTCTGTATCCCTGTGTGTGTATGGTTGTGTGTGCAAGGTGGGTGTGGGGAAGGTGGGCTGGGGATGGTTGCATTTTCCAGGGGAAAATGAGACACAAAGGTCTTCGTGATATCTGATCATCCCTCTCTAGGAGGGAGGCTTTCCTTGTGTCACTCTTTAAAGCGTTTTTACAAAATGAATCTTGCAAATAGCAACAGCTAAGGACCCAAAGGAACTGGCTTTGGGTCTGAGAGAAAGTAGATTGTGGTCAAAAGCAGGAGTCAGGAAACCCAATGGTTCTCTGGCATTCACATCAAAGTACCAAAGATTTCTGGCCCAGGAAGTTATACTGTGACATTGGAGGGTGTTTGAGGAATAACTGGGGCATCTTTTACAGTCCATGTTTTCGACTAGCTGAAAGACTTGTGAAATATGTATTAAATCATCATTGTTAACTTCTTACAGTATCGAAAGGCTTAGCTGTTAATAGTAAATGAACAGTAGTACTCATGATAAGTGATCTCGTCCATGTGAACAGAACCTTCAAATCAACAGAGTGCTTTCATATGCACGAGTAATCGGAACCCATGATTTTGGGGCAGTGGAGGGTTAGTTTGTCACTGTGAAGGCTGTTCATCTGGGGAGAAGTGGGGAGAAAGCCCTGGCTTTCTCTTATCAGCTTTTCCTGAGGTTGAAGCTCTCCATAGAGGACTTCTGCTGGCCTCTGAACAGGAGGCTGCATCCCAAACGTTCTGACTTCCAGGGGTGCCCTCATCATGTGGCACTTCCCAGGGAGAGCCTAAAGGCTTGCTCGGCCCGGGGCTTCCTGTGTGAGTGCCGAAGGCTTGCTGCCTGCTGTTGGCTGGCTTGGTCAGCCCTTCTCATTTATGATATGAAAACCAGCGCAGGCCCTCTCTGTCATTTTCCCATTTGTCTGGCAAGCTGCATAGAGAGACCCTCCCGGATTTTGTTCTCTAGCGCTGGGAGGACTGGGAAGGGGGGTTGGCATAAAGGAGACCGGTTGATTTGCTAAATGTCCCTATCAATCGAGCACTCAGCTTGAGCCCCTGGTTTCTGCATCATAGAACATGGTGCACAGGGTTTGTTTGGTCTGTCTCTCTGTCAGGGTCTCTTATTGCTGTCCTTCCTCAGACAGTAACATTAAGGATGCTCTTTATGACCAGGGCACTGGTATCCCAAACACCCCTAGATCTGTTAACATTTTCTCTATTTGCAAGGGCAGTTCAGAGGGGCCCTGTTACTTTGTTCTCCAAATTAGGGGTATGACCTTTCCTAACAGGGAAGAAACCTTTTATGTGTTATTTTACTTTTTTTAAAGGAAGGCCAAGCAAACCAAACAAATACACCCTTCAAATTTGGGATAAATGTTTATTAAACAAGATACAGGTAAATTGCTGTCATCCCACCCACTCAGAATGTCATACAGTTTCTGCTCATGTAAAGAAAACAAAATTTACTCTAAAACATCAATGCTTTCATACACCATGGGGTGAAGTGCTGTCATGACATCTCTGGATTCCCATGGTTGAGTTTTAAGATCCTAAACTCCCAATCCAGTTGGTTTTGTCTAAGGCCATTTTAAAGCCCTCATTCTGCCAGAAGACCTTGGTAAACAGTCTGGTTTAGTCTGGCCCTGGTTAGAAAGTCTCCTCGGGCTTGCTGCTGGCTGACAGGTTCCATCAAAGACCCTGGAATGTCTGATGTAGACCTTTGACCTTTTATCCTGCCTTCTGCTAAGAAAGCGGGATTTCTTAGCAGCCACTGGATTTTGAGCCCTTTCTTTGACTTCGGAGGCTTAAGACCCTCCTCTTTCATTCTTTCCAAGAGTCTGCATTCCTTCTCTCTTCGGTTGAACAGAATAAACGTGCAGACATTCTTGTGCGTGCCCTCCTAGCTCCAAAAGCCTGGCTTTCTCTCCCCTTTTCACTCTTAATTGTTGGCTCTTTGTTGTCCCCCTGCTGAGCCCTTGGAGGTGAGTCCCTGGTTCACAGAGTAATCTTGATTTTGCAGAGCCTTCCAAGCCACCCACTCCGTAGGTGGCTAAAGTGTGCTTTGAGCCCCCGTGGGGACTGTGCTGCATGGGTGGCCCCTGGGGTCTGGACGTGACTCTATAACTTCTGCTAAAACCAACCACGCCTGCATTTAGTGGCAGGAAGGAAGCGTCTGAAAGAGGCTCTGGTGTTTATCCCTCCAACCCCCTTTGTGTTCTTCCTGGGTAATCTTTTTACAGTCTCCCCACCACCTCTGTGTCCTCCAGTCCTAGGGGGAAGGAGACACTAGGAATTCTTGCTTACTTCCTGCTGTGACCTTCCCAAGGTCATGGGCCTGGGCTGGCCCAAAATGTTCAGTTTCTACTGCCTCTTGTCCTTCTGGCACCTTTAAACTAGGGCTTCCCTGGTGGCTCAGATGGTAAAGAATCTGCCTGCAAACAGGTTTGATCCCTGGGTCAGGAAGATCCCCTGGAGAAGGGAATGACTACCTACTCCAGTATTCTTGCCTGGAGAATCCCATGGACAGAAGAGCCTGGCGGGCTACAGTCCATGGGGTCACAAGGAGTCAGACATGACTGAGAAACTGACACCTTTAAAATGGTGACCACCTTGAGGTTATGCTCCCAGCACTGATTAAATCACCCTTGGAATGTTCTGTGCAATGCTGAGGGCCATATTTCCCCACAGAGACTGTCACAGCTCAAGGTGACCTTCTACAACCACCTCATCTTAAAGAGGCAGGATTTGACGCACAGAGAGGTTAAGTTACTTTCCTGTGGCCACAGAGACAATGGCAAATCCAGGGACTAAAACTGGAGTTCCTAGATTCCTCGTCCGTTTTTCTGATGCACATGATTTTATCATTAACCAGAAATCACATCACGGATGGGTTGAGAGCCACAGGAGGTGAGAGTAGAAGAAATGGCAGCAAAGTGGCTGGCACGAGGGGAAGAGACGGGAGACAGAAAAGAAAGAAGCAGCTGTCCCTGGCCTTGGGTATCTAAGGGTGCTTGTAACAGCCCTATTGAGTGAAGAAATCTGGGTGCTGTTTATTAAATGACATTTAAAGATAGTCAATTTGAGAAAGACTTTTTACCCAAAACATCTCTTAAAAGAAGTTTGAAAATTCACTGATGTGAAACCCTGTTTCTCTAGCAGGCTGGGTAAATAAGGGGTGTGTGTGTGCACGCGGAGTGTGTGGGTGCGCACGCGCGCTCTCTCTGTGTATACTCCAAACAGTTGGGAATTACAATGATACAGAAGAAAACAGAAACGAACTTTTTGGCTAACTCGGTAGTTTCCTGAGTGCTGCCTCTGTGTGTGTGAGACATTCTGCTGGGGGTCTGGTTTCCTGAATAACAGCAGCCCCCCCGGCCCCCCGGGAGCTGACCACGTGGGGAAGGCCAGCTCCTCTGCTGTGGAGATGGAGAGCACGCACGAGCAGAGTGGGGTTTCCCTGGCCAATTGCTGGCTCTCTTGGCCCGTTCCACATTTGCCATTAAGTTCTAAAATACTATTTCACTTAAAAAGAAACGTCTCCTATAGTCATAAAGTCGCTAAGAGGGCCTGGCCCTGTGCTGGCCCTGTGCTCCTTTTGTGTGTATGACAACTTCTGGTGTGTTTATATTTCTAATAATGTATACATCCAGTTTTCCCTTGGGGATAAATAACAGCATATAGTTTGACTCCTGTCTTATACAACATAAAGGCCGTTCACACTGTATTTTGGGTTCAAAACCAAGTGATGCAGTTTACGACAAGGACAGCAGCTTGGGCACCAGATACAGCTGGGAACAAGCTGGCTGTGCTGCTTGGCAGGTGGTTGAATCACTGGGTCTCTCTGAACCTCCGTTTCCTTACCTGTAAAATGGTCCCTGGGTTGCACTGGGGTTCCTCCCACACAGCTGTTGTTGCAGTGGCTGCTGGGTGCAGACGTCGCAGTCTGTCCTTGTCAGCGGCTGTAGACATGCTGAGCCCTGTTGCTCATGCAGATCTGTGCAGCTGTGCGTGCTGGGAGCGGATGTGGACCTGTACTTGAAGTCACAAGGCCAGGCTTGGAGCCAGAGTCTGTGACCTTGGGAAAGACATCTGGTTTGGGTGAGCCTCTACTGAAGAAGGGTGATAGTGCCTGGCTTAAACAGTGTGTCTCTGAGGACTGGTTAATTCCTAACTAACTGGGGCTCACTGTGTACTTACTTCTGCCTCGGTCATCACTGCCCTATTCCATGTCTAGGTGGAAGCCGAGTGGACAATGAAGAAGAGGAAGAGGAAGGGGACGGGGGACTGGAACAGAACTGTCCCCCAAACCCCTACCAGATGCACCCCCCACCTGAAGGATGCTGCACCACGGATGGTGAGATGCCCGCTGGGCTGTGCGCTGAGAGCCCCCTGAGCTGTGAGCCAAGCCCATGTCCCCAAGAAGATAGATGAAGGGGAACCAACCCATATTTGAGAGCCAGACTTGGCTCCATCCTGGGCCCCCTCTCAGAAGCTTTGAGTAAATGACTTAACTTCTCTGAGCCTCGATTTCCATGTCTGCAAACTAGGGGCAGGACCACCTGCCCAAAGATGATCAAACAAAAGCTTTCTAGAGCTTTACCCACTCAGTGCCACACACAATGGGTACTACTTCCTGCTTCCTGCTTTGCCCAGGAGCAGACAGGAAAACTAGGAGCCAGTGCCTTGAAAATGGTAAAGCAGATGTCCCTGGAGGAGAATCTTACTAAGGTATAAATACCTTATGGGTTTGCAGGGAAGGCCTCGTGGTCTCAGAGTTCACATTAGCCCATGTCATCCCTGTTGGTCATTAAAGATGGAAAAACACAGGGCATGGGGCCACTTGTGCCTTCAGGGAGAGAGATTCCCAGAAAAAGTCCATCCAGATAAATCTCAGCTGTTTCTCTCTTCTTCCTTTTTTTCCTAAGCATTTCTGGACACTTAATTTTTAAATAAGAAGCATGTTTAAGGGCTTCCCAAGTAGCGCTAGTGGTAAAGCATCTGTAAAGAGACAAGGGTTTGATTCCTGGGTTGGGAAGTCCCCTGGAGAAGTGCATGGCAACCCACTCCAGTATTCTTGCCTGGAGAATCCCATGGACAGAGGAGCTTGGTGGGCTACAGTCCATGGGGTCGCAAAGAGTCAGACTTGACTGAAGTGACTTAGCACACCCACAGATGTTTAAATGCTCTGAAATACAAAAAGTTCAAGTGCGTAGAGTCCCCCCTCTGCTGATGTGACTTCTCTGAGACCATCATTACCGGGTTGTCAGCCTGAATTCCTGCTCTTGGCCTGTACCTCATACACGTTAAGTGTAGAGTGGAAAAGACATCAAATTACTTGCAAAAAATCCTTATGGATTTTTCATCTACATTTTAATTTACCATCACTTGTCTACCCATTTCTCCAGTTGACGTTCATTGTACATTCATGTATGTGTATTGTATGGTAACACCAATAGTCATAAAAACAGCAAGTAGTTAAGTGTCATGGATGATGATGGTTATATCTCTCAGAATTACTTTTATTCATTTTGTTTTTTTTATTCTGCCCAGTCACTTTATTGTTGTGAATCATGGTAACTGGCAAGTGAAGCGCATGAAAGGATAACATACCTAAGAATGTTCTCAGAATTAATTTTAGAGTCAGCCCGGTCCAGGGGTGAGGGTGGTTGCTGACAAAATCCAGACTATTTTCCCGCTTTGCCCCGTGGATCCTGGTTGTGTGGGGCCACCCGCTGGATAGCGTGTGAGCCCTGTCCATCCCTTCTAGGGTTCTGCCAGGCCGGGAAGGACCTGCGTCTGGTCTCCATCTCCAGTGAGCCCATCGACGTTCCCGTGGGCTTCCTCCTGGTGGGTGCCAAGTCCCCCAGCCTGCCCGACCATCTCCTGGTGTGTGCTGTGGACAAGAGGTTCCTGCCGGATGACAACGGGCACAACGCCCTTCTTGGTGAGTTCCTCCTGGGCTCTGCTCTACAGCTTGGGCTACATGATGGGTGGGGACAAGGAGGGCCACTGGTCCCCTTGGAAGACAGGCCACCTTTCGGCCTCTTCATCAGCAGGGCACACAACCCCATTCATTCCTCATTCTGTGGCCTATTTCTATGTGGAATGGAATGCAAATGAAGTTTGTTTCAAAATGTGACTACCTGGAGCTTTCCCTGGTGTTCCGAGGCTTAAGAGTCTGTACTTCCAGTGCAGGGGACGCGAGTTTGATCTGTGGTTGGGGAACTACATGATACATGATCTGTATAGCATGGCCAAAAAATAAATGGTGTAAAAATAAAATGTGACAACTTTCCTATAGAAAGCCTATCAGTTAGTACTACTTTTTTCGGTAAATGTGTTCATCAGAACTTTCCTAAGTGCCTACCCGTGTTGGGAATGTAATCCATCCCATGCAAGATGCTCTTGGAGGCCAGCAGACACGTGGCAGGAGGAGAATAAGGCTGAGCTTGTGTCCCCTGGACCAGGCCAGTCCTCTTCCGAGTGACTGCCTGGCACCCTCTACCATTCTCTTCTTTGCTTTACCTTTTGCCTCTCACCAGTCAAGTTCACCTTTGACCTGTTAATGAACTTGCCTGAGGGTACATGAGTAAAGGAATGTGGCCAGGATTCAGACTCAGGTCTTCCTGGCTCCGTATGGCACCTTTAACTACTACACCCCACAGTCACTCAGTGGGGTCAGCCTAGGGAAGCTGTGGTTTTGACCTTTGGAACCACTGCTGGCCCACGGGATCCCTAATGTCAGTGCAGAGTTGAGGCCAAGCCATACCAAGCCTGTCTCCTATTGGTTCAAACATTTATTGAGCTCTTGCTGAATGCCTGACCCTGCACCCAGCACGCTCCCCGATAAGTGGAGCAAATTCGGGGGAGACACGAGGTTTGGACCGAGAGCTCAGTGAGCTGGTTCCAGCCCCGTGTCTGGCCACAGGCTGCTGTGTGATCCTGGGCCTCTGTGTCCTCTTCCAGAGAGTGGGCAAGTGCTTTCCACATGGCCCCTCACCTGGCCTGGCGTCTCCTTGGCAGGAGAGCTGGGCAGGCAGGAGGGTTGGTAATGATCTGTCTAGCTGAGATGTAGCCTCAGAAATAATCTTCATGGCAGAAGCAAGTTTGACTGTGAGAGTTTATGGGAAAATCTTCTACGTTAAACTTCTCCTGCTGGCCCCCAATTCCTTCTGGGCTTTCCCCGTGGACAAACATTTAAACCTCATTTTTACACTTGATAGGCCCCCAAAGCTGGGTAGGTAAACACACTTTCAGTTCAGTTCAGTTCACTTGCTCAGTTGTGTCCAACTCTTCGCAACCCCATGGACTGCAGCACGCCAGGCCTCCCTGTCCATCACCAACTCCCGGAGTTTACTCAAACTCATCTTCATTGAGTCGATGATGCCATCCAACCATCTCATCCTCTGTCCTCTTCTCCTCCCGCCTTCAATCTTTCCCAGCATCAGGGTCTTTTCCAGTGAGTCAGTTCTTCGCATCAGGTGGACCAAGTATTGGAGTTTCAGCTTTACTGTCAGTCCTTCCAATTAATATTCAGGACTGATTTCCTTTAGGATGGGCTGGTTGGATCTCCTACACACTTTAGTGGATATTTATTGAGGACATTTTATGTCTGAGTCTCTGTGCAAAGGACTGAAGGATGGAGGTGGGAGAGCAAGGCTTGACCCAGAGAAGAAAAAGAAATGGTTCCTGCCATGAGGGCCGGGGGAACATGATGGTGTGTACACTCTGAAACCCAGCAGATAACTGCTCACTGGAGGGACAGACACGACTCTGGGGCAACGACCAGCGGGAGGAAGGTTTTGGCCAATTCTTTCTTAAGGCGGTCTATGGGCTTATTGTAACCAGTTTTTGAAAGCAAGAATAATCCAGGAAATTTACTCCACCAAGGAAGCTCATTGCATCTGAGTCATTGCATCTCAAAGTGAATTTGCTTATCAAGACTGCTCAGGACAGAATGAGTGGGGAAGATGAACTGGTGACTTGGTTAGCGTTTGATCTGACCGAGGCTGGGAGCTTGCCTGAATTCCTCCCCTTTGTGACTGTAAAGGAATTGCGAGGGCAGTAAATCTAGGAGGCTCTATGTCTTGAAATGCAGAGGCAAGAATCTTTCATTTCATTCACCACCAGCATGGGAACAGCTTCAGCCCCTCAGGCGGGGAGTGTAGAGGAAGTGGGGTCTTTGTTAATTGCTTGCCAAAAAGCCATCGGAGGTGGGTAACAAGGGCTGGCTGGTAATAACCCATGCTTTCTTCTTTTAAAATAACTTTATACTCTCAGCTTGCACACTTAGCACTGTTTAGGTTTCCTGCAATTAACCCTGACGGCTGCACAGGGTACAGTGGCCCAGCACCCCTCTGGGGCCGGGGCTCAGCACTTTTTAGTGACCTATAAAGGGGAGGCTCTGGAGTATCTTAGGAGAAAGTAACAGCTTTAAACCGCCTGCCCCTCACCCAACCCCCCATAATTTATGGCAAAAGGAGTGCTGGTTTTAGTGACTTTGAATCAACTGAGAGATTCCAGTCTGTGAAAGCGAAAATACTAAAATGTAGGTATGTGTTCCAGTTGTCTGACAGTAATTCATTGAAACTAGCTGATGGCTAAGAAAAAGGAGAGGAAACCATCTACTACAACTGTGCATGTGCCTGCTAAGTCGCTTTAGTCGTGTCTGACTCTTTGCGACCCCATGCACCGTAGCCTACCAAGCTTCTCTGTCCATGGGATTCTCCAGGCAAGAATCCTGGAGTGGGTTGCCATGCCCTCCTCCAGGGGAATCTTCCTGACCCAGGGATCGAACGTGCGTCTCTTACGTCTCCTGCATTGGCTGGTGGGTTCTTTTTCACTAGCACCACCTGGGAAGCTTCCATCTATTACAGCTGGAATGTTCATTTCTGAGATGAGAGTAAATGAGCCATTGTATATCTAGCAGGCAAATAATTATGCGTTTATTATTATTCATAGTAATAAATAACTGAAGGTGGACCTGAAGTTCAGCATGGGGCCCCAAAGCCAAGTGGCACTTGGTCCTTCCTGAAAGCTCAGGGCCGGGGAAGGACATAGGCCAACCAAGACTTCCCTCAGATCCACATGCACAGCCACAGAAATAAAAATTCTGGGAAATCTCTGGGTAACAGTCTCCCACCGAGGGCTTAAGATGCTGTGGGATCCCCAAGGATGCACTGACTTCTGGGATGAGAGTGTCTCAGAGGGTGTCACCGATGATGCACTTGGGTCCTGAAAAATGGGTGGCTTACCAGCTGGAGAACAACGGCAGCAGCACCTGAATAGCAGCCGCTTTACTTCTCAGGTGCCAGTGACTGTTGGAGTTAAAATGGAGTAAGTGAGTGAGTGGAAAACAAATCCAAAAAAGCAAAATGGCTGTCTGAGGAGGCCTTACAAATAGCTGTGAAAAGAAGAGACGTGAAAAGCAAAGGAGAAAAGGAAAGATATTCTCATTTGAATGCAGAGTTCCCAAGAATAGCAAGGAGAGACAAGAAAGCCTTCCTCAGTGATCAATGAAAAGAAATAGGGGAAAACAACAGAATGGGAAAGAGTAGAGATCTCTTCAAGAAAATTAGAGATACTGAGGGAACGTTTCATGCAAAGATGGGCTCGATAAAGGACAGAAATGGTATGGACCTAACAGAAGCAGAAGATATTAAGAAGACTTGGCAAGAATACACAGAACTGTACCAAAAAGACAAAGTCAAATGGGCCTTAGAAAGCATCACTACAAACAAAGCTAGTGGAGGTGATGGAATTCCAGTTGAGCTATTTCAAATCCTGAAAGATGATGCTGTGAAAGTGCTGCATTCAATAGGTCAGAAAATTTGGAAAACTCAGCAGTGGCCACAGGACTGGAAAAGGTCAGTTTTCATTCCAATTCCAAAGAAAGGTAATGCCAAAGAATGCTCAAAGTACCGCACAATTGCTCTCATCTCACACGTTAGTAAAGTAATGCTCAAAATTCTCCAAGCCAGGCTTCAGCAATACATGAAGCATGAACTTCCAGATGTTCAAGCTGGTTTTAGAAAAGGCAGAGGAACCAGAGGTCAAATTGCCAGCATCCGCTGGATTATCAAAAAAGCAAGAGAGTTCCAGGAAAACATCTATTTCTGCTTTATTGACTATACCAAAACCTTTGTGTGGATCACAACAAACTGTGGAAAATTCTTCAAGAGATGGAAATACCAGACCCCCTGACCTGCCTCTTGAGAAACCTGTATGCAGGTCAGGAAGCCACAGTTAGAACTGGACATGGAACAACAAGATTGGTTCCAAATAGGAAAAGGAGTACGTTAAGGCTGTATATTGTCACCCTGCTTATTTAACTTATATGCAGAGTGCATCATGAGAAACGCTGGGCTGGAAGAAGCACAAGCTGGAATCAAGATTGCTGGGAGAAATATCAATAACCTCAGATATGCAGAAGACACCACCATTATGGCAGAAAGTGAAAAGGAACTAAAAAGCCTCTTGATGAGTGTGAAAGAGGAGAGTTAGAGAGTTGGCTTAAAGCTCAACATTCAGAAAACTAAGATCATGCCATCTGGTCCCATCACTTCATGGAAAATAGATGGGGATACAGTGGAAACAGTGTCAGACTTTATTTTTTTGGGCTCCAAAATCACTGCAGATGGTGATTGCAGCCATGAATTTAAAAGACGCCTACTCCTTGGAAGGAAAGTTATGACCAACCTAGATAACATACTGAAAAGCAGAGACACTACTTTACCAACAAAGGTCCGTCTAGTCAAGGCTATGGTTTTTCCAGTAGTCATGTATGGATGTGAGAGTTGGACTATGAAGAAAGCTGAGCACCGAAGAATTGATGCTTTTGAACCGTGGTGTTAGAGAAGACTCCTGAGAGTCCCTTGGACTGCAAGGAGATCCAACCAGTCCATCCTAAAGGAGATCAGTCCTGGATGTTCATTGGAAGGACTGATGTTGAAGCTGAAACTCCAATACTTTGGCCACCTCATGAGAAGTGTTGACTCACTGGAGAAGACCCTGATTCTGGGAAGGATTGGGGGCACGAGGAGAAGGGGAAGACAGAGGATGAGATAGCTGGATGGCATCACCGACTCGATGGACATGGGTTTGGGTGGACTCTGGGAGCTGGTGGTCAACAGGGAGGCCTGGCGTGCTGCAATTCATGGGGTCGCAAAGAGTCCGACATGACTGACCGACTGAACTGACCTGAAGTGAGTGAGTGAGGTGGGTGCATTACTCCCTAGCACTGAGATATGAAGAAACAGGCATGCGCGATAGAGTGAGCTATGCCTGTCCTTACTGCCCTGGGAAGGCCAGGGTTTCCACTTTGATATCTGAACCACAAGGAGGAGCCCCTTCTGGTCTGTGGCCCTCCCTCCCTGCCTCTGGGATGGAGCCATGGTCCCACAGCCCACATTTGTTGTGGGATGAAGGCCTGTAACCTGTTTAGCCATTTCTGGGAAGGCATGGAAGTGCTGGCCTTGGCAAGGTGCTCAGAGCATCCTTGGATTTGCAGTTTTGTTTCTTACTCATCATCTTTTGTTTGACCTCAGGGTCAGGATCCCTTCCAGGGAGCTTGGAAGGTTTCTCAGGGCCTCATTCTTGGATGGCAGTTGAGCTGCTCAAGGTTCCTAGATTGGAGACAAAAGAAAAAATAAAAACATTAGATTATAAACTAGGAAGCATTAGAAACATAGAAACATTAGAAAACAAAAGCACATCAAAGCGTGTGCGGAGAGGCTAAGTGTTTGCTCTGCTAGCTGTTTTATCTCCTCTCTCCTCCTTCCCTCCCAGTGTTTGCTGACTGCCTCTCCTCTGCTGGGCACTAGTTTGTATACCTACACTAATGCACACACACAGATACAACCTATACCTCCCTGTGAACATAAATGCTCCCCAGTCCTGTGGAAGGATGGGGATAGTTATAGAGAAAAATACAGATTTTCATAACTCTAACATTGAGGAAGAAGTTATAAGGATTGTCAGCAATATAAAGTCCCGCATAGCAGTAGGAGGGATGGGAGATAAAGCAGGAGATGGGGGTGGTAGGTAGTGGGGGCAGCCCTGGAGGGCATGCTTGCGCATCCACACGTGCTTGTGATCCGTTCTCATGCTAGAATCGAATGGATCACTCTCTGGACCTACTCTGGACAACCACTCAGTCCCTCTGGTTCTTAGGTTTCCCCAAGGAAGGTTTAGCTGTCCTGACCAACTGGTGGTTGCCTCAGTTCAGCTGGGTGCTTCGTCTGGGCCACACTGAATGGCAAGAATACTGTTGGTTGTCTCTGCATGTCAGTTTGCTTCATGTCCCTCTAACAACAAGTAAACATAGAGCACAGTGTTGACATTTTTTTGGTACCTTAGTCTAGTTAGTACAGAGGGGATAGCAGTCTGGAAGGAAGAACTAACCTGTGCCTGACCTCTTAGACCAAGAGATTTGTCCTTATTTCTAATGCCTTTTAAGGAATATTAAGCTTGCTTACAATAGAGCAGATAATCCATGTTTCTGTAATGTTTGTTGTTTGGTCGCTAAGTCATGTCTGACTCTTTGTGACCCCATGGACTACAGCATGCCAGGTTCCCCTGTCCTTCACTATCTCCCAGAGTTTGCTCAGATTCATGTCCATTGAGTCAGTGATGCTATCTAACCATCTCATCCTCTGTTGTCTCCTTCTCCTCCCGCCTTCAGTCTCTCCCAGCATCAGGGTCTTTTCCAATGAGTCAGCTCTTTGCATCAGGTGGCTAAAGGAGTGGAGCTTCAGCTTCATCATCCATCCTTCTAAGCAATATTTAGGGATAATTTCCTTTAGCTTTGACTGGTTTGATCTCCTTGCAGTCCATGGAAGTCTCAAGAATCTCTTCCAACACCACAATGCGAAAGTACCAATTCTTCAGTGCTCAACCCTGTCTGTGGTCCGACTTTCACATCTGTACATGACTACTGGAGAAACCATAGCTTTGACAATTCGGACCTTTGTCAGCAAAGTGATGTCTCTGCTTTTTAATATGCTGTCTAGGTTGGTCATAGCTTTTCTTCAAGGAGCAAGTGTCTTTTAATTTCATGGCTGAAGTCACTGTCTGCAGTTATTTTGGAGCCCGAGAAAATAAAGTCCGTCATATTTCTGTAATATAGGCATCTTCTTTCTCTACGGGGAAATGTTTTGAACCTTCACTGACTGATGTTATTTTGTACAGTAGTAGCCAGAGGCCTGCTCAGGACTATCCCCTTTAAAAGCAGAGCTTATGCACAGAACCCCTTGGCCCTGCTGGCCTATATCAAGATGCCCTTTGTAAACTTGTCAGCCAGAGGATAAGATAAAACAAATTAGTCTCAGCTTCAGGGTCTCTCCTGCCAAAGGACGTTGTTGCATAGAAACCAGACGTACCAGTGAGCGAGGCAAGGTCATAGGGAAGGCCTTTGTGGGACAGTGAGCTTAAAGCAGAACTGTCTACCAGGTACAAAAGCTAAACCCTCACGTTTTTTGTGTATTAACCAACAGTTCTATTGACTCCAATTTGAGTGGACTTCACAGTTTGTTTGTCTTTCAAGCATGTTCTCTGGATTTTAATAGTTCATAAGAGGTAAAACTCCAATGCTTTGGCCATCTGATGCGAAGAGCTGACTCATTTGAAAAGATCCTGATGCTGGGAAGGATTGAAGGCCGGAGGAGAAGGGGATGATGGAGGATGGGATGGCTGGATGACATCACTGCCTTGATGGACATGAGTTTGAGTAAACTCTGGGAGTTGGCGATGGACACAGAGCCTTGCCATGCTGCAGTCCATGGGGTCGCAGGGAGTCGGACACGACTGAGTGACTAAACTGAACTGAATTAAAGAAGTGGTTTAGTCATCACCCTCTGGAAGGCAGCCTCCCCAGAGCCTCAGAGCTGAGCTCTGTCATCTCCCAGAAAGGCTCCCCTGGCCTCCATCAGCAGGAACTGATACAAGCAGTCACCTTCCAGATGAGAGACTTCATCATGGCTACTGGGCTCAGATTTCACTCGCCACGATCCTGTCCATACGTGATGAAGTGTTTGATTTCTGCAACTCGTGGGGTCTACTTCCTTAATTCCTGGAGGGAATATTGGACTCTCAAGAGTGCTCTCAGTGTATCCAGTCTCAGTGGTTTCATTGCTTTGAGATTCTGTGATTGGCTGGCACTGAAGACCATAGCATGTTCGTGCTAAGTCACTTGAGTCGTGTCCGACTCTTTGTGATGCTATGGGCTAGAGCCCACCAGGTTCCTCTATCCATGGGATTCTCCAGGCAAGAATATGGAATGGGTTGCCACTTCCTTCTCCAGGGGATCTTCTCCACCCAGGGGTCGAACCTGTGTCTCCTGCCTTGGCAGGTGGGTTCATTACCCCTGAGCCACCAGGGAAACATAATTTCAAGTACTTATGGCTTGTACTTACTTATACTTTAATCAAAGCTCTTCCCTCCACCTCCATCCCCACCAACTAGAAACACTTTGTATGTGTATTACATACACAGATTATAGTCACTTTATTTCTGCTGGTGATGCTCAAATATCAAATAATTCCTTAATTCGTGTGTTGGACTACAGTATAAACATTTATTGTTTATTCACTAAGTCATGTCTGACTCTTTTGTGACCCTGTAGACTATAGCCCATGAGGCTCCTCTGCCCATGAGATTTTCCAGGTAAGAACACTGGAGTGGGTTGTCACGACCTCCTCCAGGGGATCTTCTTGGCCCAGGAATCGAACCTGCATCTCATGTCTCTTGCATTGGCAAGTGGTTTCTTTACCACAGGCACCGTCTAAGAAGCCCGAAGACTATGGGGACAAATCAAATTATTGCAGGTGCTCAGTTAATGTGGACAGGTGAATGGGACGGTTCTGTTCCATAGGATGCAGAGGCTGTAAATATGCCCCTAAGCACGTGCCGTCTTCCATGTTTGCCTGGGCTAGTCTCTGTGACCCAGCATCTCTTTGGTCAAGGTTTTTTGTTTGTGTGAAGGTCATCTTGACCCCTGGACCAGAGTGAGCGGACAGCGACCTTTGCCCCCTGTACTTCTCTGGTTGGTGGTTCAGGACGTGAATGCCTAGTGAACGATGGTTCACTTGGAGGGGTCTTGGGTGTCAGGTATGGACGATCGTGGTTTGTTTGCTCCCCCCAGGTTTCTCTGGGAATTGTGTCGGCTGTGGCAAGAAGGGCTTCTGTTACTTCACGGAGTTCTCCAATCACATCAATCTGAAGCTGACCACGCAGCCCAAGAAGCAGAAACACTTGAAATACTACCTGGTCCGAAATGCCCAGGGGGCTCTGACCAAAGGGCCTCTCATTTGCTGGAAAGGCTCAGGTGAGCAAGCTCTGTGGGGTGGGCCGTGTGAAGGGGGCACCTCCAGGCCAGCCAGGGGCCTGTTGGCCCGACTCTGGGCTAAGACTGCTCTGCAGTGCACATGGTGGGCAAGAGGTCAGCCCTATGAAATCAAAATGCAATTTTGCCCTCCGGGCGTCCAGTTTATAGTATCAGTCTAATTGTATGGGTGCTTTGAAAGCTGACACAGGGCCACACGGAGCGGTGTCTTCTTGTTGTAAGACTCTCAACCGGGGGTGATTCTGTCCCCCAGGGATATTTGGTGATGTCTGAAGGCACTGTTGACCATCGTGACTGCAGGGAGCCCCTGGCATCTCATAGGTGGAGGCCAAAGATGCAGTGCCCGGGGCAGCCCTCCACAGAGGATTGTGCTGAAGTTGAGAAGCCCCAACTTAGAGAACGCTCAGCCCAGATAGCCTCCTTCCCTGCCCCGCAGCCCTGTCAACCGTGAACATACAAGATCAGCTTCCTGGGGCTGGGGCTGGGGCTGGCAGAAGAGAGTGGGCTGCAGCTTTAGGAAGGGCCTCCCTCCATCCTTCTCTTCTGTCGTCCTGTATCCTCCTGGCTGCAGTCAGCTCTGGAGGCAGAGGGAGGGGCTGGATTTTCCAGACCCTACTGAGATGCCCCTTCTCTCATCAACCAACTGTGGAGGGACATGTCCTGGAAGGGTTTTCAGCAAGGTGCCCAGGAGAGGCAGCCTGTTGTCCCTCACTTCGTCTGGTCACCTGGAATATCCCAGCCAGCTTCTGTGAGTAGAAAACAGGGGCTTTAGGAGGGGCTGGTTCTAGTCATTCATCCCCTGTCCCCTCCCATCACTCCTCTCCTCCCTGTCTCCTTTTCTTGCTTGCATGCATGCTCAGTCGTATCCGACTCTTTGAGACCCCATGGACTGCAGCCCGCCAGGCTCCTCTGTCTGTGAAACTCCCCAGGCAATAATACTGGAGTGGGTTGCCATGCCCTCCTGCAGACCTCCTTCAGGGGATTGTTCAGACCCAGGGATGGAACCTGGGTCTCCTGCACTGAAGGCAGGTTCTTTCCGTCTGGGCCACCAGGGAAGCCCAAGTGTTCCTTCACCTTTGAGTAACGCTGTTCGTCCCTTGGCCTTGAAGCTCTTGTTTGCCTCATGCGTTTTTTCCCTCCTTCCCAAGTGGTCACCACTGCTCCTACTGTGGCGAGAGGACTCTCCCTCAGGTGGCTTCCCCAGAGACCGAGCATGGGGAACGGCCCCCACCCCAGCGCCCCCGGCTGCACCAAAGCAGCGACGGGGAAGGCGTTGACACCTTGTGGCTGTCTCCGCACCCGGCTCTCCCGCAGGCCGGGTTCTGGCCTCTGACGTCATCGCTCGCTGTTGGGGAGGAGTAGGAGCTGACTGTCCTGCGTGCCTCTTTCCCTGCAGAGTTCAGAAGCCGGCAGGCGGCCGTGGGTGCGTGCTCCAGCTCTCTGTTCCCGCCGCTGGACGGCTCTGGGCCGCCGGCCCCCTTCCCCAGCGAGCCTGGTCCGGGGACAACCCCAAGTGCCCCGCTGGGAGCCCCGCAGGCAGGTGAGGTGGTGGCGCAGCACCGGAGGTGCTAGGAGTCAGTTTTAGTTTCTCCAACGGAAAGATGGAGGCGTGAAGACGCTCACCTAGGATGTCCCGGGCCATAGGGTTTGATAGCAGGTATTTCTGCTTCGTGAAGTTGGCCTCCGCCATGCGAAACATACCTGATACGCACAACAGCTGATGGCGAGTAGACAGAAACCTCCTTCCCAAGGGGTCTGGCAGGGGGGTTGGTGACTGGGGGATCCTCCTGCACAGGGGGTCTGCTGAGGGGCCCTGGGCCCCTGCTGCCTGTGTCTCAGCATCCACAGCAAAGAGGCTGTACCCGGGCAGGGAACGCACTCTCTCCAGAGGCCCCCGTCCCCCTTCCGCATGGTATCGGCCCTCGTCCTCCCGGACCACCTGGGGATGGATACGCCTGGGCCGCTGCAGGGATCGGTGTTTCTGCCCGCAGAGCACCTGGGTGCGATTCCAGCACGGCTGCCTCCTAGCTGAGAAATTCGGGGAAGCTCATTTTAACTCTGTGACTCTCCGTTTCCTCATCTGTACACTTGGAGAGAATCTTTTCTGTCTGTTTTGCAGGGTGATTATAAAAATTAAGCGTGATGATAGTGATAGCAAATACTCAGTGCTTGCACCCTTCTGTTAACTCCCGTCGTCCTCACCGCGGCTCTAATGTTACCCCCATTCTCTGGAGAAGAAAGTGGATGTGCAGGGAGGGGGTGTAATGTTCAGGAAGGTTGCACCGCGCGTTTGAGGCAGCGTGGGGCTCAGACAGGGGCCATCTGGCTTCAGAGCCCTCCCTTCACCCCCTCACTGTGCCACCTCGACATAGGGGATGTTCAATGTTCCTCCTGACTCTGGAGTACCTTCCACACCATTGTGGCCCATGTGGGTGACTTAGACCAGAGCCCACAGTTGCCCCCAGAATCCTCCTGAGGCCTGAGGAGCCCCAGATCCTATGCATAGCCTGGCACTGGGCGACGGCAAACCCGACTGCTTTCTGAGTGTGTTTGACCATGACCCTGAACTCAGGAGGGTGAGCAAGAGGGTGGGAGGAGGGTGGAGCAGGTGCAGGGGTGCTCCTGGAATCCTGGGAACCCCGCCATGGGCCCTTCTTTCACCGGGAGTTCACAGTGGAGTATGCATGGGAGCGTGTGTCCTGTGTGTGCACATGTGTGCATGTGTGTGCATGTCCATGTGTGTCTGCTTTCTCGAGAGGCTGGGGGGGACAGAATCATTCTGTCAAGAGTCCTGACCCCTGACAGGCTACGTCAGTGGAAAGCTAATTTGTTAAATGGAGGGAGAGCCGTTTCCTGCTTGCTGGGCTCCCAGAGGGTCCCGTGGTCTCCCCTCTTTGTCTCTGCTCTCAGGACCAGCCCCCGATCACCCCGTCCTAACCGCAGCCCTGGGTGCAGCTGTTTTCAACGGCAAAGATTCCCCGAAGCACCAACTGCTGGTGAAGAACCACCTGTCTGCAGTACCACGTCCCTCAGCCTTAGGTAACCTTGACCGTCCTGTTCGGCAGCGGGGGGGGGGCTTGCTCTGCTCTGGGCCAAGGTGGCGGTAGGTGGGGGACATGGGAGCCACCGCGCCGGGGCCCCTGAGCCTCCTGGAATTGGAATGAGAGTCAGGCTGGATCAGCAGACACCTCCTGTGTCTCTGGGAGTGTGTCCAGCCCCCAGTGCTGGGGGTAGGGAGATGCATGGCTTCTGTCCCCAGTCTAGGTGATGGGTGTGCGCCAGGATGCAGTGGGAGCCTGTTGTGAGTGGTGACCTGTCGCCCTCTGGGCCAGTGACGTTCCCAGGAACAGTCGTAGTCACGCGCCCTGGGAGCCCAGTTACTCCGTGGAGCCTGGCCCAGAGGATGAAATGGGTGCTGGTAGAGAGTGGGGGCTTGCACCATTAGGGGCACAGCTGGAGCCTTGGAGTCCCATGCCTGAGGCCTGCTCTGGGCAGGGTGGACTCTGTTTCAAAAAACCGCTTCTGAAGCTACACAGAGTGTGTGACAAGCACTGGGGCTCAGTGGTTCTCAGTGGAAATGCTACCCATCATGGGAAGGAACGGGGTGGGGGCAGGGTGGGGAGGGGGAGATAGGAAACGTGCAGAATCCCTTTCTGCGTTGTCCCAGCTCGGGGTCTGGGTGTTGCAGGGCCTGCAGGGAGTGGGCTACAGTGAAGACTTGTCTCTCCCCAAATGCCAAATAGGGTCTCCCTTCCCAGCACCAGGACACATGGCCAGAAATGGTTGGTCCACAGGGGCAGCTCCCAGTGACATCATTTTGGGAGAGCTTTGGGGAAGATCCTCTAGAGGAGGGCATGGCAATCCACTCCAGTATTCTTACCTAGAGAATCTCCATGGACAGAGGAGCCTGGCGGGCTACAGTCCATAGGGCCGCAATGTCGGACACAGCTGAAGTGACTTAGCATGCACGCACGAGGAGCTTAGAGTCCGTGTAGAGGCAGTTAGCACCCTAAAGGGAGAGAACACCCTCAGACCTTCTGCCTTCACGCCGAGGCCCCATCCATTGCCCTTCCTCCTCTGCTAGTTTAACGCGGCTTCTAGAGGAGCTGGCATCTCAGTCTGTGTGGGAGCTCTTCCCTGCTCTTGAGGACAGATGTGTGGGGAGATGACGATGTGCTTCTAAATGACATCAAGGTGACAGAAGCTGCTGCAGAGGTTGCGGGGGTCAGAGGAGCCCACCTGTAGGAAAGCTCTTTGCAAGCGAAGAACTTCATGTCTTTAAATGTTTTATTCAGTTTGTTTCATTCATTTTCAGTCGGTCTAAAGAAGAGGTGAAAATAACTTTGGGTTATTTTTAAGAGACTCGAAAGCAATAATTCTCAAACGGCAGCACGTCTAAGCGTGACCAAGGGTGCTTGTGACAAAGTGTTTCCTTTCACTTCTGGAGACCTGCTTCTGTAGGTTGAGGTGTGCCTCGGAGCGGACACTTGGAACAAACTCCTCCTGGTTCTGTCCAGCTTTGTCTCTGGCTAGATTTTGGAGAAACACTGCTCCAGTGGTTCTCAGCCCTGGTTGTGGTTTAGAATCACCAGGAGCTCGGGGTGGGGACGAGGGATGGGTTGGGTCATCGGGAAGTGTGTGCTGGGGTTCTGATTTCCTTGGGAGAGGGTTGCATCCAGGAATAGAACATTTTAAAATTTAAAGTTTATATAATGCGTCATGGTTGAACATAGAGCGCTAAAGGTAAGGGAAATTTGGTGTCAGATTGGTCCCCAAAAATGCAGTAACCAATTTTTGGTATTTTGAAGAATCTAAGAACAGAGCATGAGTCACGCTCACACTGTTCTGGTGTGGGCAGGATGACTCATCAGCGGCAGTGGGTACCAGTTTCTGTTACCCTGGATGTTTTTTAGCCTGAAATTAGCTTTCAGGGTTGGGGTGGGGAGAGGTGCACAGGTGGATCGGTACTGCCCCCGAGTGGTGAAACTGGGGTGGTGGCTTGACTGCTGCTGGGGCTTGTCTACAGAAACGAGTATTAATTTACTGGAATGTGGAGAGGATGATGGACTTCCCTGTAGTTCAGACATAAAGAATCTGCCTGCAATGTGGGAGACCTGGGTTTGATTCCTGGGTTGGGAAGATCCAGGGGAGAAGGGATAGGCTACCCACTCCAGTATTCTTGGGCTTCCCTGGTGGCTCAGTTGGTATAGAACCCTCCTGCAATGTGAGAGACCTGGGTTCGATCCCTGGATTGGGAAGATCCCCTGGAGAAGGGAATGGCTACCCACTCTAGATAATAAGGATCTGGACTTTGTGGCTATCATTTATTGGCCCCAAACTCTGTGCCTTACATATATTCTCTTTAGTCTTGATCAAGTCACCTTTCAGAGTAGGTTTTATGATCCCATTGTAAAGATGAAGGAGGTAAGGCTCGGAGAGCTAAAGCGTAGACACTGACACAGCTTTGGAATGAAACATTTATAGAGATCGACAAGATATTTCTTTAAGCCTAGATACTTCCTCTCTACTGTTTGTTAGTTGCTCAGTCATGTCTGAGTCTTTGTGGCCCCATGGATTGTAGCCCACCAGGCTCCTCTGTCCATGGGATTCTCTGGGCAAGAATGATGGAGTTGGTTGCCATGTCCTCCTCCAGGGGATCTTCCAGACCTAGGTATTGAATGGGCTCTTCTGCATCACAACAGATTCTTTACCGTGTGAGCCACTAAGGGAGCTAAGATGCACTAGATGCTAAAATGTATTGTAAAGCTGTGCTTTAAAAAAAATAACAAATAAGTGTTCTCCAGCTCAGGGGAACATTTTGCTAAAGCATGTCTTTGGTGACAGCCTAATCCACACTCTGAACATTGTCTAGGTATCTTATCAAACTCTGGCCCCCCAAAAAAACGCCACAAAGGCTGGTCTCCAGAATCTCCATCAGCTTCGGATGGTGGCTACCCCCAAGGAGGGGGGAACAGAGCCAAGTATGGTGAGTGATGGAGCCTGCCCCAGATGCAAGGCTTGGGAACTGGTGGGGTATGTGTGTGTGTGTGTGTGTGTGTGTGTGTGTATGAGCATGTGCATATTCATGTATGCATGTGTGTGTGTGTACACACATGATTTCATATGTATGGGTGAGAAAGTTCTAGGGAGGCACACTTGAGTATAACAAAAGATTCTCTTTCTCATGTATTAGACTTGCTTCACAAAGCCCAGGATTCCTGTACAGTATTGAGTTTCCTGATCTTGGAATTTTTTTCTAAAAGGCTTGCTTGTCCCTTGGCAAGGACATGGAAGAAGAGAAAATTGGGTTGTTCGGTGGGGAAGGGGGACCCACTGACCTTTAAGATCTTTTGCCTCAGGAACCTGTGGTTCCCAGACCTGCTCCTGGAGGTGCAGAGAAAGTCGAGTTGTAGCAGGTGTGTTGGCTGGCCTGATGTCAGGTCTGCCGGAGGTGGTTGCCCTGTCTGACGTATCCTCTTCATGCTCTTGGCGTGTCCCTAGAAAGCACAGGTGTGACCTGCATGCCCCAGGTTGGCTTGGTGGGACCGGCTTCAGTCACCTTTCCTGTTGTGGCTTCTGGAGAACCAGTGTCCGTTCCCGACAACTTGTTGAAGATATGCAAGGCCAAGCCAGTGATCTTTAAAGGCAAGTACAGCAATGCAATGTGGGCGGAAGGTCAGGGAGCCCAGGGAATACATGAGAAACAGACAACATGACACATCATCCCAGTCTGACTCCACACCAAGTTGTCCTCCTGGGAAAACTTCTAAAGCTGTTTCTAGGGCAATGAGAGAACCAAGCAGACTGGTCACTGGGGTGGCCCCTGATCAGACGCCAGAAGTTTCAGAGCCCGTCACTGTTTTCTCTGAGATGGCTGTGTTCCATGATGACCATTTGCTTGTTCATTTGTTCTGACTCTTTTATCTGGGCCCCCCTGTAGCATCTTTGTGCCTCTTTTATGACAAATGTCACATCCTTCCCCTATGAGTAATTCTTTCTGTTGTCTCTGATAAACCAGAATGTTTGTGAGTGGTGCTCTCCAAATTGTGGTTCCTGGACCAGCAAAAAACAGCATCGCCCAGGAGCTCAGTAGAGATGTAAATTCCCAGGCCCACCCATCCCAGAATCAGAACCAGGCCCCAGTTGGAATCAGAGGCTCTGTGGTGGGGTCTGGCAGTCTGTGTTTTAGGAAGCCTTCCAGGGGACTCTAATGCACCCTCAGGTTTGGGAAGCAATTTTCTTGAGGCTGTGAACTCTGTCCCAGTCTAGATTTCCCTTGGAGCTGAGCATGGTGCCTACACTCAGCACACAGCAGGCGTCTACTCAGTGTATGTCTGGTGAATAAACGGAGGCCATCTGAGTACATGATACCATGCAGGCACTTACCACATTTAATCATCTCAGCAACCACATGAGGGTTTGATATCTCACCTCATTTTACACATGCAGAGACCGAGGCTTGGGGAAGTGAAGCTTCTTGCTGAGGGTAACCTAGATAATAAAATAGATCTGGCCCAGGCTGTCCTGCCTCTGAGGGCTGCCATCAGAATTAATCTTGTACCATTTGCTGAAGCATTTGTCAAGTTCTGTCAGCATTTGGAGTCTCTGATCTGTACAGTGGTTTATTTTCCTAACTCAGCTCATCGAGGAGTTCTGGAGGGCTGGGAGGCACAGGTGATGGCCAAGCAGCTTTAGTAATCCTCTCTGGGCCTTGTGTGCTGGCTGTGAAATAAGAAATTGGACTAAATCTGGGGTCTTCAATGTCCGGGATCTAATGCCTGATGATTGGAGGTGGAGTTGATGTAATAATAATAGAAATAAAGTGCACAATAAATGTAATGCTCTTGAATCATCCCCAAACCATAATCCCACCCCCACCCTGGATCTGTGGAAAAATTGTCTTCCATGAAACTGATCCGTGGTGCCAAAAAGGTAGAGACTGCAAATGAATGAGCAAATGCTACAGCCCTCGTCAGTTATGAGAGCAGGTGCACAAACCAGAACGGACTGAGAGTTCAAGATTTCCCCACAAAGGAGCTTGAGTTGCCTCAAGTGCAGCTGGCCTGCATGTTTTCACTCCCTTGCATGCAGAGACCCCCAGGCCTCCCTGCTGGCTCAGTGGTAAAGAATCTGCTTGCAATGCGGGAGGTGCAGGAGATGCAGATTCGATCCCTGGGTGGGGAAGATTCCCTGGAGGAGGGCATGGCAACCCCCTCCAATATTCTTGCCTGGAGAATCCCATAGACAGGATCCTGGCGAGCTATGATCCACAGGGTCACAAAGATTTGGACACGACTGAGCACGCACGCGTGCACATGTGGGGACCACGCACTGTGCCCGAGGCCAGTTGCCAAGCCATACTGTGTCCCCTCCCCCAGGCCACGGGAACTTCCCCTACCTCTGCGGCAACCTTAACGACGTGGTCGTGAGCCCCCTGCTGTACACGTGCTACCAGAACTCACAGTCCATCTCCAGAGCCTATGAGCAGTACGGGGCCTCCACCATACAGCCCATCTCGGAGGAGATGCAGCTCCTGCTGACCGTCTACTATCTCGTCCAGCTGGGTGAGTCCCCTCCCATTTCACGGGAACCACTGGTGGAATAATCGCTAAAGGAGGGATGTGCACATGGCCTGGTCACGGACCCTCACTCAGAGCCCTCCTGAAGACGGCCTCTGTCGTCAGGTCACTGCAGGTGGTCACCACCTGAGGGGCTGGGATGGCAGTGAGAATTCAAAGACGATTTCCTGGGACTTGCCTGGTGAGCCAGTGGTTAAGAATCTGCCTTGCAATGCAGAGGACGTGGGTTTGATCCCTGGTTGGGGAACTAAGACCCCCACATGCCACGATGAAGACCCGATGCAACCAGATAAATTTTTTTTTTTCAAAAGTGATTTCCCTGCCATTCTAGGTGCAGAGATACAGCAGGAATACCACAAAGGCTTTGCCCTCAAGGATTCTAGTGGGAGAGAGAAACAGGAAACAAGAGGAAAGGGAGCAATGGGGGTGACATGGGTGGTCGTGGGCCGATTCAGGCCATTGGGAGACGCATCTCTGAGGAGATGGCATGTGATGAGTTGAGACGCGAGTGATGAGGAGAAGCCAGGCTTGTGAAGATCTCAGGGAGGCAGAGTTGGGGTAGGGGTGGGGGTGGGCAAGGGCCAAGGGGTGGGTGGGAGCATGGTGTCTCAGGTCAGCAGGGGCCAGAGCGGCTGCCCAGTGAGAACCAGAGAGCCGGCAGGGCCTCAGGCTAAGGTCAAGTGTCTGTATGTCAGACACGGTGAGAACAACTTGTGTTTATCTGCTCAGGCTGCCGTAGCAAAATACCACAGACTGTGTACTTAAGCCACAGAAGTTTTATCTTCTCATAGTTCTGGAGGCTGGGAGTCCAAGGTCAGAGTGGCCCCATGTGGGGTTCTGGGGAGGCCCTCTCTGCCTGGCTTGCGGATGGCTGTGTCCTCCCATAGCCTTTCCTTCATGTATGTGTGTGGGGACAGAGGGGAACTCCGAAGTTGTTTCCTTTTCTTATAGGGACACGCATCCTCTGGCCTAGGACCCCACCCTTATGAACCCACTTACCCTTAGGTACTTCTTTAAAGGCCACCTCGCTAAATATAGTCACATTGGGGGTTAACACTTCAATATATGAATGGAGGGGGACACGATTCAGTCCATAGCAGCCCTGGAATGCTTTTAGGCAGGGGACAGATATGATCTGGGCTTCCCCGGTGGCTCAGATGGGTAAAGAATCTGCCTGCAATGGAGGAGACCCGGGTTCAATCCTTGGTTTGGGAAGATCCTCTGGAGAAAGGAATGGCAACCAACTCCAGTATTTTACCCTGGGAAAGCCCATGGACAGAGGATCCTGGTGGGCTACAGTCCATGGGGTCGCAAAGAGTCAGACATGACTGAGTGACTTTCAGTTTCAGATATGATCTGACTTCATTTCATTAATGGCCGAGAATTGAGGGCTGGCTGATGATTAACCATTGGGTTGGGGTATGTGGAAACCACTGTCAGCCCTGGTGGGTGGAGATATGAGGAGAGAGGGGACAAAACCCGTACTGGAGTGGGTCAGAGAGGATGGAGGAGAGGAAACAAGCCTGGTGAGTGTGGGCAGCTCTCGCAGTTGCTTTGATGGGTGGTGGTGGTTCTGGAAGGGGCTGTGGGCTCCAGGGAAAGACTTTAAAAAGACAGGAGGCACAGCAGCTTATCTAATCTAGTTTTGGCACAGCCCCATGAGGAAGTGGTGCGATCCCTGTTTTTGCAGATCAGAAAGCTGGTATCCTAAGATAACTCAAGGCTCCACAGCTGATGCTGGGTGTAGCTGGATGGGGACACATTTTCTAAATCAAACTATGGCTGTCTTTCCACTGGCTCACCCAAATGTAAAGTTCTGACATGTAAATGAGAAAATAGCTATAGGAAAAATGTTGAAAGTACTCAGTCTCGCTAGTCGTCAAAGAAGTACAAAGTTAACAAATCAAACAAATGGAGTTTTTCTCAATTCAGTTGATGACAAGAACGCAAACGATGGTATCTGATAGAACTAGAGGTACAGTAGAAGCCAGGTTGTTGTGGTTTGTTAATGTCATGGTAAATTGTCACATTTAGACCATCTGGAGACAGTCTGATAATGTGTTACCAGTCAGCTCTGTAGGTCCATTTAGGCTCAGGAAGTTATGTCCTTTACAGAAAGCTGTGTCCTGCAGAAGTATTTTTGAAGGTGCTTACTCAGAAGCAATGCAAGGGTCAATGATAGATCAATGTTGCTAAGTCTGTGATGGTGCCTCCAAGTCATGGGACGTCACGTGCCTGGTTACAGTGTTGTGTGTGAAAGCTGTAAACGTCATGATTGTGGTTTGATGCTGGCATGATGATAAGGAGGCAGACACACCCTGAAGTCATTTCCCCAGGATCCTTAACAGTGATTTAAATCCATTATGGTGATTAAAAGGGCTTCCCTGGTAGCTCAGGTGGTAAAGAATGTGCCTGCAATGCAGGAGGCCCAGGTTTGATCCCTGGGTGGGGAAGATCCCCTGGAGAAAGGATTGGCAACCCACTCCAGTATTCTTGCCTGGAAAATTCTATGGACAAAGGAGCCTGGAATGCTACAATCCATGGGGTCACAGAGAGTTGGACACTACTGAGCGACTTTCAGTTCAGTTCATAGTGATTTAAGACTCTGATGCTGGCAAAGATGAGGGCAGGAGGAAAAGGAGTCGACAGAGGATGAGATGGTTGGATGACATCACTGCCTCATTGGACATGAGTTTGAGCAGGCTCCTGGAGATAGTGAAGAACAGGGAAGCCTGGTGTACTACTGCAGGCCATGGGGTTGCAAAGAGTCAGACAGGACTGAGCAACTGAACAACAAAACATTTCAGCACGTGGGGGAAAAAGACTGAGAAGCACTCAAAAATAGGGGTTCTTTTAGGCTGATAAGATGAGGGCTGCGTTTGCATCCTCCATGTATTTTGGATGTTGATCATTCAGATTGTATCTGGTGGACATTGGGGTACATCACATCTCCCCAGCATCGCCCCGCGGTGTGGGCAGGGCAGGGGCTGAAGCCCCTCCCACCTGCCTTGTCATTGCCAGCGGCGGACCAGGTGCCCCTGATGGAGGACCTGGAGCAGATCTTCCTGCGCTCGTGGCGCGAGTCGCATCTGACGGAGATCCGGCAGTACCAGCAGGCGCCGCCCCAGCCCTTCCCACCTGTGCAGGGCGCCGTGGCTCCCGTGACCTCGGCGCAGCTGCCCTGGCTGGCCGGCCTGGCTGCCAGCTCCTGCAACGACAGCGTGCACATCATCGAGTGCACCTACTCTCTGGCCGAGGGCCTCTCCGAGATGTTCCGGCTGCTGATCGAGGGCAAGCTGGCGAAGACCAACTACGTGGTGATCATCTGCGCCTGCCGGAGCGCCGCCATTGACTCCTGCATCGCCGTCACCGGTGAGGCTGGGCCCTCTGCTGGGATGCTTCTGATGACCCCAGGAAGCGCCCCCCCCCAACCTGGCTGTTGGCCCCTCGGGAGCCTGGGGTTTGCATCAGTGCTGGTTAGTAACTGCAATTAACACTCAGCCGCCCCTAGTGTGCCCTCAATAGCACGCTTCTGGAAAATTCCCTTCCTCCTGAAATGAAAGGTGCTGCAGTTCTGGTTTCTCTTGAGAGGTTGGGGGCAAGTTTGGAGTCTGTATAGATGTAGGGAAACCCCTCCGCAACACCCCCCACAACACACACACACCTGTGATCAGTGACTCCAGTCCTCAGCATCTTCAACCACATACTGGAGAGAAAAAATAATGACCTTACTGGGTTGTGTGGGTTAATGAGGCTGTCAGCTAATTAACTATAAAAACACTTATTGAAGCCCTACTGTGTACAGCCACTTTCCTGGAGCCCGTGTGCTAGTGAAGAGGCAGACACCAGGGTGGGCGGAATGTCCCGGGGGAAGGGGGAAGTGTGGAGGATAGCAGATGAGGGGCTGATTTCACATTGTTCCTCTGCCGGGTACTTGTTATCTCTTGTCATTCGTTTATCCTGAATGCCTTCTGTGTTTTTTTAATAAATTCTTTACACTGATTTGAGTAGTACCTCAGTACTGGAGCCTCTGCAGCATCAGGCATTGGGCTGCACATTTCATAAACCTTGCCCTGTTTTGTCCTCACAATAGTCCTGCGAAGTAGATAGAGCTGCCAGCCATGAATTCCAGATGAGGAAGCTGAGTCAGCCTGGGTTACACATCTGGTTAAGTGGGAGAGAGAGTCAGGTTCCAAATTGGGCTCTGGGGCATGGGCACCACTCATTCATTTCACCAGCAGCAGGAAGCCCTGCTCTTAGCCAGGCGTGTTGCTGGGCTTGGAGGATGGAGGGAGAAAGGGATGCAGGCACAGATTCTGCCATCGAAGAGCTCATGCACTGATTCTAAGCGGAGGGCCCCGTCAAAGCTGTCATTTGTTTTCCAGGAAAATACCAAGCCCGGATTCTTTCTGAGAGCCTTCTCACCCCAGCTGAGTACCAGAAAGAAGTCAATTACGAGCTGGTTACTGGGAAAGTGGACTCCCTAGGGGCCTTTTTTAGCACCCTCTGTCCAGGTATGCTTGTAGTCAGGCAGTGCAAGTCACCAAACACTGATGAAACAGAAATAAACACAGACACAAGGGGGAGGCCGTCTCAGAGCCCATTGCCGTGAGCTGCTGAGGCTGGCCTGGATTTACAGGTGCGGTGGCCCTTCCATGGTGTGGGGTCTCTGGCTGGCCAGTTCCTGCTCTGGCTGTGTGGTGTCTGTCCTTTGGGGGTACACGAAGGCCTCGTGCATGGTCCTGTCTACCTCCAGGGCTCTGTCCCTCACCATCCTGCTTCCCCCTCTCAGTTGCTTAAAGCCTCTTGTTGGAGAAGTGTATTCTCTGTGCCTTATTCTGTGTGTTCCAAGCTTTGAGTGCCCATCTCCCTTTTCTTCCTGGCTACTCGCCCTTCAAGAGTCACCCCATTTCCTCCCAGAAACCTTTGCTGGCCCCTGCTTCTCCAGGATGGGCTCAGACCCCTACCTCCCGACCTCTGGCCTCCTGCCTTAAAACCCACTGGGTCATAATGTCATTTTTCCTGAGGACATCTGCCTTGCTAGGCCATGGGCTCTTTCACAGGATGGGCCACCCTATCTCTGGTGCCCCAGGCCCAGGACAGTGCCTAACACATAGAGGTGGATCGCTTGATGCTGAGCTTCCCTGAGATGGAAAACCCATTTGTGATGTTCTCTCTGTTTGGGGGCAGAAGGCGACATTGACATTTTGCTGGACAAATTCCATCAGGAAAATCAAGGCCTTGTTTCTTCCTCACTTACCACCTGCTCTGTCACCAAGTCAGCATCCCTGGATGTCAGTGGGGCACCTGCGTGCACAAGTGAGTGATGCTGGGGAGTGGTGGCCAAGTTCCAGCTGGTGGGGCAGCGTCCCGGGCCCCCAGGGTCTGCAAGGAAGCACAGTTCAAGGCACATCCATTGGGCAGGGTGTTTCCCCAGCATCAAAGTAGACCTAATACCTAACTTTCATTTTAGTCTTTAATGAGAACAACCTTATTTTACCCTGAAATGTTCATCTGTACACTTTCCTTTCTGAGTTGATTTCTAATTTATCAATGCACTGTTGAAATGTTTTATTCATGCTATGTTCCTGAGGGGCTCTGCTGGTCTCTTCCTTTTCCTGAGAACCTGCAGCCTCTTTGGAAGTCCAGTCTCAGCATCAGCTTCTTTGGGATCCCATCCTTGTCCCCTCCAGGCAGAGTAGGTCTCAGCCCCTGAGATCCCCAAGTGCTGTGAACATCTTTTAATTTTTAAACCAGAAATTGGGTGTGACATGACCAGCATGATGCATAGCCCAGAGCAGGCACTCAGTGAATGCTGGTCTTTTCCCATTCCCTCATCCCTGTGTGAGCCGGATGGGGCCCTTGCTTGAGTCCCCCGCAGAATCCAGGGCTGTAGCAGTCTGCTCGCAGTGCACCTCATCCTGATGGGGTCTCTGGTTCCAGGTTATCACCTGGAGCCCCACCGCATCCGGCCCTTCCAGCTGGCTGTGGCCCAGAAGCTCCTCTCCCACGTGTGTTCAATCGCGGATTCCAGCACCCAGAATCTGGACTTGGGGTCCTTTGAGAAGGTGGACTTTCTGATTTGTATTCCACCCTCAGAAGTGACTTACCAGCAGACCCTCTTCCATGTCTGGCATTCAGGTATGGGCCCTTTCGGGGTTTCCCTGGTGGCTCAGCGGTAAAGAAGCCGCCTACAGTGTAGGAGCCACAGGAGACATGGGTTCGCTCCCTGAGTCGGAAAGATCCCCTGGAGGAGGGTGTGGCAACCCACTCCAGTATTCTTGCCTGGAGAATCCCATAGACAGAGGATCCTGGCAGGCTATAGTCTATGGGGTCACAAAGAGTTGGACATGACTGAAGCAATTTAACAGGGCATGTCACGGGCCTTTCAGGCCTGTCTGATGTCTGTGGGTGCAGAAGCTCTGATGTACCTACATTCAGATTTGGATTCTAGCATCATTTTTGCTTCTGAAGCAGAGGGGGCAGTATTAACACCCCCAGTTCATAGCTCATGAAGCTGATGCCCAGAGGAAGCCACTTGTCCATAATTTTATAAACTGTTAAAGGCAAGGCATCACTAGAATATTCCCTCTGTTCCACCAAGTCAGTGAACTATATTCTGGTACCTGGCCTCCTGACTCATGCATAGCTCCTCCATCCCTGTAGCCTCTGGGCCCAGCTTGGAGCCTGCCACATGGGACATCCTGTTCAAGGTTCTGTTGATGACTGAAAAACCTCACAGCCATGTTTGGAGCTACTGATGTATTTTCATTGTGTTGCAGGGGTTTTGCTGGAGCTGGGCTTGGAGAAGGAGCACGTGACCAGGCAGAGGGTAGAGCAGTATGTTCTGAAGCTCGATGCTGAAGCACAGACAAAGTTCAAGTCCTTCCTGCAAAACTCCTTTCAGAATCCGCACACACTCTTCGTCCTCATCCACGACCACGCCCACTGGGATCTCGTGAGGTTAGATTGGCTGCGTCACAGGGCAGGGCTGGCATTTCCCTTATTTGAATGAAGATGCGTGGATCGTATGGGCTTCCCTGGTGGCACAGTGGTAAAGAATCCGCCTGATGATGCGGAAGATGAGGGTCTGATCCCTGGGTCGGGAAGATCCCTTGGAGAAGGAAATGGCAATCCACTCCAGTATTTATGCCTGGGAAATCCCATGGACAGAGGAACCTGGCGCGCTACAGTCCATGGGGTTGCAAAGAGTCAGACATGACTTAGCAACTGAGCGTGCATGCACACAACGTATGGGTAATATTTGCGACAGTGGGTGTAAGTGTTAAAAAGATGAATGATGTTGGGGGCTTGGCATTTGTAGGCAGGTGCTATGGGACTGTTTCAGACCGTAGGGCCGAAAGTTAGCCGAGGGGTCATCTCAGGGGGCCTCTGGTGGTGGTTTAGTCGCTAAGTTGTGTCTGACGTTTGTGATCCCATTGACTGTAGCCTGCCAGGCTCCTCTGTCTATGGGATTCTCTAGGCAAGAATACTGGAGTGGGTTGCCATTTCCTTCTCCAGGGGATCTTACTAACCCAGGAATCGAACCCGGGTCTCCTGCATTGCAGGCAGAATCTTTAACAACTGAGCTATGAGGGAAGCCCTAAAAGGCCTCTAAAAGGGATCCTTATGGAAACTGGAGAAGGTGGGCATCTTGCTCAACATCGCAGGCTGGGTTGAGGGGAGCAGGGTGTCAGGGGCAGAACAGTGGGTACTGCACTGGTGCCACAAAGGGACCCGGATGGGAGGAGCTCTACCCAACCCCTTCCTGACCGAGCCTCATAGCTCTGGATCATGTGGGTCACAGCTGCTGCCCTTCCCAGGGTGATTTCACTTACTTGGCTCAAATGAACGTAAATCTGGATGAATTTCAGATGGTTTCAAGCTTGGAGTCTGGCAGGGTTCCTGGGCGTTTCCGTGAGACTGGGGTTGTATATTTAGATACCACCCTTGACCTAGACAAAGAGGGAGGGAAGATGGTGGGTCGGACCTTGGAGGAAGGTTCTGATTTAGAGTGGGTGCAGAAGTGCAGGGCTGGCCAGAGCCTTAAAGTTCACCCAGGTAAAGGGTGTCCAGTCTAGCACTGGGCAAATTTGAGCATTCTGAATTATATAAAAAGCTATATTGTCCATTTTCCTTTGGTGGGTAGGTTTTTCCGAGTGGTGACCTGCCACCCAAGAGGTGAGGCACTGATTTTTTTCCCCATCCCCCTCAATTTACCCAAGATAACTCTTGGGGCCCCTGTCCCACAGAGGAAGGCTGAGAAGCAACTGTCTCCTCTGCCTCTCTCCAAAGTGCTTCCTATTGCTGGTCCTATGCTGTAACATTTGGTAGAGAATGTACCATTTTAGGTCCTCTTTTGATCAATTCAAGGTCACAGGACTTTAGAGAAAAGAGCTTAAGGAGATGGGTGTACAGTCAGATGGGGCCGAGGGAGAAAAGGCAACTCGTTGACAACTGGCTGAGCGTCCCTGTGCTACAGACGCAGGTGGACGGTGTATCGTGTGAGTCCTCCTCTGTAGACACTGTTGCCCCAGCCAGGCTTTTAATAGGTCATGACTGGGGAGTCCCTGACAGGTACTTGAAGTGCACTCAAATTTTTTTTCTTTTCTTTTTTGGCCACACCCTATAGCTTGCAAGACCTTAGTTCCCCAACCAGGGATCGAACCCATGCCCTTGGCCTTGAAAGCGAGGAGTCGTAACTACTGGGATCTTTCTTTAAAATTTCATTTTCCTAGTCAAGGGCAGAGTTCTAAGCTTCAGTTATTGGCAGCACTGAGGGGCTCATTATCAACTGATCCAAATGTTCAGTCTTGGTCAGGCGACAGGACAACACTGGTCGTTCCACTTACCATTTCTTCTCCCCTTTTTCCTCCCTCAGTAGCGCTGTTCATAACCTCTACTCCCAAAATGACCCGTCTGTGGGGCTGGTGGACAGATTGCTCAACTGCAAGGAGGTGAAGGAGGCCCCCAACATCGTGACGCTCCACGTGACCTCCTTCCCATACGCGCTGCAGACGCAGCACACCCTCGTCAGCCCCTACAACGAGATCCACTGGCCGGCTTCCTACAGTGATGTGAGTGCCGGGGCAGCTGGGTCCGTTGCACCAGTGACCTTGGGCTGGGAGAGGTTCTGTTCAGTAAAGATTTGACTGATGTGCCCAGTTGGGGGTCAGTGTGTTCCAACTCCTTGGTTCTTTGATTCTACCCAGGGTTGGCGTTAAACCCTTCTTGGTCTTTAGAAACCTTCCTGCAGTACTTGGCTTCCTGTCTATCTCGTAAGGTAGTGCACTTGGTTCATTGTTTCTCTGGTGACTGAAGCTCTCTGAGTGGCTGAAGCTTTCACTCTCCTGGTGTTGGACATTGAGGCTTCTAGGGCTGTGAGGACTTGGGCTCCATACGGGATGACTCTAAGTTTGTCTAGAAGTGTTCCTGTTTTTCCTATCCTTGCCTCCTTCAGCAGTGAGGTTCAAAATCTCCTTTCTCAAACTGAACGCACATCCACAAACCCTGGTGAGTTTTATTTCAGCTTATCATCTGCCATTTTCTCACCAAAATAGAAGACAGCAGTCATTCTTGTAATGTAACAACTCTGGGTATTTGGATTCTGCCTAATTATATAAATAAGCGGTAGACATCAAGTTCTGGACTTTTTCGAAGCGTCTCGGAGTCATCCGAGCAACCTCTAAAGGTGCTGATGCTTGGTTTGCAGCCAACTGACTCAGAATCAGAGGTAGAGACAGCAGTTGGGGACTTCCCTGGTGGTCCAGTGATTAAGAATCTGCCTTGCAATGCAGGGGATGAGAGTTTGATCCCTGGTTGGGGAACTAAGATCCCACATGCCCTAGAGCAACTAAGCCCACGTGCTGCAACTACCAAGTCTGAGCGCCCCAAAGAAAGATTCTGCATGCTGCAATTAACACCTGGCAGCCAAATATGTACAAATATATACATACGTGGTGACAGCAGTTGTTTTCATGTAGTGCTTACCATGAGCCTGGCAGGCAACGTTCAAAGTGCTTTATCTCATGAACTTGGATGAGACACAGATGCTACATTGATTTCTGGTTTACAAATAGGGAAGATGAGGCAGAGGGGATGGGTTAAGCCACTTACCTAAAGCCATGCATCTAGAAAGTTCTGGAGCCAGACTGGGATATGACCCAGTCCGGCTGACTCCATGGTCCTCACGCTTAACCCTTGGGCTACCTGAGGGTATAGTTCATGGTAAAGAATCCACCTGTAATGCAGGAGACCCCAATTTGATTCCTGTGTTGGGAAGAGCCACTAGAGAAGGAATAGACTGGCTACCCACTCCAGTATTCTGGGGCTTCCCTTGTGGCTCAGCTAGTAAAGAATCTGCCTGCAATGCAGGAGACCTGGGTTTGATCCCTGGGTTGGGAAGATCTCCTGGAGAAGGGAAAGGCTACCTACTCCAGTATTCTGGCCTGGAGAATTACATGGACTGTATAGTCCGTGGGGTCGCAAAGAGTCGGATGTGACTGAGTCACTTTCACTTTCACTTTTGTAGTTTTAGCATCCTTCCCCAACTTCCCTTGTCTGTGAAGTTTGATAAGCTCTGATGTTGGTTTGTGAGGAATTTTATGTTAACGTGAGTAAAATTGATTAGATAAATGCATTTCTTTCTGCTGATGTAATAGCAGCTGAATGTAAAAATAATTGATTTGCCTATTCCTAAAGCCAGTTAAAATTGTTGGAAAGAAGCAGTTTTAACAAAGAAAGTTGTGTGTTTAAAAAAAAAAAAAGAAAAGAAAACAAGGTTGATTTTCTTCTTGGCCAAGGCACTGGCGTCAACTGAATGGAAAAGTCTTGAGTGGTGGGGAGGCACTGGCCTTTGTGCACGGAGTGCTCTGTGCTCTGGGTCTGCGGAGGAAAGACGTTTATTAGAGGTCACGCAGGGCACTGCAGGGTCAGCTCAGTTTAGATCACGATGGCATTCAGGTTGCCTGTGCCCCCAGCACGTGACCTTCGCGGCTCCCACAGATGTGTCGTTGGCGTGACCAAGGTGCGTCTCTGTTTTAGGGCGTGGACTTGTATCCTGAGAACAAGAAGTACTTTGGGCTGTCTGAGTTCATCGAGTCCACACTCTCAGGACACAGCCTCCCATTGCTGAGATACGACAGCTCGTTTGAGGCCATGGTCACCGCGCTGGGAAAAAGGTACACGTTTGTCTTGAAGTTCCTAAAACCGCTCAGTAGTCAAGTGCCAAGTGAGGAATGAATGTGCTGCCAGGACGTGTCTGGGGAGCAGGTCACCTGCCTCCCTTCCTGGGTGACTCAAGTCGCTCCACTGAAGTGACCTTAATTTATTCCTCGTTTTGCATATTGGGCTGGTGTTATCATGGTGGTGCTCCAGAAAATCTGAGAGTGAGAATGGACAGAAATATGCTGGAATGTGGGACTGTGTGTCTGAGACTCAAGGGAGGGCAAGAAAAAAGGGAGAAAGTAAGATGCCAAAAGGTGTAAAGGGAGAGAGGGTGGTGATCAGTTGGCTTTGTCGTTATTTCCTTTGTTTATCTACCATGTGCCTATTTTGTTCCAAGAGCCTTACTTTCATGATCTTATTTAGTTCTCCCAGTCTCTCCAAGACAGCTGTTATGATTATTCACATTTGCAAATAAACTGAGACTTCAGGGAGACCTCATGACTTTCTCAGGCCATACATCTAGAAAGTGACAGAACTGGGTCTGAACCCAGAATCAGTGTTACCTTTTCAGCCCTGTCACAGCAGACCCCTGAGGTAGGTATCAACGTTGTCACTTTATAGATGAAGAAACGGAGGCTTAGGGAGGTTAAGGGCTGGCATCCACACAGTGTATGCATGAAAAAGGCAGGCCCAGATTTACAGACTGTCTAATAAAAAACACTTGGGGCTTCCCAGGTGGCTCAGCAGTAAAGAACCCACCTGCCAATGCAGGAGACGCAGGTTCAATCCCTGAGTCGGGAAGATCCCCTGGAGGAGGACATTATTCTCCAGTATTCTTGCCTGGACAGAGGAGCCTGGTGGGCTACAGTCCATGGGGTCCCAAAGAGTCAGACACAGATGAAGTGACTTCAGACGTGCACACGATATAAAACAAAATGAATGGCTCTGCTGCTCCTGCTCACTGTGGGTGCTGAACTGAGCTGGGTCATCTCTCCTCCTGGCAGCTTGTTTTTCTTGCTTGTTGAGAAAGGGAATGAGTTAGACCTGCATTTCCTAAACTGTGCTCCAAACTAGGCTGCTGCACACTAACAGCTGTTATGCCAAAAGAGGTTCCATGGTCATATGTGTTTGACAAACCTTACATTCACCAAAAGGTTCTTTTTCCCAATGAGAGTTCTCAGTGCCTTCCATTGGCCATGTGTGCTGTGAATCTCCGGGAGAGGGCTAGCGTGCAAGGCATGTCCAGTGTCTTGTGAGATTAGTGTTCCCCAGCACTCCCTTCGGGAAGCTGTCGTTCAGCTCTGATGCGGATGGGTTTCATCAGGCCGGGTGGATTGTCAGCTGAGCTCCTGTAGCCTTTCCAAGGGAAGATCTCCTCCAAGACGTTCCACTGAGGCTGTGTGAACTGACCTTTGTCCTGCCTCTGCTTCTCTGTCTAGTTCCCCAGCTCCTCCTGCAGCAAGCATGCCCTCTGCCCTGGATGGCAGATGTCTGGTTACCGGTTGGCCCTGGAAGGCCTTGCTGTCCCGGAGCACTTGGGCGTCCTTGGAGTCAGAGCCCTGGGTCACGGCGTGGTCTCTCTGTTCCTTGCAGGTTCCCCCGCCTGCACAGCGCGGTGATCAGGACCTTTGTTCTCGTGCAGCACTACGCGGCCGCCATGATGGCCGTGAGCGGCCTCTCGCAGATGAAGAACTACACGTCCGTGGAGACGCTGGAGATCACGCAGAACCTCATCAACTCCCCGAAGCAGTGCCCCTGCGGCCACGGGCTCATGGTGCTGCTGCGGGTGCCCTGCTCCCCACTGGCGGCCGTGGCCTATGAGCGGCTGGCCCACGTGCGGGCACGGCTGGCCCTGGAGGAGCACTTTGAGATCATCCTGGGGAACCCTGGCTCGGGCATCACCATCGGGAAGCACTTCCTGAAGCAGCTCAAGGTGGGGACGGGTGGGGACAGACTTCTGGGAGGACGGGTGGGTGGAGATGATGACCAGGGGGCGGGGATAGACACTTGGGAGGGTGGGCAGGACCACCAGGGGATGGGGGGCAGAGGGGAAGGGGTGGACTGGTGATGAACTTTATGTCTCCTCCAACGTGGCCTCTGCACACCTGGCCACCCCTCTAGGCTCCTCTCTTAACCACATCCCTACCTGCGTCTTTCAGTCCAGCTTTACTACATTATTTATAAAAACGGCACCCTCCCCAACACTGTCTTGCTGTTTCCAAGTTCTGGGCCGTGGCATGATTTTCTTTCTTTCTAGGGGTTCATTTCTTCTCCTCTCTTGTTTAGCTAATACCTGTTCGTCCACAGAATTCAACTCAGAGTCTTTCCTTCTTCCAGGAAGCCTCACTCCCCCTCCTTGCCCTCTGCCCCCAACCTGGCACAGGTTCTGTTTTCCCTGCCTGTTTTCTGGCTTCCCCCCTAGCAAGGGAGGGCAGGGACACCCCCACACATCTCAGCCCCCCAAATGAGCACAGTGCCTGGCCCATAGACCTCGCTCTCCACTAGACCTCCAGGTGGCAGATGATATGAAAGGCCTAGGGCAAGAACATTGAGTAACTGGGAAGGAATTGTGAGGGCACAGCTCCACAATGGGGAGAGCATGGTACAAAATGTTAGACAGTTGAGGATATACGACATGAAGTGACATGTTAGTTGCTCAGTCATGTGCAACTGTTTGCAACCCCATAGACTATAGCCCACCAGGCTCCTCTGTTCATGGAATTCTCCAGGCAAGAATACTGGAGTGGGTAGCCATTCCCTTACTGCAGGGGATCTTCCTGATCCAGGGATTAAACCCGGATCTCCTGCATTGCAGGCACATTCTTTATCATCTGAGCCCCCAAGGGAGGCCTGAGGATGTATACTTTCTAGCAAAGATTAAGGCAGTCGGTTGGCAGATATTTCTTGAACGGCTGATGAGTGCCAGGCAGTGTTCTGCATGGCTGGGAATCCAGTGGTGAAGCCAACGAGGTACTTATTTACAGTATAGATTTGATAAGGCTCAGACGAGGCAATGCAAGGGCTGTAAATCAGCAGGAGGACATCAGGGTTCCCTTAGCGCTGGGCTAGTCGGGAAGGGTGGTGTCCCAGTCATCTCCCTCTTTATCTGCAGGTGTGGCAGAACATAGAGGATGCAGAGTGGCGGCCTCAGACCTACTTGGAGTTGGAGGGCCTGCCTTGCATCCTGATCTTCAGTGGGATGGACCCACACGGGGAGTCCTTACCAAGGTGAGTGAGTTGGGGGGCTGCCCTCCTGGAGGTCTGTGAGGTGCCAGCTACCCGGACACCCCTGGGCTTTACCAGGTCAGGCGTCCCCTGCCCGACTCTCAGTGGTGCACTCACATCATAGTCATCAGCAGCTTGTATCTTTGTGCTGACAGTTTTCCAGCAAATGGCAGTGAAAGTTGTCTGGGCCTGGGCAGCTTTTCCCAGTTCTCAGACAGGAACCCCTTGGGCTCAGGGGGGTGGGTGTGGGGACTGCTGCTGGGCTCCATGGGTGGAGGCCTTGGGGCTGATGAGGAAACCGAGATTTCCAGAGATTAAGCCAGTGTGGTGGACGGTGGACTCAGAGCTGCCTGGCTTCTTTCCACCGGGCTACACCACACTTATAGAAGGGCCACTTGGTATCATGTACTCACGGGCCAGCTAAAAGTGGCTCCAAACTGTTCGACCTTTGTTGTTGCTATGTCGTGGATCAAGTCTTCCAGTCCTCAGCTCCATCAGACTAAGACAAGGCCTTTATCTTAAATTTGAATGAGCTTTACTGACCTCCTTTTTGTATCAGGCACTGTGCTGGACTTTTGATCTAGCATTTGTTCCTTTCAATGTTAGTATCACTACCCTGTTTTTTTAGGTGAGCTAATGAAAGGCCATTTTCCTAAGGTCACAGGAGCAGTAGTTACAGAGCTGATTGCAGCCCCCATCCGCCTCTCTCTAAGCCCTCTGCTGTTCCACTGAGCCCTGCCTGGCCCATCCTGTGTGTCCACCCCTCCACGAATGTCATGACTCATTGGAGTGTCTTCCCAGACAAACTCTGGTTTCCAATATGGCAGTGACTTGATGGCCATCCTCTCCCTTGCAGGAGACATGGTCCTGGACACATTTTAAATGTTGTTGGAATAACAAGTGTCTACTTACTGCATATATCCCTCGTAACAGTACACTTAAGTGGTTATTAATATTCCTTCATATCCTTCAGATGAAAAAAATCTGAGCCTCCCAAGAAGTTGCCCAGTTTGTCTAAGGTCCTGTCGCCATGAAGAGGCAGGGCTGGAACTCAAGCTTTGTTCTCATCTGACCAGAAAGTCGGTGTTCTTTTGATTCCAGGCAGTACTGGGCTAAGTACCCAGCAGGGGCCCCCAGAGGCTTACAGTCAAATGGACTTTGGTGCTCAGGGCTCACAGTGAGCTGTCTGCTTTTCCATTGGCCTGAGTGCTGGGGGCCCACCGAGGCAGGCAGGGGGCTGGTCCCCGGCATGGAGCAGTGCCTCCTGTAGAAGGCTCTCGATAGATCCCTTCTTCCACCTCCTCCCAGGTCCCTGCGGTACTGTGACCTGCGGCTCATAAACTCCTCCTGCCTGGTGAGGACGGCCCTGGAGCAGGAGCTGGGCCTGGCCGCGTACTTCGTGAGCAGTGAGGCTCCCCTGGAGAAGGGAACCCGGACCGAGGCCTTGGAGAGCGATGCGGAGAAGCTGAGCAGCACAGACAACGAGGACGAGGAGCTGGTGACGGAAGGTGGGGAGGCCAGTCCAGCCCCCTGTTCCCACTCAGGGTGGTCCTTGGCCTGTCTGCTGGTCGGCAGCTCCCAATGAGAACCACCGAGATACATCTTTAGGGAAAATCCTTCAGGGACTTCAGATTTTTGCTTCTTCTCCCCCTATTTTTGGAGAAGGAAATGGCAACTCGCTCCAGTATTCTTGCCTGGAAAATCCCACGGACAGAGAAGCTTGGCAAGCTATAGTCTATGGAATTGCAAAAGTCAGACACGACTTAGCCACTAAACCACCCACCACCACACCCTCATTTTTGGTGGTGTGAGAAAATGGAAATCTCAACAAGTTCTTTGAAGCTCTAAAATTCTTAAGAAGTAGGAAGAAAAATGGAGATTTCCTAGAGCTTACGTTCATGCCTTGTTTGAATTGCTGGTGGAATTACTGGCTGGTTTAAGATTCACTCACTTATGTCTTCCATGTGAATTCACAGGAGGTGTCCATTATTGGGATTTATGGAAACGTGCCAATTTCATCTGCAGACGTGAGAGTTTGACACCATGTTTTTTAACAGGACACATAAATCAGGGTAGTTCAAGGCATCTGGCTGTCGTCAACAGGATAGGGAGAAAAAAATAAAAAGCTGCTGCTGTGAAAGTGCAGGGCATTTGTGGGGTCTGGTGTAGTGGAGAGTGAGACTAAAGGAGACCCAGCAGACCAGAACGCCTCTTCCCTGCCCATCCCCTATCTCTGACTGTGTGTTTTTGGACAGGTCACGTCACCTCTTCCAGCCTCAGATGGCCCATCTGTAAAATGGGGAGGAAAGAGCCTCCTGGTGCTGTAGATGCTTTTCATAGGGGTGGGTGGGACCCTGACATGAAATTTCTCATGGAGTGAATCCACACTCTTGGCATCTTCTGACCCACCTTTCCCTTTTGCGCCTTTTGGCTTCTGGTCCCCATGCTGCCCCTTGAGCTTTGGCTACACTCATCTCATGGTTGTGCCCTGCTCTGTCACCTCTGGGCCACACAGGTGCTCTCCTAGCCACTTGAGTTCCCTCTTCCCCCCATGCTTCATCTGGAAACCCCAGCTGGCTGTTGAGAACTGGGGTCAGCGTCCCCTCTCCCAGGATGTCTCCCCTCTACTGCTTCCTCCTGCTGTGTGGGTGCCTGGCTTCTGGGTCCCAGGTCTGTCCTATCTGTCCTCCTTATCCCATCCTGTAGCCGCGACCCCTGGGCAGGAGCCCTACTAACCTGCCAGTGCCCCACTGGCCTGCCTTGCATCATAGACTTGTCTCCTTAGCTGTCCCTCAGAGGAGGGGGCCTGGGGATATGGAAGGATGGATGGATGGATGGAGAGAGTAATGGATGGATGGGAGGGTGGGTAGGTGGAGGGATGGATGGATGGGTGGGTGGAAGAATGGTTGGATGGATGGATGGATGGATGGACAGATTGGTGGATGGGGGATGGATGGATGGAAGGATGGAGGGATGGATGGGTGGATGGAGGGATGGATGGAAGGATGGATGGACACATCGGATGGGTGATGGAGGAATGGACGGATGGAAGGATGGATGAGTGGATGGATAGATGAATGGATGGGTGGACAAATGGGTGGATAGGTGGATGGAGGAATGGATGGATAGATGGATGGATGCATGGGTGGATGAAGGGATGGATGGATGGGTGGGTGGATGGAAGGATGAAAGGATGGATGGATGGGTGGATGAAGGGAAGAATGGATGGATGGATGGTGGATGGAGGGGTGGATGGATAGATGGGATGGAGGGATGGTTGGATGAGAGATGCTATATGAGAATGCACTTTATAAACTGAAGTGCTAGGGGAAAAGACGGGACCATGATTACAAGGCCTCTTCAGGGTGTGTGTTTTGAAACAGGCTCCACGTCAGAGAAGAGGAGCCCTGTGAAGAGGGAACGATCCTGCTCTCACGACTCTGCGTCTTCATCCCTCTCCTCTAAGGCGTCCAGTAAGTCCCCAGGGGAAAAATCCCACTATTGGACCACTTTGGTTTTCTGAGACTTCAGAGACTGAAAAGAGATTCTTTATTTTCAGCTAGAACTGGAAAGAGAAGGGGGTCTGTGATGAACTGGCCTTTCTAGAGAGTATGTGTCTTTCTGGACCGGGGTTGGGGGTGGTTCTGGGATTATGAGGGGTTTGCGCTGTGGTGGCTCCTGTCCTGGGAGGAGGCCTGTGCCGGGCGCTGTCAGAGGGCTACCCCTCAGTGCTCTGCAGGCAGCTGTTGGCTTGGGGAATCGGGGCGAGGAGCTGGGTGAGTGTTGCTGTTGACTTTGAGGGCCGAGAGAAGTGGACACAGAAAGCTTCACTGGGGGAGAAGCAGCAAAATTTATCAAGTGTCCACTGACCCCTGGACCTGACTGCACTTGCGCGGAGGACCGCACTTGGGGAATGTGGGTCCTGGGGGCTGCCTTGGCCTCAGGGGAGCAGTCTGGGGCAGCACGCGTGAGACAGATCACACGTCGTCCCATCACAAGCATTTATGGAGAACTGGCTTGCTACCTGGCTCGGGGCACTGAGGGACCCATTAGATACACACCTGCTCTCAAGGAATTCATGGTTCCTTTGGACCAGGCTGTGTTGCAGTAGGGGCTGCTGTGTATTTTCTGCACACACACTCACATTATGAGATGTTATACCTATGTATAGGAAGAAGTCTGTCCCAAGTGGGGCAGATTTAGGAGTCGGGGGCAGTCCCTGCAGGTTTCAGAGAGCTGCTGGCCTTTGGGCCTTGAGGGTAGAGGAGGCCCAGGGTGTGAAGGTTATTTGGTGCTTGGGTGCAGTAAGTGGTCCTGGGGCGACAGCTTAGGGTCATGGTATGGCTGCAAAGGTCGGAGCACACCAGGGGGCTCGGCCTGGGGTCTTCTTTGATTTCTTCTCTTCTTGTCCCTCCTCTCCAGCGCATGGATAACAGTGGGTCAGATGCTGAGGGTCTCCCTTACAGATGTGCACAGGAGTCAAAAGAGGCTTCCCAACAGGAGCATGGACTCTGTGATGAAAGGAAGTTCTGATGTATAGGCTCGAGTCAGTCAGAAAAGCCAAATGCTACAGTTTTTTCTTATTCTTCTGCCCCAAACAACAGAGGGACCCAGGGCACCAGGGGGACCTGAGGAGTGGGTGCTCCAAGCCATTAGAATAGAGAGGTGTGGTGCTTTGCTCTTCCCTGATCCTGGGCTGACAGCTTTCTAGAAGGTCCTGGGACCTGCTTGTCTGTGCAGTGTTGTCAGGCAGAGGATAATGTCCAGGCTGCTGGCCAGCCTCCCTGTTCTGTGAGGGGACTTTCTCAGAATTCCTCAGAGGATCCTGAGACCTTAGCGGGTATCTGAGGAGATGCTTCTTGTGGCCTTGGGTATAACCCCCACGTTTCAGAGATGGGGAAACCCCCACCTTTCAGGAGGTCCAGGGTGATGGTGGCACTCGTGGTAAAGAACCTACCTGCCAATACAGGAGACATAAGAGACAAGGGTTCAGTCCCTGGGTCGGGAAGATCCCCTGGCGGAGGGCATGGCAACCCACTCCAGTATTTTTGCCTGGAGAATCCCATCGACAAAGGAGCCTGGTGGGCTATGGTCCATAGGACCATGAAGAGTCAGATAGTACTGAAGCAAATTAGCATGCACGGGGTGATATCAAATGTGGACCAGGGTGCTGCTCCTGGGTGCCAGGAACCCACACTTACCTTGGCTTGCAGCGTGGTCCACTGGAGGGGGGAGGGCAAAAGAAATGCTGCGTTTGGGTAGCTGCTTTGGGTTCGGCATTTTCTCTCTTGAATTCTTCTGGAAGCTAAAGAGTCAAGCCTTTTCAGTCGTGTGAGTTTTGCTGAACCGGAAGCACTGCTCTGCAGTGCAGAGGGGTGGTCTGAGCTCTGGGACCTACCTGCACCGGAGCAGGAGATGGGCTGAGCACTGACGGTGAGGGTCTGGGACAGATGGGGCTGTGGGTGCAGAGGCTTGGAGGAGTGCGTGGGGCCAGGAGAGAGGCACTGGCTCTCCCCACAGCACCTCTGGGCTTTGTCAGAAGGACAAAAAGTCCATATTTAACCAGAAGAGTGATTGCCTTGACGGAAATTCCCATCATTGCAAAGGGAGTCAGTGCTGCAGAAGCAGGAGCTGGTGGGGGATTCCGGGCCCTGACTGACAGGCGTCTCTCTGCAGGCTCGGCGCCGTGCCGTGAGTCCTCTGCCGGACCCTCGCAGGGGGAGCGGGCCCGGTCCCCACCGCCCTGCGGCCCCCCAGAGGAGGCCAGGGCCGCTGGAGAGAGACAGAGGCTCCGGGCAGTGGGAGGACCACCATCAGTCATCAGCAGACACAGCCCGGGGCTGGCCCCACTGCCAGATCCCAGCCTCAAGAGTGGCCAGCGGGGCGTCCAGGTGTCGGCCCCGTCGGCATCCTCCTCGGGCTCGGCCTCCTCGCCGGCGCTGCCCGCTGCCGGCCCACTTGTCCTGCAGGCCTCCCAGTGCTCCATGACCAAGGCCTGCCGGCAGCCGCCCGTGGTCTTCCTGCCCAAGCTGGTGTACGACATGGTCACGTCCACTGATGGCAGCGGCCTGCCAAAGGCCGCCTCGCTCCTGCCCTCGCACTCGGTCATGTGGGCCAGCTCCTTCCGGCCCCTGCTCAGCAAGACCATGACGTCCACGGAGCAGTCGCTCTACTACCGCCAGTGGACGGTGCCCCGGCCGGGCCACATGGACTACGGCAACCGCGCCGAGGGCCGCATGGACGGCTTCCACCCGCGCCGGCTCCTGCTCAGTGGGCCCCCCCAGGTGGGTGCTGCCTCGTGCGCCCGGGCTTCGCGGGGTGGGGGAGAGCTTGTGTGCACACCCAGAGGCTGGATTGGGGCTGAGAACACCCCAGAGCATCCCTTATTCGCGTCTGCTGTCCCCTAGGCGGCATCTCTCATGGCCCTAAGGGGGCAGATTAGAGGGACCCATCTGCTGCCCATGGCGGGGTGTCCTCCGTCCTCTGACCCCAGTCTCCTCCTTTGAGTGATGTAGGGCCGGAGGGGTTCTCTGCGGGTTCTTCTTGCTCGTTCAGATTATGGTTCTGCCTTTCCCGTTACTCCATTTGGTCCTCACAGCCAGTCAGTGCGGTTCCCTGTCACTCTGACAATGGAAACTGACCCCCATTTCTGTCCTGCAAGATTTTGGTGAAACAGAACAGGGAGGCAGGAGGCCTGTCTCCATCCCCCAGCTCATTGTATTTTTCTGACAATAAAAGGCAGTTTCACCTGTTATTATGGCAGGAACCTGGGTGTGAATGTCAGGGGTCGTGAGCCTGTGATGAGGAAGCATGAGGTTCGTATGGGGTCTTGGGAGCGGGGCTCAGCCACACAGAGCCAGGGTGAAGGGTGGGCCCTGTAGGGAACTGCCTGGGGCTGGATTCAAGCTAAAACATTACCTGCCTCCCTGGACCGGATCCAGCTCTCTCTTTGCCTGAGGGTCCTCATCTGAGAACGAGGAAGCTAATAGCTGTGTCACAAGAACAGGAGCTTTAGACAAGAGAGTAACGGTAGGGCACCTGGAACGTGTCCCTCTGACCCCTAGAAAGCGCTGTGATTGTCCCCGTGATGATGTCCCCGTCATCATCACTGTCCCCATTCAAGACACGTTTCCTTTTCACTCGCATGTTCCTTCCTTCATCAGGTACCTAGCCCAAGAAACATGGACCCACAAAAAGTCTGTATAAAAGTGCTCAGTTTTGTATTAGTAATTTATAGTAGTTACATAAACTGGAAGCATCTTGAGTTCCGTTGGTCAAGCTTGATTGAATATACTTGGGCAAGGAGTGTCATGCAGTTCAACCACAGAAAACTTGAGCTAGATCTTTATATACTGACATTGAAAGTTCTCTAAGATATTTCCATCTTAAAGATCAAGTTGCAGAATAATATATACATAGGGTCATATAAATTACACAGAAAAACCAATGTGTGTATGTGTCTGCATGTGTGAAAATATCTCCAAAAATCCCTGACAAGAGAGCTGTCAGGGGAGGGGCCAGAATCTGTGACTATTCTACTTTATTACTGTGCTTCCCTGGTGGCTCAGACGGTAAAGAGTCTGCCTGCCATGTTGGAGACCTGAGTTCGATCCCTGAGTCGGGAAGATCCCCTGGAGAAGAAAATGGCAACCCACTCCAGTATTCTTGCCTGGAGAATCCTATGGACCGAGGAGCCTGGCGAGCTACAGTCCATAGGGTTGCAAAAAGTCAGACACAACTGAGCGACTTCACTACTTTATTATTGATCTGTATTTCTTGCACTTTTAAATAAGCATATAGTACTTTGTGTAATTTTTAAAAATTAGGGAAAATAAAATGTTTTTCATAAATGAATCCTGGTTTTTCCATACCGTCATCTTACTGAATGTTAATCAGTCTTTAAAACTTTTGTATTTTTGATAGGGGAAAAGTATTTTGTATGTCATAGTTTTATTAGTAAGGGTAAATATATTTTAATATGTTTATTGATCACTGATATTTCTTTTACAATATAGAAATATTTCTGGTTTTGTTTCTCTTATTTATTTTTCCTTTAGTTCATTTGACTTTTTTTTCCTTTTGCTTTGTTCTTTAGAGAATAAATTTTAATCCTGTGTGAATTATATGAATTGCAAATATTTTCTCTAAATCTCCCCCCAGTTGTATGTCATATTTTTGTTTTATAAGTTAGTTATTTTCATTCATCAGCATCTGGTAAATCCTTCCTATGAACCAGGCATTAAGCTGAGAACTTAGAGCATACGTTCTTAGGATGCCAGGGTGGGCAGGAGAGGAGGCTAGCCCTCAGGTCCTCTTGTAGCCAGTTGTGATGTCAGTACACTAAGACCAATAGTGTACTGGCCTGGTGCTGGCTTGATGAGGGTGGGGACCCATTAATACAAGAAGAGAAGGAAGTCCTGAACTTAGGAGGAGAGAGGTACAATGCCAACCTTTCACATCTCCCACAATGAATTTTGTTATCCCTCTACAGATACATCCATTAACATAAGATCACAATTTGCAATTGAGCAAGACTTTTAAGGCATTAATAAAACGTCAGTTCTTTTTTTTTTTCTTTTCTGAAGCAACATTTGTTCAGCTTGTGGTGGAGTCCTATTTCTAACAGCTTAACCAGTATGGCCATTTAAAATCTGGAAAGACATTTGCAATGATTGATAAGCAGGTGGGTCTCCTGCCCATGGGAGTTCATCTGTCTGCCTGTGCCATTTTTCTTCAGGCCACATTTTCCCTCAAAGGTCTTTGCATCCCCCCAGCCCTCATTTTAATTGCCTGCACTAGGCATGGACGTACTGATGGTCGGCTCCCGCTTCGCTGTCCCTGCAGATTGGGAAGACGGGCGCCTACCTGCAGTTCCTCAGCATTTTGTCCAGAATGCTCATTCGGCTGACAGAAGTGGATGTTTACGATGAGGAAGAGATCAACATCAGTGAGTTCCCTGGTGACGACCCTGGGGCTTGGAATGATCCTCATCAGCTTCTCAAGTGACATTGCTTGTGTCTTTTACTTTCAAGATGGAATTCTCAGATTAATGATCTGACTCCTCCCAAGGGTTTTGGATGGCTTTTATCTTTCCCTTGTCGTCATTTTGCTCAGTCCTAGAGTAGAGCCTGGGAGGCCTTGGGGAAGATAAAGTTACGATACTAAAAATAACTGCTCTTTACTGAGTACCTTCCAAATGTCAACCACTGTGCCAAATACTTTATGTAAATTACCACATTCACTTCCTCTACCACACTGAGAGACAGATATTGTTAATCCATTTTCCTGCTAAGTAACATGTTCAGGAGCCAGCTCAGGGGTAGCAGAACTGGACCCATATTAGATTTGGTTGCTGCCTCTAGGGGGTTTCCCAGTGGCTCAGTGAGTCAAGAATCCACCTGCCCGTGCTGGAGACATGGGTTCAGTCCCTGGGTTGGAAAGATCCCCTGGGGTAGGAAGTGGCAGTCCACTTTGGTATTCTTGCCTGGAGAATCCTATGGACAGAGGAGCCTGGTGAGCTACAATCCATGGGGTCTCAGAGCTGGACACAACTAAAGCAACTGAGCATGCGCACATGCTGCCTCCAGAAAGTGAAATTGTCCATCAGATGAGAAATCCCTTTCAGACCGCTGAGCACATAGGTCAGCATCTTGGGGCAAAATGAAAAATACATGATATGTGGGGAATAGGCTTTTTTCCTCATACCCAGAGCGGAGTTTATCCTGATTAAGGGAAGGCTGTCTTTGAACATGTGTCATGCTCATTGTCGAGCACCTCCTCCACTTCCTCTTCTAGCGCTGCACCAGTGGCTCTGAAACAGTCTCCTGAATGACTCTGTTGGGAATGAAGATTTGTGGAAGGAGCCCGTATTATAGAGAAGGAGCCCCATGAGGCTGCACTGGCATCTGAGAACGCTTCTATTGTGTGTGTTTAAGGTGCACAGCTGGATGGTTTGATACACACTGTGGAATGATCACCACAGCCACCTTGCACCGTGACCATGTCCACTGCAGCATCATTCACAGTAACCAAGATGTAGCAACAAGTGTATGGTGTCCACTGATGGATGAACGTCAGCAGTTGAGTGGATAAAGAAGGGGTATATACGTGCAGTGTAGTCAGCCTTGACAAAGAAGGAAGTCCTGTCCTTTGCATACACAGAACTTCTTTACATACTCTTAACTATGAGTTTTGACTGGGAGAAAGTTTAGAACCCAGGAAGCCTGTCTAACCCAGGATCTTCCCTTTGAAGGAAAAAGGAACTGTATCTACACTCATCTACACTCTGAGTTTTTCCACCATTTCCCCCACAGTTTGGAACCGTATTGCAGATGAAAGTCAGTGGGTCTGCTGAGTTTCTGTCTCACGTTTTGTTGGGTATACCAATGATAAAGAGGATTTGACGGAAGTATGTTAAACTTCCCAGCCTTATTTTCTCAAATACTCTCCTATTGCTTTGGGTTTCTCTTTGGCAAAATGTGCATAATTCCCCTTTTACAGGATGTTGTGAAGATTAAACGATGTTACGCATATGAAGCACTGAGCATCTATTAAATACATAATAATCATTCCTCTCCCTCTTCTTTTTTTTCTTTCTTATAAACATGTAGGATATATATATATATGCATATATATGTATTAGGATACATATAGATTTATGGATATAATGATATATATCAGTTCAGTTCAGTTCAGTTGCTTGGTCGTGTCTGACTCTTTGCGACCCCATGAACTGCAGCACGCCAGGCCTCCCTGTCCATCACCAACTCCTGGAGTTTACCCAAACTTGTCCATTGAGTCGGTGATGCCATCCAACCATCTCATCCTCTGTTGTCCCCTTCTCTTCCTGCCCCCAGTCTTTCCCAGCATCAAGGTCTTTTCCAATGAGTCAGCTCTTGGCATCAGATGGCCAAAGTATTGGAGTTTCAGCTTCAACATCAGTCCTTCCAATGAACACCCAGGTCTGATCTCCTTTAGGACAGACTGGTTAGATCTCCTTGCAGTCCAAGGGACTCTCAAGAGTCTTCTCCAACATCACAGTTCAAAAGCATCAGTTCCTCGGTGCTCAGCTTTCCTTACAGTCCAACTCTCACATCCATACATGACCACTGGAAAAAACCATAGCCTTGACTACACGGACCTTTATTGACAAAGTCTCTGCTTTTTAATATGCTATCTAGGTTGGTCATAACTTTCCTTCTAAGGAGTAAGTGTCTTTTAATTTCATGGCTACAGTCACCATCTGCAGTGATTTTGGAGCCCCCCAAAATAAAGTCAGCCACTGTTTCCACTTCCCCATCTATTTGCTACGAAGTTATGGGACCTGATCCCATGATCTTAGTTTTCTGAATGTTGAGCTTTAAGCCAACTTTTTCACTCTCCTCTTTCACTTTCATCAAGAGGCTCTTTAGTTCTTATTCGCTTTCTGCCATAAGGATGATGTCGTCTGCATATCTGAGGTTATTGATATTTCTCCTGGCAATCTTGATTCCAGCTTGTGCTTCCTCCAGCCCAGCATTTCTCATGATGTACTCTGCATATAAGTTAAATAAGGCTGACAATATACAGCCTTGACGTACTCCTTTTCCTATTTGGAACCAGTCTGTTGTTCCTTGTCCAGTTCTAACTGTCGCTTCCTGACCTGCATACAGGTTTCTCAAGAGGCAGGTCAGATGGTCTGGTATTCCCATCTCTTTCAGAATTTTCCATAGTTTATTGTGATCCACACAGTCAAAGGCTTTGGCATAGTCAATAAAGCAGAAATAGATGTGTTTCTGAAACTCTCTTGCTTTTTTGATGATCCAGCGGATGTTGGCAATTTGACCTCTGGTTCCTCTGCCTTTTCTAAAACCAGCTTGAACATCTGGAAGTTCATGGTTCATGTATTATTGCTGAAGCCTGGCTTGGAGAATTTTGAGCATTACTTTACTAGCATGTGAGATGAGTGCAATTATGTGGTAGTTTGAGCATTCTTTGGCATTGCCTTTCTTTGGGATTGAAATGAAAGCTGACCTTTTCTAGTCCTGTGGCCACTGCTGAGTTTTCCAAATTTGCTGAGATACTGAGTGCAGCACTTTCAGTATCGTATGTATAAAATATCACATACATAAAGTCAATGTATTCCATAATTTGGGGTTGGACCAACTAGAATTTTTTACTTTTTTGCCAACAAGCATTTAATGAGAACTGTAGACTACACTGATTATAATGTACAATGATACATGGCAAATGTGAAAACATGGATTGAGCTAGGAGTAGTGTTGGCATTCAGAAAGGGGAAGCCAGTGGATCTGAGCATTTATAAGCATTTTCCTAGAGGTGTAGTGATACGAGTTGGGCCTTACTGGCTGGGTAGCATTTAGATATAAGAGCAAGAGAGAGAACTACATCAGTTTCTGCTGGTGCTGGGAACCAGTGTGGTGTGTTTGAGGGACAGGGCCAGGGAAAAGCACAGAGCACAGGGTTACGTGTATTGGGAGGAGTGGAAGTCAGAATAGCAAGCCTATCCCATAGGAAACTCAGCATAAGGCTCTTCCTCTGGATAGAGAGAGATCTGAATGCACGTTCTTGCTGAATTGGAAGAATCCTGAAAGTGGAACATGTACCTGGGCTTTTGAGATCCCGTGGTAACTTGTAGACTCAGCATCAGTTCCACTCCAACCATCACCCTTGTGCACGTTTCAAATGAATCCTTCTCACATCCAATTTTGTCACACATATGTGTTTCTCCCAATCCTGTAGACCTCAGAGAAGATTCGGATTGGCATTACCTACAGCTCAGTGACCCCTGGCCAGACCTGGAGCTGTTCAAGAAGTTACCTTTTGACTACATTATTCACGACCCGAAGTATGAGGATGCCAGTCTGATCTGCTCACACCATCACAACATGAAGAGTGAAGGTCAGATTTGTCAAACTCTTGGCTTCCACCTTCTTCCAGAGTATGTGGGAATAGCCTCTTAAAGGGATAAGCTAAATCTTGCTAGTGATGAACATATCTGATGGTGATGAGTGAACCAGCAGTGCCTGTTAGAGCAGTGAGGTCACCACCTCTCTGGACAGAAAATGCTCTTCGACCCCACAAGGGAAGACTTGCTGATTCATTAGTGCAGAAAAGTGTGAGGACGCTGTTGATGGCTTTTCATGATTGGAACACTCTGAAGATTCTTGTTAATCGAAGAAAAAGATGTATGTTTTTCTATGAATTTGGATTGTTACAACAAATTGCATCTATTTCCCATCCTGCCCTCGGTCTCTCGTTTTCTTGCTCCTTCTTCAGGGACCACTAATTTTCACAGTATTATGACCCTGCCGGGTTTCAGGGTCACTGGTGACAAACGTCGGATGTGAGTGGCCAGTGAGATTATAAGCACTGACCAGGAAAGTTCAGTGAATGCAGTGTGAGAGAAAGATGCCGGTCTCCTTGTGGATTCCATCATTTTATCTTCCTTGAGCTCAGAGCAGATGCCATTCACTGAATCCTCCTTCACGCTTCACATAGACCTCGAATGGAGGTGGAGTGTTAAAATCTTAATTTTGCTAAGTCGTTTGAAATCCTAGAGATGATCCTGTGCTTTGCAGCATTTGCATATTAAATCAGTGACCACTTTACATTGTCATGGATCGAATCCTTGAATAGGTTTATAAAACATCCGTAGCAGGTTGAGTGAGATGCCATGTGAATGTAGTGTCTAGTTTATTCCACTGAGACTGTCCTTTCTGGCCAGTGGAGTCAGCTTGGGGTGGACAGGTGAGAGGTGATCCCAGGAAGCCCTGTTACAGTGTTTCATTGCCAATGAGCGGGAGGAGAGAGTATTGGTTAGGCCTCCTGCGCTCTTTAATGCTGGGATTTCGTGCAGACAGAGGGACGCACCGAAAGCCAGAGGACCTGTACATGCGACGCCAGACGGCGAGGATGAGGCTGTCCAAGTTCGCAGCATACAACACATACCATCACTGTGAGCAGTGCCACCAGTACATGGGCTTCCACCCCCGCTACCAGGTAGGACGGAGCCCCCAGGTAGCCCCCCAGGTAGACTCCAGCGGGCACTTTGACGGCTCTCGTTTCACCTTGGCTAGCACCTCGGTTTCCTTCTCATTATGTTTGCATCCTGGAGTCAGGAGGTGGAAAGTTCTGGAAGAAGCCCTTTCGTCTTGAATCCTCCATTCCCTTCAAGCATCTCTGAAATTATTATTGATGCTACCGAACAGTGATTCCCCTGGGGTGACGTGTATTAGTGGCAGAGTTAACTGGCTATCAATGTCTTTACTTTTCTTTACATCGTAGCAATTTCTAGTTAGTTCAGTGCAGCAGACATTTCCAGAGTGCTTATTATGTACCGGACACAGACTCAGAGGTAAAGAAAACCCCAGACTTGAGGCTCACAGTCTAGGGATGGACAGGTACACATAAACAAAACTTCGGAACAGGTTAAAGCTGGCAGGAAAGTGATATGGTTGACGTGTAGACATTATGAGGTTTAAGAGAGAAATTTGCATTTACTGAGCATCTACTATGCACCGGGCTATGTACTAGGCATTTTTTATATACCAGTACTTCCCAATTTTTTACGTGATAGAAAGATGATATTTGCCCTGGACCCTGGGTAGATGGAGAAGACCGCTCCCAGGGCTCTGGCTGAAGCAGTTTATGTTCAAGTGACACCTGTGATCCTCTCAAGGAGCACTTGGTTAGGAAACCGTGCTGTTGAGTTTCTTCTTTAATTCTCATTAAAACCCCACAAGGGTTTAACCCCATTTAATAAATGAAGATATGAAACTGGGCAGGGGAGCAGGGGAGAAGGTTCTAAGGATCAGTAAGAGTTTGCCAAGGAGCCAAGGTGGACAGAAGGAGCAAATGGCAAGTGCGATAGCAGAGAGTCGAGGGCTGTCTAGGGGAATCAGAAGTGACTTTAGTGGGTGTTGATGGAGCTTAGAGTGAAGGCTGGTCCCAGGACAGGAGGCTGGGTGGGTGGGCACAGACAGACCACAGAGGCATCCGTGCTGTGGGAAGGAATGGGGCCTTTGCAGCGAGAACTCTTAGCTGAGGCTTGATGGGGGCAAAGCTACCTTGGGAGGGGGTATTTCCTTCTTATTATTTTTTTATTTTTCTGTTTTTTAAATTGATTTTTTCAGTCAATGAACACTTGATAAGAAAATGAACAATTTGTCCAATTTTTTGAGATATAATTGACAGATAACATTGTGTAAGTTTAATGTAGACAACATAATGATTTGATATATGTATATATTGCTAAATGATTGGTGCAATAAGTTGACTTAATTAAAATCCATCAGTTTTGAATTGTCTCTTACTAGTCCTGTTGAGGGGCTTCCCTGGTAGTTCAGCTGGTAAAGAATCTGCCTGCAATTCTAGAAACCCTGGTTTGATTCCTAGGTCAGGAAGATCCCCTGGAGAAGGGAAAGTCTACCCACTCCAGTATCCTTGGGCTTCCCTGGTGGCTCGGAGAGTAAAAGAATCTGCCTGTAGTATGGGAAACCTGGGTTCAATCTCTGGGTTGGGAAGATCCCCTGGAGGAGGGCATGGCAACCCACTCCGGTATTCTTGTCTGGAGAATCCCCATGGACAGAGGAGCCTGGTGAGCTGCAGTCTATGGGGTCGCAAAGCCTTGCACACAACTGAGAGACTAAGCACAGCCTTGTGGAGGTTTGTGGGGGCCTGTGGGCTGGTTATCTAGAAACAGATGGAGGGTAGGATTTTACACTTAGAATTTCTTTTCATTTCAGATGCAGGCAAGGAAAGAGGAGTCAAGGGCAGCTGGAGCTGATGGGAGACAGATAGCTGTGCAGCACCCAGGGGTGCTGGACAGCTCTTCCAGTCCATAGCTGCCCCAGAAAGGCCTGAAGGTGCCAAGGGTGCCAGCTTCCTCTGTCTGTCCCCTTTGCAGAGGGAAACAGTAGATGCTGGCTTTAATTTTCCCCAATCTGCCCGGCTTTGAGCTTAGCTGCCACTAAAGAAGCACCTGTCTCCTTTAAGCACAGATTTTTTTCAAATGATGCAATTGTACTCTAGACAAAATTAGAAAATACATATGAGTTTTTTTTTTTCCAAGGATTAAAAATGATCAGAAATCCTATTTGCTGGAGATAAACCCTCCTAACATTTCTTCCCTTGGAAATGAAGTTCTTCTTTCAAGGCAGAGAAAAATATAAGTGAAAACATTTTCTTAATCTTGAAATGTAAAGAATGCAGAGACTCAAAGAGTTCAATTCCTGGTCGCTTCAGGGTCTGCAGTGAATGAGTGGATGGAGCCTGGAGGAGGAGAATGAGGAGGAGGGCAGGTCTGAGCTCCAGCCCCTGGGGCCAGCCTCTGTGTAGGCAGGTCGGTCCGGGACCATACTTGTATGCAAGGGGGGTGAAACCAGGCCCCCTGAGGACACAAGGGCGCATGCTGACTCCCTGCTGACAGGTCACTGCCTCTGCTATTTGGTTATTTCTCCTCATTGCTCAAGGCTTCCCTGGGAGTCTGTCTTAGGAAATTCCTCCATTATGTCCTCTTTGTTCCCTCCCCTGGTCAGATTATGTTTCTCCCTCATCTCAGCTCTCAAAAGCAGAGCCACAGTCCGTCAGACATCACAGCCAGCAAGTCTTGGCCCATGTCAGCCCTGCCCTGGCCCCCATGGCTCCTGGGAGGGCATGGGACAGACTAGCTGTGCGTCTGCAGGGGCAGCTGAAGGGAGAGGGGTCAGTAAGGCACTGCTATGGACGCCAGAGCCGAGGCCTGGAGAAGGCATACCTCTGGCCTGGGCTTAGTCAGGCTGGGAGGTCGCACCAGGAGCAGTGTGGGCGCGGTGACTGGGTAACAGGAGGACTCTTTAAGACAAAGTGGCTGGAGGTGAGGCTAGACTTAGGGATGGAAGTGAGCCCAAGACCTCTGGATGTCCACTATGGGAGTGAGGACCTGGGATTGTTCATTGGTTCCTGAGTCTGGACGTGATGTGTGAGGCAGACGCACACACGTTTACACAGTTATTGTCTTCTGCTGTTACACAGGTTACCTGTGATTGGAAAATAACCTTTGTTGAAATTAAAAGTGTGAAATAACCTTTGTTGAAATTAAAGATGTGACCTGGAGCATGAGGCTTTGGTTGGTGCCCCAGCACATCTCTGGGTCCAATCCAGAGTCCGGAAGGGCTGGGCAGCTGCAGAGGCATCCCCTGGGTACTGAGGTGTCAGCACCAGGGTGGGAGCCTCTGGCCAATCGGGTGTGGCCTCGGGTACACACTAGCGAGACCTGGGTGTCCACTCTGTGTACTGACATCAGCTGGGACAGTGGTAGCAGTGACCTCTGTGTAGTCATGGCCATGGCAGGCCTGGGTTCTTCCGGGAAGTCAGGCCGGACTCTGATGACAAGCTCTGTCCTTTCCCCCTCGCACCCCAGCTCTATGAGTCCACTCTGCACGCCTTTGCCTTCTCTTACTCCATGCTAGGAGAGGAGATCCAGCTCCACTTCATCATCCCCAAGTCCAAGGAGCACCACTTTGTCTTCAGCCAACCCGGAGGCCAGCTGGAGAGCATGCGACTGCCCCTCGTCACGGACAAGGTACTGGCCCTGCGGCCCTGGGGCTCAGCCTTGCAGACCCGGGGGCTGTTCTCAAGCAATGAAAACCTTTGTGAAGTGGTAGGGTGGTCCTTTATTAGAGGGTGACGGAGGCTTTATTAGTTACTCTACTCCATTTTCTAGATGGTTCCCATCAGAACTGGTTAGGAGCACCAGCTCAGCTTTGTGGCCAGAGCTTTGAGAAATCGAGAAGGAATGGAAGACCTAGCTTGGCTGTTGAGAAAAGAGTGAAAGAAAACAGTTGTTTATGTAGAAGATTCACAGCCTCAGTGAATAAGAATCTGGGCTGTATGGCTCAGAAGTGGAGGGATTTAAGTCACACAGGAATAACCTGTACTCAACGTGTATTAGGCGCCAATAGGCAAGGGTCATGGATTTGAGTCACTGATATAAGCCGATTAGTTTTGCTCACCTTACAAACTATTCTCAAACAAGCATTTATTTTGCTTTGTATTCTGTGCACCGACAGTTTGGGCTCAGTTCTGCTGGGTGATTATCCTGGTTGCCATCCCTTGTGTCTGAAGTGAGTTACCAGGTTGGCGATGGGGCTGGACTATGGTGGCCTCAGTGGGACGCCCATGTCTGCTCCTGTGGCCTCTCCTTGTCCAGCAGGCTAGCCTGGGCTTCTCCCCCGGGTGGGGGGTTCTGAGAGAGGACAGAATGCCTCTGGAGGCCAGGCTTGGAACTCTCACGCCACCATCTTTACTGCATTTCATACATAAAAGCAAGTCCCAAGGCTCAGCCAGGGGCAAGGTGTGCGGAAACAGTCACCATCTGCTGATGGAGGAGGCTGCAAAGTCACATCTCGGAGGGAGGGCAGTCCTCGTGGCCAGGCTGACAAACACTTGACATCTATGTGCCCATGCTCTCCAGAGTCACGAATACATAAAGAGCCCGACGTTCACTCCCACAACTGGCCGTCACGAGCACGGACTCTTTAACCTGTACCACGCGATGGACGGTGCCAGCCATCTGCACGTGCTGGTTGTCAAGGAGTACGAGATGGCGATTTACAAGAAATACTGGCCCAACCATATCATGCTGGTCCTTCCCAGCATCTTCAACAGCGCTGGAGTTGGTAGGCCTATTTTATTTTCCAAATTTGTGGCAAAGTTAAATTCAAGACACGTTGACTTCATAGGAAATCCACTGAGAAATGTTTTTCTAGACCAAACACCTGTTTCCCCTTTGTCTTCCCTGACAGGTGTGTGCATACTAATTATATTCATTCTATAATCACTGCTCTCCCACCATTACACCAAGACCACCTAAACCGTTGTGCTCTTCTGAATGTTCTTGTGTGTGTGCGTGCTCAGTGGCTTCAGTCGTGTTCCACTCTTTGTGACCCCACGGACTGTAGCCCCCAGGTTTTTCTGTCCATGGGATTTTCCAGGCATGCATACTGGAGTGGGGATAGCCATGCCCTCCTCCAGGGGATATTCCTGACCCAAGGGTTGAATATGAGTCTCCTGTGTCTCCTGCATTGCAGGCAGATTCTTTACCACTGAGCCACCAGGGAAGCCCCTGAATGTTCTTAATCAGTTCAGTTCAGTCGCTCATTTGTGTCTGACTCTTTGCAACCACATGGACTGCAGCATGCCAGGCCTCCCTGTCCATCACCAACTCCCAGAGCCTACTCAGACTCATGTCCATTGAGTCGGTAATGCCATCCAACCATCTCATCCTCTGTCATCCACTTCTCCTCCTGCCTTCAGTCTTTCCCAGCATCAAGGTCTTTTCAAATGAGTCAGCTCTTCGCATCAGGTGGCCAAAATATTGGAGTTTCAGCTTCAACATCAGTCCTTCCAATGAACATCCAGGTCTGATCTCCTTTAGGATGGACTGGTTGGATCTCCTTGCAGTCCAAAGGACCCTCAAGAGTCTTCTCCAACACTACAGTTCAAAAGCATCAATTCTTTGGTGCTCAGCTTTCTTCACCATCCAACTGTCACATTCATACATGACTACTGGAAAAACCATAGCCTTGACTACACATACCTTTGTTGGCAAAGTAATGTCTCTGCTTTTTAATATGCTGTCTAGGTTGGTCATAACTTTCCTTCCAAGAAGTAAGCATCTTTTAATTTCATGGCTGCAGTCAACATCTGCAGATCCTGGAGCCCCTAAAAATAAAGTCAGCCACTGTTTCCACCATTTCCCCATCTATTTGCCACAAAGTGATGGGACCAGATGCCATACCCATAGTTTTCTGAATGTTGAGCTTTAAGCCAACTTTTTCACTCTCCTCTTTCACTTTCATCAAGAGGCTTTTTAGTTCTTCTTCACTTTCTGCCATAAGGGTGGTGTCATCTGCATATCTGAGGTTATTGATATTTCTCCCGGCAATCTTGATTCCAGCTTGTGCTTCCTCCAGCCCAGCATTTCTCATGATGTACTCTGCATATAAATTAAATAAGTATGGTGACAATATACAGCCTTGACGTACTCCTTTTCCTATTTGGAACCAGTCTGTTAGAACCATATCCAGTTCTAACTGTTGCTTCCTGACCTGCATACAGATTTCTCAAGAGGCAGGTCAGGGGGTCTGGTATTCCCATCTCTTTCATAATTTTCCAGTGTTATACCCTAATTTCACTAACTGCAGATTTTCTGAGATAACCTGACACTTGAATTCTTTGGTGATAGACCTTTCTAAACATGCCCTACTTGATGACATTTCTGTGACTGGAGACTTGAGAGGATCTTCTAGTTGTTGACTGAGGCACAATGAGAGAGTTGTGAGTAAAGTTTTATTGAGGGCAAAATGAGGACCAGACCCTGGGAGTCAGCCTCTCAGATAGCTCCGAGGAACTGCTGCCAAGAGATGAGGGAAGAGGTCGGTGTTTATGTGATATTGGTGAAGGAGGATAACTGCCATCAGCAGGCACACCTATCGGCGAAGGGATGCTGCTGGTCACCAGAAGGATGCTGCTGCTCACGGAGAGCAGGTGTCTCTGATAATATTTTAGTCCTTTTTTAGATAGGAGACAGTGTGAGAAGCTGAGCTCATAAAATCTTCTCCTGGAAAATATCTCGCGACCTGAAGGCCTGTTCTGCCGCTTTTTCCCAGAGCACAGAGTGCCTCGTTCTCCACCCTGAACTGCTTGCAGGGTGTGTTGAAGGTCTGCAGGGGCCACTAGGGACCTCATCCTTGTAGAGGCAGATGGGGAGAGATGGTTTTGTCCACATAGAACCGAAAGACATTTCTCTTTCAGCTTTCTGGCTTTGGAAGCTATTTTGATTTGTTGACGATTCTGTTTTTCTTCAGTCATCGGTTATTGGTTTATTCATGGTCTCAGCTGTTAGAAAAGCAAAGATAAATAGACAGATGTGTGCACAAATGGGAGGGGAGTGTTTTCTGCCCTCGAATTTCCTCTCCCAAGTCAGCAGCCTATAGCGAGTGGATAAGGACTGCAGATAAGAACAGGTGGGGCTGGGGCCTGGGTGGGCTTTCATCAAATTCTTGTTCTCACCGGGACTTTGTCCCGGGTCGGGGTGGGCATTCGGACTGACCCGAGTCGGGGTCGTCTGCTTGTTTCAGGTGCCGCCCACTTCCTGATCAAGGAGCTGTCTTACCACAACCTGGAGCTGGAGCGGAACCGTCAGGAGGAGCTGGGAATCAAGCCGCAGGACATCTGGCCTTTCATTGTGATTTCTGACGACTCCTGCGTGATGTGGAATGTGGTGGACATCGATGGTGGTGGGGAGAGAAGCAGGTGAGAGTCCCTTCCCCCATGGCACCCCACTAAGACAAGGGAGCGGGCGTTCTGCCCAGTGGGGGTTTCTTGCCCATCCTTTGAGGACCCCAGAGGGCACCTCCTGTTAGAAGGTATGGTGTACGGTGGACAGAGCCCTGCCTGGGGTGGGCTCACCTTCCAAGCTTTTGAGTTTTTAATTTAAAACATTTTACTGAGGCACAATAGAGACAGAAAAGAAAGCAACATAATACAGTATAAAATATATAGGAAAAAGAAAGTGTCACACATATCCAGGTATTTTCACAAACAGAAACACACCCACTTAACAAATTCCCTGATGAAGAAATGGACCATCACCATCACTGATGCACCCTCCCCGACGCCTTCTAGAACCTTCTCCCCACCACAACCTCCTCCTGACATGAAGCTATACTTTTATTTGCTGTGAAACATTTGGGAAGTGACTCTTTCTGGGTTTTAGATTCCTCCCCTTTCAAGGGGGCACTTGCCCTTGTCCTAGAGGTTTGTTACGAGGATTAGTTAAACCATGAATTGTGCACCTGGAGGGGTGATGGAGTGGCATGAGGTAGAAAAGGCTCAGTAGGTAGAGCTGCATCTGAGCATCATTGGGAAGATACTTCTGTGTGGCTTTTTGGCACAACTTAGCCTTTCTCTTTGGCTTATTTGAGAAACAACTTGAATGCTTGGCTTGTTTTTGTTTTTTTTTTTGTTTTTTTGAGAGAGACGATGTGAGGTCAGTTCTTCTCTTTTGTGTCAGTGAGTCCTAAGTCCTAGGATAACAACTTGCATCCTCACCACTGTTCTTGTAGAAAAACATGTGTTCGGTCTGATAGAGCTCACAGACGTGACAACAGCAAGCCCCCGTGCTTTCAGTATTCTCACTGTCACCCTTCTGAGGGCGAGAGCTTGGATGAGGACAGCAATGAGGAAGAGAACTAAGCTTTTGCCCTCTGCTTTTCTGAATTTCATTCCAAAGCAGAATGTTCAAGTCCTGGTGTGTCAGAGCTGGCTGAGGCCTTAGAAAGCTTAGCGGAAGCCCCTTGGCTGGGGAAAAGGAAGCCAATATGCAGAGACGCTGAGCCACTTACTGGGTCTCTCACACACAGATCTCTTGTTGCCTGGCCTACCAGCCCCGGGGTCACTCTCTCTGGCTGCCCTCCCTGGTCGTCAGGTGGCCCTCACTGTCTTCCCAGACCTCAGTCGCCATCAGGGTGGGGTGGGAGGTGTTTACACACGACCTTCTTCCCTCCCCCCGACCTCCTTGGAATTGCCACCAGGAACACGAGGTGCTGTGACATGGTGCAGAGAATGTGGGCTCTGGAGACAGACAACACCCTTCCAGCCGAGCTCTGTTGAGTAATTTCCTCTGTTGACCTGGCAAGTCAGCCAGAGCCTCTTTTTCCTCATCTGTGAAATGGGGATGATGGCTCTATGTGACAGGATCGCTGCGAGGATCAGTGATAATGAATTCAAAGTGCCTGGTGGCTGTGATGGGTTCAGGGAAAGCAGCGGCCTGGCCGGCCCAGTCCGCTTGCCGACCTGGGGATGTCCGTCTCCCTCCTTTGAGCAGAGAATTTTCCTGGTCGGAGAGAAACGTGTCCTTGAAGCACATCATGCAACACATCGAGGCGTCCCCCAACATCACCCACTATGCCCTGATCGGCATGAGGAAGTGGTCCAGCAAGACCGGGAGCCGTGAGGTGCGTGAGCCCTTCTCCCGCTGCCACGTACACGACTTCATCGTCTTGAACGTGGACTTGACCCAGAACGTGCAGTACAACCAGAACCGGTGAGCCCCGCCCGACCACAGCCATCAGCTCAGCCCACGGTCCCACGGCCCTGTGTCCAACCATGGCCATCAGCTCAGCCCCACGGTCCCACGGCCCTCTGCAAGGGACAGCCTTACTCCTGGAGGGCCCTTGCTCCTTCCTTGCCCTGCAGAGCCTTTCCACCCATGGCACTGGCCTGGCCCCTTGCTTTCAGTCCTCATGGGTTTTTCTTTTTTTGGTATTTTTATTGCATAATTTTAGGGGAAATTTGCATAAGACCATTCAACTTCCTTCACCAGTTCACACGGTACCTTATTTAATGATTTCCGTTCTCCTAGGTGGTGTTTCTCTTGCTTTTCTGGCTCCTTCTGTGAACACATTACTTTCTAGGAGCTTGAGCACTGAAGGAAATGATAATTTCCTTGTGTTCCTCTCTCTGGATCTAGCCGCAGAAGTGCTCATGTCTCAAGAAGAATCCAGTCGCTAATGTTAGTGAGCCCTCTACCTGCCATGCAGTGGGCATATCCCCGAGAGTGCCCACAGAGGAGTGTCTGTTTTGGAGAAGACTGACCTGCTAGGAATGTGGGTTCTGCCATTTGTCAGCTTTGAAATTTAGGCAGATGACCTGCCATCTCTGAGTCTTGATTTCCTCAGCTGTAACAGTGGCTCATATATTTACTCTGGGAGGTTAGTTGTCTCCTTTTTAACACATAGATGAAGTGGCCATTTGTTAAGTTCCCTTCACGATGCCTGGCGTGGCATGCATCGTCCACATGTGCATCGTCCACTCAGGGCTTCTATAGTAAAAGCCTGAGTACACCCTACCTTCCTGGTGCAGGAGCATCACAGCTTGTTTCCTTCTTGGTTTGCCTCCTCTGCCTCCCAGGGGAAGGTCTTTGGGGGCAGGAACGAGCCTGCTCGTCTTCCCAGTTCCCATTACATGGGTGTCTGGTGGGGTCACGACTGTGAGCTGCCTGTAGGCTGAGCTGTCCCCCTCCTTTGGGTCCCGCCAGGTTCATGTGTGACGACGTGGACTTCAACCTGCGGGTGCAGAGCGCCGGCCTCCTGCTCTGCCGGTTCAACCGCTTCAGCGTGATGAAGAAGCAGATCGCAGTGGGTGGACACAGGTCCTTCCACATCACGTCCAAGGTGGGTACGGCTGTGTGCCCGGAGAGAGCTGCTGCCCGTGGTGGGAAAGCTGGCAGGGAGGCCACCCGGGCACCTCTGAGTCAGCGGGGTGGGCTTGACAGCTGGGAAGTGCTAGTGAAGGTTTCCAGTTGGAGCCCTGAGAAGGGAAAGACTCCATAGAGTTTCCCTTCTCATCTCCGATTCTGTGTGTGTGTGTGCACCAGCCTTCCCGTGCACCCTTGCCCTCACCTCCCACCGCCCCACCCCATGCTCTCTCTCCGCGTGGTTTCTTGAGCACATCTCCATCAGTGTCTTTGCTGCTCACTTGTCTGGCTTTTCTGCTGGCCAGAGCCCTTGGGGGTCAGATGTGGTACTATGCTCCTCCTAGGGTCTCCAGGACAGCGCCTGCTAAATACTGTCTGAATGGGACTGACAGGCTAGTTTGATGGGTGTGCCATCTGCCCTAGAGACAGCCTCCAGGTTGGGGGAGATGTGTCCTCAGTGATCTGTATCCTCCAGGAACCCATAGAGCGCTGGCACACCCCTGCCTTGAAAGTCCCTTTGATCCATGGAGGCAGAGATGAGCTGAAGAAGTAGGAGAACCCACTGAAAGGTGTCCATCAGAGGACTTGAGTAGTCTTATATATGTCCACAGTCTGTCTGGCTCCAGCCTGGGAAATACATTGGTGATGGAATGGACCAATGGACAGGAGACAGAGGGGATCTGGAGGTCAAGGGGAAGGCTGGCCCTTCCCAGAGGCTGACATCTTGGGATCTGGGGAAACATTGGGTCCATGGGTTCTCTTATATTTTCCTAGACCAGATAGCCAGGTCTCTGCATGGAGTGGTCATTGTCTACAATCCCTGATCCTGTGGTCAGTTTTCACATGTCCCACTTTAGTTAAGCAGAATTTTCCTTAATGGAGAGCTTCAAGGTGGACGTATGTGTTCTCACCTCATGGCTGCACACAGCCATCCATGACGGGAAGGCCCGGTCTGGGTCCCCGGGAGTGGCTGACGCCCGCCCGTCCCCACGCAGGTGTCGGACAGCCCCATGGCCATCGTGCCCGCCCAGTATATCTGCGCCCCCGACAGTAAGCACACGTTCCTCGCAGCCCCCGCGCAGCTCCTCTTGGAGAAGTTCCTCCAGCACCACAGCCACCGCTTCTTCCCGCTATCCCTGAAGAATCTTGGCCACCCAGTGCTATGTGTGGACTGCTACCTGAACCTGGGGTCTCAGGTAACCATCCGAGGGGGCGCTGCCGAGTCCATCAATCAGAGAAGTCCCTCAACACGGGAGCTAGAACCCAGCTGGATGGAATCATAACCCCCAAACTGCATCAGCTCCAGCCTGGCGCCGCTTTATAGCCGATAAGATAAAGGCTGAAAGAATTGAAACGGTGTGCCCCTGTATCAAGGGGCTTCCCTGGTGGCTCAGTGGTAAAGAACCCGCGTGCCAATGCAGGAGACACAGAGATGCAGGTTCGATCCCTGGGCCGGGAGGATCCCCTAGAAGAGGGCGTGGCAACCCACTCCAGTTATTCTTGCCTGGAGATTCCCGTGGACAGAGGAGCCTGGTGGGCTACAGCCCATGGGGTTGAAAAGAGTCAGACACAACTGAAGCGACTTAGCACACACACCCTGATACAGAAAGTTAGGAATCAAACTTACTACTAATGCCAGAACATTTCTGATTCTCAAATGAGAATATATCAAATCGATGCACCTGGAGTCTCGGAATTGATGTTTAGAACATAAGATTTGGAAATGACATTGAATATTGTGTTTGGTCCTCTAAGCCTGAGCTTGACCTGGCAAGTGGTGTGTGTTAGATGCAAAGCTCTAGCACAGTGCTGTAGGGCGTTTGATGGAAAATGACATTTTCTCATGGATTCCTTTTTTTTTTCCCCCCCAGATCTCTGTGTGTTACGTGAGCTCCAGGCCCCACTCTTTAAACATCAGCTGCTCTGACTTCGTGTTCAGTGGACTCCTGCTGTACCTCTGTGACTCTTTTGTGGGAGCCAGCTTTTTGAAAAGGTTTCATTTTCTGAAAGGTAACTTTTCATGCTCTTACGGTGGACCTTGACTTGAATGGCTGTCATGACTGACACCTCTGTGGAGGTGAACCTGGTCCTCATCCTTTTTGCCAATGAGTAAACTGAGACTCAGGCTTCCCTCGTGGCTCAGTGATAAAGAATCTGCCTGCCAGTAGAGGAGACACGGGTTTGATCCCTGGGTTGGGAAGATCCCCTGGAGGAGGACATGGCAACCCACTTCAGTATTCTTGCCTGGAGAATCCCATGGACAGAGGAGCCTGGTGGGCTACAGTCCATGTAGTCGCAAAGAGTCAGAAACGACAGAGTGACTAAATAACAACAACAAAACTGAGACTCAGGGCTTGTGACTTTCCTGGCTCTCCAGAGAGGCACAAGGAAGCTGGGGTGGGATCCCAGGAAGGCTCTTCCCCTCTACCTGTTTTCACAGAGATAAGACACATCCCCTTTCTTCCCAGTGACCAGCAGATACTTTCAACTTTTCTGCTGCTTTTCAGGCCAGGCTCTTAGCCTAAGCATGCAGACCTCCTAGACATTTTTTCTTCTTGGTGGATGAGTTCTTCTTCTTTGTCTTGGGCTTCCGCATCCATCTTTACTTTTCTTCTAATCTTTCTCCCTCTATAGATGTTTTTGTGCTGGAGTGGTTGAGAATGGAAAACGTTCATTCAGTATGACTTAAAAACAGTTTCCAACCCAGCTGGGCTCCCTAATTGATCTTCACTTTTTCTTGGTTGGCTGTGACACCCACCTTCCTCTTTGCGAGGTGTTGAGTGAGCCCTGGGATTGCATAAGCTTTGGAGAAATAGAGGTTTCCACAGCATTCTGTGCTCCTGGGAAACATCTTGTCTAATGAAGGATAGGACATGGAGGTGGGGGGGGGTAGATGGAATGAACACCCATGATTATTGATGTGCGCTAGACGTTGAGAGGAGGGAGAATTCATGTTGCCAGGCAGGAGGAGAGGCAGGAGGTGCATGGGGCCTGGGCAGGTGGCTGACTGTGATGGGTGAAGAGGGATGGGTTAGGCTGTGGGGCAGGCTGGTTCCCACCGGGGGCTGGAGCTGAGGATGCTGGTGTGTGGTCCTGAGTCGTCTCTTTCTCCCCGTCTGCTCACTTCTTTGCCATCATTTCTTGGTTCCGTGTTGTCTCATCTGCCAGACCTGCCAAGTCACATGCTTACCATTTGGCTAAGATGGCGAAGCAGTCCCTGGAAACAGGCGCTTGCTTGGACATCTGGTCCTTCCCTTCCAAAAGCAACATTGTCTCTTGTTCTGGCAAACGGCAGCTGGGCTGGAGCTTTCCTGTGCAGAAACTCCCCTGTTCCTTTCACACACCTCTGCCGCTGTCCACACAGGTGCCACCTTGTGTGTGATCTGTCAGGACCGCAACTCGCTTCGCCAGACAGTCGTCCGCCTGGAGCTGGAAGACGAGTGGCAGTTTCGGCTGCGAGACGAATTCCAGACGGCCAATGCCAAGGAGGACCGGCCGCTCTTCTTCCTGACCGGACGGCATATCTGAGGCTGGAGCCTGCCCAACCTCAGGCTGCTGAGGCTAAAGGAAGAATTGGAACCCCAGGGCGTCTGGACCTGGACGGGACCCAGAGGTATCTGTTGGCCACACCTTCTCGGTAGGTGCCAGGGATCCCTAGGTCCCAGAGATGCTCGGAGGCTTACGGAGGACAACGGGGACGAGTGGATGGTGAGCAAGAACTCCAACCCCAGACTCCTAGGTTCCAGGCCAGACTGCATCACCCCGGCCTGTATCGAAGCCCATTTTATGAAGAACAAAATTTTGCCTACTGTCATGTCATCCATATGCTTCCATGGACACACTTGGACAAACTTGACTTTCCTCTTAGTTCTGAAGGATTATCTTGGATTATCTTGTAGAGACGCCAGCATTTCAGATGATGGATGTGATGTTGGCTAAGTAGATTTCCCTCTAACCTACTCCAGAGCAATAGTCCAAAAGACCATTTTAACCGTAAAGGCTGGACACAAGGGAAAACGAAGTAGGTTCAGTTGATTACGAATTGTGTGAGTTTACTCTTTTAGAAACTAGCCCAAAGGCATCAAATTTAATAAAGTAAAACAAATAGTTTCACTTCAGAGCAAATAACGATTCTATTAAAATAGTATAGGGTAAATACCCTACCTCTTAGAAAGGGCAAAAGTGAAAAGAAACTTTTTTTAAAAAAAAACTACAGGGGTTGCAGGAAGGAAATTAGGGTTGCAGAGATTGACCTTGAGAAACAGAATTTGCCTTACAAAGGAAAGAGAGCCAAACGTCTTACTTGAAACAAACAGTGAAAACAACCAAAGTGATAGGGAAAATAGTTGATAAGAACTAGACTTCTGACTCTAATTTATTGAAGCTCAATTTTTAGCTCCTTGAATTGCTCGTCTTCTCTTCTGAATGTTTGGTCCCCGTCCAGAGAGGAAGGGGACAGACAGGGTAACAGGGTTGTACTGTGATACCCGTACTCTGCCTTGCCTGCCTGAATCTTTCTTAAACCAGCGTGTTAGAGTTCCCTCTAGAGGCTGGGCCTGGGACCAGGTGCTTTCACAGTTAACTATCTTGCTTACCCTTTCCAGCAGCCTTGTGCTGTGGAATCCATCTTCCCGTTTGAAAGATGAGCCAGTTGAGACTCAAACTGTGCATCTCCCGAAGATCACACAGCTGCCGAGAAGCAGAGCAGACTCTGAGGTCTGTCTCCCCGCCCCACCACACTGTTTATGGAGTGGCCCGTAACCAGAGGAAAAGTTGAAAGGTCCTCAGAAACGAATCAGCAGAATGCACTCTTGTCCATTCATCTTAGACGTTTATAAGCACTCTAATGGATACTAATCCGAGAAGGAATTATGTTCAAAGATGATGCCAAAGAGGTAATGTCAATCTTTTCTTCCCTGAGGAAAAAAAAAATAGTCCACCAGTATAAAAAATTTAGATCAATGTTTCTAAAAAATGATCACTTTGTATATGTCATTATTCCTATAATGGAATAAAAACTTACCTTCTTGAGTTCTACCTTCTTGAGTCTTTCATAAATGGTGGCTTCTGGGCTGCTCTTCCTATTTTACTCGTTAATTTAAAGTTAAAAAAAAACCTAACATTCTTATTTGTTCCAGCCTTATAAATAAAATTCATAATGCATATATTGTTTCTTTGGTGGGAATGCATTGCACTGTCTTAGAGAACTACCTGCTTGAAATCTCAATGAGTGACAGAAAGGGTAGTTTGGGAAAGGAAAGAATAAATTCATAAAAGTAAGTGTATACTAAGATGTGCTCGTTGTTCAGCTGCTCAGTCATGTCCCACTCTTTGCAACCCCATGGACTATAGCACTCCAGACTTCCCTGTCCTACACTATCTCCCTGAGTCTGTACAAACTTGTGTCCATTGAGTCAATAATGCCATCCAACCATCTTATCCTGTGTCGCCTCCTACCCTCAATCTTTCCCAGCATCAGGGTCTTTTCCCATAAGCTGGCTTTCCTTATTGGGTAGCCAAAGTATTGGAGCTTCAGCTTCAGCATCAGCCCCTCCAATGAATATTCAGGGTTGATTTCCTTTGGGATTGACTGGTTTGATCTCCTTGCAGCTGATGGGTTGAAGCTCAGGCTGAGAGAGTGTGGACCCCAAGGTAGGCAGGGGCCCTGGGGAGCCAGGCCTTTGTGATTAAGACAAGCTTGCAGCAGCCCCCTCTCCATGGCATTGTTTTGTCCCCACAGTCACTTGAGGCAGTTAATAGCAGACATGAGCTCCCTAGTGCAAAAATAAACTCACAAGTAAAACTCATAACAAAAAACAAAGGAAATGTTATAAGGGAGGAGGTGATAACCTCCATAATGAGTCAGTACAGCAAACAATCCTATAGAACAAGTGTAATTAAATTAAGGGGAAAAGATGGTGTTGTATCCAGGACAGAAAAAAAAAAAAAAAAAAACCCAGCAATTGCACATCTTGGAAGTTAAAACCTTAGTGGGCAGATGAAATAGACCAGCTCAAGAGTGAAACAGACAGCTGGAAGGTGAGCTGAAAAAAGTCTAGAGGACAGCGTAAGGAATGTTCCCAATCTCTGCTTGCCCTTTACTTCTTCCTCCTTCTTCTACCTTTACTTCTTTTTCCTCTTTACTTCTACCTTCCTTCACTGTGTATCAGCTGCCTGGCCCTCCTGGACCACTGGGGGCACTGCCAGGCTGGTGTCCACCTCTGCCCAGGGTGCTCCTCCCCCTCACATCTGCCTGGACCCCTCTCTCACTTCCTCTGGGCCCTTAATACTCAAAAGCCACCTCCTCAATGTTGTCATCCCTCCCTGAGTGTCATCCCTCCTAACAGAACACAGTTTGTTTCATTGTCTTTGCTTTTTTTTTTTGGTCTTTCCCCTCGAAAGTAGGAATTGTATGAGACAGTTTCACCACTCTGTTCTCAAAGCCTTGATTATGCCCAGCACAATCAAGTGAAATGCCCACTGAGTGAATGAATGAATCTCTTCAATCTTAGCTGATCCCAACATGGGGACTGGGGATGGGTGTGGTCAGTGATGGAGGAATTGATAAAATAAGTGAAATTGAGCACAAATTCTTGGTTTACTAGGGGTAGAAGTGATTAACATAATTAGTGGAAAAGGAACATTTAAACGCGCGTTAAAAACATTTAGAGTAGCTGCTAAAAGGGAAAAACTGGATGGCCAACACCTTAAACATTAAAGGGAAAATCAGCATTGACAAAATCAGTGTAGAAGTTAAGTGGGCTGGGGAGGGAAAGGGGTAAAAAGTAAGAAAACTGGGAGAATAAAGAACACATCTAAAACTATCAATAATCAAACTAATTTTCTTGACTCAGATTGTGTCAAGAAAGCTAATCAGACTAGGACTTCATATTTAAAAATTAAATAGGCAATGGGATGTTTTAAGTTAAAGTTCCAGGTTCTACTCAGGGTGATAAGACTGTCCCTAAACTTTGTAAAAATGCCAACTTTGAAACATGAAGAACTCTGAGAAATGTGAGAAGGGGTGAACTGTGTAATCCCAAGGGGAGACTAGTACATCTCTCGCAGAAGTAGAGAAAGAAGACCCACAGAAATGAGAGTTGGTCTACAATAATTAGCCTTCAAAGAGGAAGGAATTCTTGTATAATAAAAATTCCAGAAAATATTCTAGGGTAAATAGTAGTGATGGTTGCATACATTGAAAGTGCTAATTTTCATGTGTATGTAAACACAATAAAAAAAAAAACTCTTCCAGAACCTTGGGAAATAAGGAATCCTATACTTTTGCAAGGCTAGATAACAGTCGCCCCAAAACCAGATAACAAAGGAAGTTCACACCAATAACACCGATTCTTTTTTCCTGAATGCTTTCAGCAATCTAAGACTCTTGCAATAAAGGAGGAGAAATCATGCTCCAAGAGCAACATTTATATGGACGTCAGTGTTCTCAGCACAGGATGTGGCAGTGCAGAGGGCATGGAATCTGAAACTGGGAGACTTGGTTTCACTCCTTGGTTCCTTTGCCAAGTCATCCAGCTCCATATGTTAGCTATGAAATCAGCAACAGTGAGTAGCAAATTTTTTCACCATATACTATGGTTAGGTATTTTACTAGATGACTAATTGTACATTATTTCATTTAATCATCACAGTTAACACTTGAAGTAGATCATTGGTATCACTTCACACAAACTAGGGCTCAGAAAGGCTAGGTGACTCATCTGAGGTCACGCAGATCTCAAGTGACAAAACGAATCTAGATTCATCCCTGCAAGTGTAAGGATAGTTTCATTAACATCACAGCTGCTTCTTATCTTGAGTAATTTACTGTGTATTGTAAATTAAAAATATTATGTTAGTAGGTGCTGTTGGCTCCTAAGACTCTGTGCAATGAAAAATACTGATCTAGAATTTTCTCACTGAGAGGAGAGGTGTTGGGTTGCCTGTTGAAGGTGGTTCTGGGTTCATGCATGTACCACAGGCAGCACATAGGTACCATCCAGAGTTCAGGAAACCCCCAGCATCAATGTTTAGAAACCACTTCCAATAAAGATGTCTGCACTAAACCTCTCAGGTCTGGCTTCAGATTCTGAAGACAGCCCTCATTTCAGGGAAAACCATGAACCAAGGGCAAGTTCAGTGTCCACGGCTACAGTTTCTTTTTCAGTCTACTGGCTTAAGAAGACTTCCAGCTCAAAAGGAATTAGCATTTTAATTAGTAAAACAGTTGGAAAGGCCAGTACAGAGTTTTCAAGTCCTTCAGGTCTAGAGGAGAAACAGAAATTCTGTGACTGCATTTGTCATTCGCCGAATAGACTGTCCCAGTTTCCTTGTGCCTTTTCTTCTAGAACTCTGGCGAGCAGCAGTTTTTCTCTCTTAGGATCTTTGCTCTATGCAAGGTTTTTCCTTGGGTGGCAATCCACCCTGCCAGAAAGAGTGGGCTTTAGGTAGTGTTAAGTGGAATTGTGTCCCCCTAAATGATATATTAAAGTCCTAAGGAGAGTGAAAAAGTTGGCTTAAAGCTCAGCATTCAGAAAACTAAGAGCTTGGCATCCGGTCCCATCACTTCATGGCAAATAGGTGGGGAAACAGTGGAAACAGTGGCTGACTTTATTTTGGGGGGCTCCAAAATCACTGCAGATGGTGATTGCAGCCATGAAATTAGAAGATGCTTACTCCTTGGAAGGAAAGTTATGACCAACCTAGACAGCATATTAAAAAGCAGGGACATTACTTTGCCAGCAAAGGTCTGTCTAGTCAAGGCTATGATTTTTCCAGTGGTCATGTATGGATGTGAGAGTTGGACTATAAAGAAAGCTGAGCGCCGAAGAATTGATGCTTTTGAACTGTGGTGTTGGAGAAGACTTGAGAGTCCCTTGGACTGCAAGGAGATCCAACCAGTCCATCCTAAACGAAATCAGTCCTGAATATTCATTGGAAAGACTGATGTTGAAGCTGAAGATGCAATACTTTGGCCACCTGATGCGAAGAGCTGACTCATTTGAAAAGACCTTGATGCTGGGAAAGATTGAAGGTGAGAGAAGGGGACGACAGAGGATGAGATGGTCGGATGGCATCACCGGCTCAATGGGCATGAGTTTGAGTAAACTCTGGGAGCTGGTGATGGACAGGGAGGCCTGGCATGCTGCAGTCCATGGGGTCACAAAGAGTCGGACATGACTGAGCAACTGAACTGAACTGAACTGAACCCTCAAGTTCTTCAGAATGTGAATTTAATTGGAAATAGAGTTGTTGCTGATGTAGTTAGTTGAAATGAGATCATATTGGAGTCAAGTAGACTCCTAATCTACTTGTAAGTGGTATCCTTATAAGAAGAGAAAGAGAAACAGGGAGAATGCCATGGGCCCATGGACAGACTGGAGTGGTCCATCTACATGCTAAGGAATTCCAAAGATTGCTGGGGACCATCAGAAGCTGAAGACAAGGATTCTTTACTAGAGCTCCAGAGATGGGCCTTTGAGTAGCAAACTTTTTTCACCATATACTATGGTTAGGTATCTGCTACTCACAGGCACAGACCACAGGACTTCTCAGATGACTCAGTGGTAAAGAACCTGCCTGCCAATGCAGGAGATGCATTTTCGATCCCTGCCTGGAGAAGGAAACCCACTCCAGCATTCTTGCCAGTAGAACCCCATGGACAGAGGAGTCTGGTGGGCTACAGTCCATGTGGTCTCAAAGAGTCATACATGGCTTAGTGACTGACCAAAAGCAACAGGGGCATCACCGACTCAGTGGACATGAGTTTGAGCCAGCTCTAGGAGATGGTGAAGGACAGGGAAGCCTGGCGTGCTGCAATTCATGGGGTCATAAAGAGTCAGACATGACTGAGCAGCTGAACAACAACAACAGGGGTCCTTGTACGCGGGGCAGAGAGGGGCTGTCCCTCCACATGCCTGTCTGGAGCATGTCCTTGTCCATCCACTGGGCGGCCCTGTGCCTGACTGCAGAGCCACCTGACAGGAGGTCCCCGAGAACAGCGCTGGCCGACTCCTTTCTAGGACGCCCTTCTTCCCCGACGAGGAGGGTGGTTGGCTTCGTGCAGCCTCCCTGTGAAGTGTGTGGTCATCCCCTCTGGCCTTTTCTCATAGCCTTTGGGGCTGGGGGCTGGGATAGTCACCTCCCGGTCACGCAGCCGCCGTCCTTGTATGACACCCTAGGCCGCCTGCCCAGGCTGAGCCTTCCTCCTCCAACCACACGTCCTGTCTTCCTTTACCCATTCCAGTTTGTCACTTCAAACAGGGTATCCGTCCAGGTGTGCGTGTGTGTAGTATGTTTCAAGTATGTGGTGTGACACGTGTGCATGCCTGTGTGTGCATATGGTGTGTGGTGTGTCTGTGTGCACATGGTGTGTGGTATATGTGTGGTATGTCTGTGTGATTGTGCTTGTGTGTGTGTAGTGTGTCTGTGATTGTGTGCATGTGGTGTGTCTGTGTGGTTGTACATACATGGTGTGTGTGGTGTGTCTGTGTGATTGTGTGCATGTGGTGCATGTGGTATGTCTGTGTGGTTGTGCTCATGTGTGTGTGTGTGTGGTGTGTCTGTGTGATTGTGTGCATGTGGTGCATGTGGTGTGTCTGTGTGGTTGTGATCATGTGTGTGTGTGTGGTGTGTCTGTGTGATTGTGTGCACGTGATGTGTGTGCACAGGTGCTGGTTCTGACCATGAATCAGGTGGGTGATGGCGGATCGAAAGTTGGACACAGTTCAGAGAAACATCAACACAGTTTATCAGAAAGAGCCTTTTCTGGGTCTTTCTGTTCTGCGCCCTGTATTCTCTATCTGCCCCTTCGCAGCCCTGTGGCTTCGATAGCTTGTAGACACTCACAGGAAAACCACCCTTTCTGTGTGGGCTCAGGCCTCACAAGCCTTCAGGAGCAAGGCTGGCATGTCAAGCCTGTGCAGGCAGGGGAGGGGACGGGGTCTGTGCAGGACTGGAGGGAGCCTGCCTGGCTGAGAAGAGTGGAAATGCAGCTCTTCTGAACACCGTGCTGGCTGGAGAGCGTCTGTAGGGCTGTCCTGCAGAGCAGGTGGACATGCAGGCCAGAGAGGAGAGGGGGCAGCTGCCGACCACAGGCTCTCCGGAGCGCACAGGGTACCCTGGTAAGGTGAATGGCTGCTCCCTTACTGGGAAAGACTAGAGGATTTTACTGTGACTTATGTGACCTAACAATGCAGTCAGCTCTGGGCACTGCTGATTTGTCATTTGTGGAAATTCATGGGACATCCGCGCCCACCATCTGTAAAAGCTGATGGACTTCTAGGAGAGTAGAAAAAAAAAAAAGAAAGAAAGAATAGTAGTAACAACAGTAACAATGAAAATAATGGCAGCAAAAATATATTCTTTATTATGCTCTAGGCACTAAGCATGTAGTCATCAGACAGCATGAAGAGACGGGTATCATTCACCTCCTTGATACAGATGAGGAGCCTGAGGCTAAGAGGGGTAAGTGACTTGCCTGCAGGTACACAGCTGGTCGGTGGCAGAGCTGGGTTCCCTCTAGGTCTGCCTGATCACACGGCTTGAGCTATTAGTGTTGAAATTGCTGAGCACTAGAGGGCTAGGCAGTCAGGGTTGTTCTGCTCATTATTCAATTTCATCCAGGCTGGGGGGCCTGGGGGAGCCCCACAGCTGGAAGCTGTACCCACTGGGGCGGGGCTCTGCAGTCCCTGGGGGGAATGGCTCCACTGGGTGGTGCTCTCGACACAGGGAGCCGAGGGCCTCCAGGAAGAGTTTTCTGAAGGAGGAGGACACCGCGTTGTACAGGACAGGGGTCACCGCCGAGCTGATGTAGAAGAGTGTATTGGTCACCATGTAGAAGTAGTGATAGAAATCGTAGAGCTTGCTGGAAGGGAAACCGGGAAGGCCGGTTAGAGGGGGCCTGCTGCCTGCCCACCCGGTCCTCCCCTTCCTGTTGGGAGTGTCTCCCACTCCACACAGCCAGGTCAGGAAGGCCTGCTTCCTGCTATCGAGAAGCACAACGTGCCTTCAAGAAACGTTCCATCAGCACTAGCTGCCCTTGGCTGCCACGCTCCACCCAGCACTGGAGTCCCTGTTCCTGGCTGCCAGGCCCAGCCGCCTGCAGAGTGAAAAGTACACCTGCTGATGGACAGGGACCATCGTCCAGGCTCTTGAGACGTGGGGAGCCTCGTGCTGCTGTGTGAGGTCAAGGAGATGTGGCTTCACGAAGGGGAGAGGGGCGTTCTGAGAAGTCCTACCCCTGGCCAGCTTGGGACGGGCTGTACCTATGTGCATGTTGGTGCGTGTGTGTGAGTGCATGCTTGTGTATGTGTGCACTCTCACATATGTGCACGTGTGCGTCCAAGCTTGTGCATGCGTGTGCACACTTGTGCATATGTATGCATGCACTTGTGTGTTTGTGTGTGCCTATGTGTGCACTCGTGTGTGTACACCTGTCTGCCTGTGCTTGTGCATATGTGTGTGTGTACTTGTGTATCTGTTTGTAGGGGACACTGCAGCTCTTGAGAACGAGTCATCTGTTGGCACAGCTATTTCCCTGGAGGCCTAATAGGATCTCTCTCCTCTCAGATGTCTGACTTCTGCTTATCATCAGGGTGCAGTGATTTCCAAAAGGAAGAGAAGGGAGTCTCAGCTTGGATTCTCTCCCATTGTGTCATGAAATGGATGCTCACAGTCTCATCTCTAAGTGGCCTCTGTTAGCTCGTGGAATCCCAGCTCTGAGGCCTCATCCCTCTCTTCCTCCTTGTGAGAACATGGCCTTCGCCCTGCTCCCTACCTGCAAGCAGCTCTCCATCCTGGAGTCAGGAGGCCCGAAGCCTTGACTGCCACTCACACAGCCTGAGCAGTTCATAGAGTTTTTTAGATGATGCTTGGTTCCCCACCCTGAACTGGAAACTATTGGGATAACAGATTGGTCAGGGCCAGCTAGAATGGAGGCCAGAGTTCTGGAGAGGCCAGCAACCAGGGGGTCCCCCTGGAGAGCGCAGGCAATGAGCTGGGGTGCCCCCCCTCACTCACTCAGTCCACCGTTCGTCAGGGACGTAGCAGTACATGAGCCTACGGACATGGTACGGCATCCAGCAGATGACATACACGGCCACAATGGCTCCTGCAGGACGGGGGGAGAGACAGACAGACAGACAGCGAACACATTAGCAGTTATGCAACTCTGGGGGAGCGGAAGCTGCCTGAGGTGACAACGGCGTTTCCCGAGAGCTTGTTCCTGGAGTCTAGGGGTTGGCAGGAGACTTTGAGGTTATCTGGCACTCTTTTGTTTGGAGAGAAAGTGAAGGTGAAAGTTGCTCAGTCGTGTCCAACTCTTTGTGACCCATGGACTATACAGTTCATGGAATTCTCCAGGCCAGAATACTGAGGTGAGCAACCTTTCTGTTCTCCAGGGGATCTTCCCAACCCAGGTCTCCTGCACTGCAGGCAGATTCTCTTGTTTGGATCTGTTCCCAAACCTGCTCTTACCCTGCCCTCTGAGTGAATGTCCACTTTAATCCTAACTGGTCCACTGACATGCTTCTAGAAATTTCTACAACATCTATAACCTCCTGGCCACTAGAATATACTCCCAACTCAGGGCTGGATATTCCCCCTTGGTCATCTAACTGCATAGATGTGTGTGCGTGGGCCTGCTACGTCCCTTCAGTCATGTCCGACTCTTTGCGACCCAGTGGACTGTAGCCGGCCAGGCTCCTCTGTCCATGGGATTCTCCAGGCAAGAACACTAGAGTGGGTTGCCGTGCCCTCCTCCAGGGGATCTTCCCCACCCAGGGATTGGACCCACGCCTCTGTGTCTCCTGCATTGACAGGGTTCTTTATCACTAGTGCCACCTGGGGAGCCCAACTGCATAGACAATAGAACTCAAATGTCCTTCTGCCTTACAAAGCCTCTCCCCTCCTGCATCTCCTTTTCCTGGTTGATTGATGGCACCACTGTCCATCTGACACCCAAGTCATAAGCCAGAGAGTCTTCTCTTTCCAATACCCGCAAGATCCAGTCTATTAAAGATTACTCCCTAGCATCTCTCCTCTCTCCCTTTCTCCCCACCTCCACTGTGCCCACCCCAGGGGACCCCATCTTCCCTCCACTGGACTGTGACAGCAGTCCCCTAACTGGCCTTATTGACCCAAACTTCTCCTCCTTCCCTTCCCTCCTTCTCCTTCAGCCCCAACTGGCAAACTCTTTCTCTAATCTACAAGGTCCGTGGACCAGCAGCATCCACCTCAACTGGGAGTTTGTTAGAAATGTAGACTGTCAGGCACACCCAGACCAGATGCATCTGAATATCTGGATGGGGGCCCAGGAGTCCACGTCTGACAACTCTTCCCAAGCACGGAAGTTTGAGAAGCACTGAACAGCCTGTCCTGCAAGACTGCTGAGCATGTATAACTCAAGAGCAAGTCCCCCTGTCATTCCTGAACCCCACCTCTTTCAGTGATGGCCCATTGTCTATGGAAGGAAGCCCAGGCCCCTCACGTGCTGCTTTTGCTACTTGGCACATCACATCACGCTTAGCTCTTGTATTTCAGTCCTGTGCACAAGACTCTGACATACACATGGCAGCAGAGTCCCTCTCCCTTCCTCTATCCTTCTGGACCTTTGTGTGTGCCTGGATCACACAGGTACGTGGAGAGACCTCTGCTTTCCTGTGCCTTTAATGTTGCCCTTACAGAGCCAACTTTACCCAGATATTAAAAAAAAAAAAAAAAAACATAGATCAATGTCGCATCAGAGAAAGTGGAGAGTTAGTGGGAAACTGGATTTGGAGACCTAGCGGCCTGCATCCACAATGCCTGGTCTGCGCTTCCTTAACTACATCGGTTCCTTGTGTCCATCTGAACAACCAGACTCCCTAAAAGGCAGCAGCCAGGCATCTGCTTGTCTTTGTGTGCCACCCCTTGGAGCCGATGGAGTACACAGTACACAGTTCCCATTCCTTCTTTTAATTATGCTACTGTACCTTACAGAAGCCTGTCGGTGATTGTATAACTCCCCAGGGCATAGAGAAAAACGAGACCTAGACAGAGGTAGGAACTAGCTCAAGGCCATGTGGCCAGGGATTGGTGGAGACCGCCCTGGTCTGGCCCTTCCTCTCCGGGCGGGGTTACCAGGAACTTAACTGAGAACTTGGATGCTACGCCGGAGGCTGCGGATCCGTCGGGAGTTCTTGTGTCTCACCAGGGTGGCCTGGTCCCCCAGGGCCAGTGTCTTCCTCTCCTCACTCATTAGCTCCAGGCGGCTGGGGGCAGAACTGCCTGCGGTGGGAGGGGACGGCCCCTGGGAGCAGAGGGCTGCCAGGTGGCTCACCGTGACACCGTTCAGGAAAGCAGTTAATGCCAAAGGGAGCATGAAGGACACCAGCACATTCACCTGGAAAAGGGATTCCAAGGGTTACGGTGGCAGCTCCAAGGCTCGGTGACCGCAGGCCCTCAGGTGTACCCAAGGGCCCAGGGATCTGCAGCAATAGGAGTGGGGCTGGAGGTGGGGGTGTGGGTGACAGCAGATTTACAGATGCTGAGAATGTTCTCAGAAAGGAAGGAGAGAGTAGTGAAAATAGAAAAGAAAATAGGGGGCGTTTAGAATGCTCACTATCTAAATAGCCTTTCTGGAAAGAAAAATAGAGAAAACAGTGGAGGAAATTATAATGCAGGAAAAAAAACACATTTAATAAAGTTTTCCCAGGGCTTCCTTGGTGGCTCAGTGGTAAAGAATCCACCTGCCAGACAAATGGATAAGAAAGCTGTGGTACATATACACAATGGAATATTACTCAGCTGTTAGAAAGAATGCATTTGAATCAGTTCTAATGAGGTGGATGAAACTGAAGCTTATTATACAGAGTGAAGTAAGTCAGAAAGAATAACATCAATACAGTATATTAACGCATATATATGGAGTTTAGAAAGATGGTAACGATGACCCTATATGTGAGACAGCAAAAGAGACACAGATGTAAAGAACAGACCTTTGGACTCTGTGGGAGAAGGCGAGGGTGGGATGATTTGAGAGAATAGCATTGAAACATGTATATTATCATGTGTAAAATAGATCACCAGTCCAGGTTCAATGCATGAGACAGGGTGCTCAGGACTGATGCACTGGGATGACCCTGAGGGGAGGGAGGTGGGAGGGGGGTTCAGGATGGGCAACACATGTACACTCATGGCTGATTCATGTCAATATATCGCAAAAACCACTACAATATTGTAAAGTAATTAGCCTCCAATTAAAAAAAAAAAAAGAATCCACCTGCCGGTGTAGGAGACACAGGTTTGATCTGGCAGGATCTCACATGCCACAGAGCAACTAAGCCCATGCACCACAACTATTGAGCCTCTGCTCTAAGCCCAGGAGGCACAACTACTGGGCCCTCGTGTAGCCGCTACTGAAGCCATGCTCCCTAGAGCCGTCATTCTGCACCAAGAGAAGCCCACATACAGCTATTAGGGAGTGGCCCCTGCTTGCCACAACTAGAAAATAGCCCATGCATCAGTGAAGATGCAGCCCAGCCATAAATCAATAAAACTATATTTTAAAAAAGTTTTCCTAAAATTGAGGGATGTGAACTTCTAGACTGAAAGGCGTGTGGGTGCTCAGAACAATGGGTGAAAATAAATCCACATCAAGGCACGTCCTTATGACATTTAGCACCTGGAGATAAACAGTAGGTCTCCAAAGCTCCCAAAGGGAATAAACAGGGCACCTACAAAGGAGGGGAACCAGAATGGTCTTCAATTCAGTTCAGTTGCTTAGTCGTGTCCTACTCTTTGCGACCCCATGGACTGCAGCATGCCAGGCCTCCCTGTCCATCACCAACTGGCCTTAGACTCACTCAAAGCAATGAGGAAGCTAGAAAATAATAGACTGATGCTTTATAATTTGTGAGGAAAAACAGTTTCCATCTTGTAATGTTCTGCCCAGCCATATTGTGAGACATGAGAGGATAAAATGAAATATTTTCAGACACATAAATTCTCAAAAAGTGCTTTTACCTTCTATGGACCTTTTCTCAGGTCTCAGGAAGTTACAAGAGCATATGTTCCATCAAAATAAGCTTGTGAACCAACATAGAGTGAGACCTGGGATCCCCAAATTGGGTGTCCCCCAGAGGAGTGGAAAGATGAGGTAGCATTGGCAAGGTGCTGGAGCAGAGGAGAAGGCTCCAGGCATGATTGGAAAATACAAGATGAGGTTGGTTGATTACCTGATGGGGCTCACCATATTGACAGGGTATTTATACTTCTGGTGTGTGCATGCTAAGCCGCTCAGCTGTGTCCAACTCTTTGCAATTTTGAAAGCAAGTGAAATGCTTTCCTATTGCATTTTAATTCCTATTTCCACAGTTTTCCATATTCCTGTTAAGACTGCAGTTGATATATATATTTCTTTTTAAATCCTTCATTAACATTGAATGTTTAGGCCTCTTTTTCTATCTGTACAATGTCCCAATAAACTAGTTGTTCTTGTCATGGGGCTAAAGATCGCTAGTTTGGGTGATAATAGAAAAGCAGAAGCCTGGGTGGGTCATGAAATCTGCATTTTTTTACCTGCTCTCCAGGTAATTCTTATACCCAATCACGTTTGCTCACCACTCCTGCAAGACTGGGAAGACTTCAGAGTCAATCTTTAGTTCAAATCTGGAATTCTCTTAATTTTTTTACTGAGGTATAGGTGGTTTACAATACTGTTAGTTTCAGGTATATAGAAAAGTGATTCAGTTATACATACATACATATTTATTTTTCAGATTATTTTCCATATAGGTTATTCCAAGATATTGAATATAATTCCTTGTGGTATACAGCAAATCTTTGTTGCTTGCCTATTTCATATATAGTACTTTTTATCTGTTAATCCCATAGTCCCAATTTATCCCCAGTCTCTCCCTCCCTTTCCCCTTTGGTAACCATAAATTTATGTTCTAGATCTGAGGGTCTGTTTCTGTTTTGCATTTAGTCATTTATATTATGCTTTAGATTCCACATATAAACGATATCGGATAATATTTGTCTTTCTCTGACTAACCTTCACTCAGTATGATAATCTCTAGGTTCGTCCGTGTCGCCACAAAATGGCATTATTTCATTCTTGTTTGGACTTCTCTTAGTGTTTCCCTTTGGCCAAGTCTCTCCCCAAATCCTTTGTTAAATCGGGCAGTGAGACCCAACTTTCTGACTGCTCTCTAGCGTGAGAGATGAAAACAGGTGGTGGGGTCGCTCCTTCCACTTACCTGGACGAAGACCTGCAGGGTGCTGCGGCTCACCAGCACGGTGCACACGCGCGAGGCGGGCTCCGGCTCCCCGCTCGCCGTCTCCAGCTCGTGCTTCTGCCCCATGATGACGGCCATGGGCAGGGCCAGGCCCAGCGAGGCGGCCCAGACGACGGACAGCAGGCGGCGGGTCTTGCGCGGTGTCAGCAGGCTTCGGGCGCGCAGGGGCTGGCACACGGCCAGGCAGCGCTCGGCGCTCAGGCTGGCCACGCTCAGCACCGTGGCGTAGGCGCACAGCTCGCGCACGAAATAGTAGGCGCGGCAGCCCAGGTCTCCGAAGACCCAGGGGTAGTGGAACCACACGAAGTTGTAGAGCTCCATGGGCACGCCGACCACCAGCAGCAGCAGGGCGGAGAGCGCCAGGCTGAGCACGTGGCAGCGCAGGCGCCCCGGGGGCCCGGCTTGGGCCTTCAGCACCACGTGCACGGACAGCGCATTGCCCGCAGTGCCCAGCGCGAAGATGAGCGAGTAGAGCGCCGTGAACAGCACCTTGGCCCAGAGGCGCGTGTCCACGCCCAGCCGCGCGTCCAGGTTCAGCGCCGGGCCAGGGCTGGGTCCGGGCGCCCGCGGGCTGCCGGTCTCCATCGCGTTCCCGAGACTTCGCTCCCTCCCTCTCCCTGCCCAGAGACTGGGCGAGCTGCCCCGTTGGCCAGCGCCTCCCCTCCTCTCTGGGAACCTCTAGCATGGGAGGACACGCCCCTAGAAGGGTGCCCCAGAGCCGGCGCAGGACCTCAAGGATAAGCCGTGCGGGATGGACGGTGGGCTTATTTTGGAGGGACCCGAGACCATCAGTTGGGCCAAATGCCTCCATTTACTAGCTGTGTGACCTTGGGCAAGTTATTTTTTGTCCTCTCTCAACCCATTTCTGCATTTAAAAAATGTAGTCTACACTGCAGACTTTCTGTGAAGATTGAGTGGGTGAACCTGTGCAACTCTTTGCCTGTAGCATAAGCAGGCATCCCGCATGTCCTGCGTGCTCTGCTGCCGCCTGTATGTAACGTCCCAGGACAACTGATCAAGAGTTTGCCTATATGTCAACATTCCCCAGGTAGCTCAGTGGTAAAGAATCCCCCTGCAATGCAGGAGACTCATGTTCGATCCCTGGGTTGGGAAGATCCCCTGGAGGAGGAAATGACAACCCACTCCAGGATTCTTGCCTGGAAAATGCCATAGATAGAGGAACCTGGTGGGCTATAGTCCATGGGGTCATAAAGAATCAGACACGAATGAGCATGCATGCAACATTTTGCAGCTGTTATTCTTGGGAAAGGGCTCTTTCATCTTCTTGCTAAAAAGCCTGTTTCAGTGCCACAGTAATGTCCTTAAGGAAGACCTCTCACTGTCAGTGTCAGGTGCCCCCACATGATATCTGCTTTCCCCATTCTTTGAGGACGTCATGCTCATGGAGCAGTGTGAGAAAGTGGAAAGAAGTATTGAGCATGTTTTAAAGCCTTCCATAGGTCTCTTTCCTAAACCCATCTAGAACACCAGAACTTAATTCACTTATTTCAGTTTTCTGGCTGCACTGGGTCTTCCATTGTTGTATCTGGGCTTTCTCTGGTTGTGGCGAGTGGGGTGGGGGTGGGATGGGGGGCTACTCTCTAGTTGCAGTGTGCAAGAAGGTGAGATGCAGTTAATAAGGAAGTGAGGAAGACTCAGCGCCAATGACACATCCAGTGAGCACACATCCAATGACACACCTACAGATGTGTGCAGAGGGCTCAGGATTTCTATCTTCACCCAGAGGACTAGAGGAGAATGACTGATATGCCCTCTGGTTATAAATTCCATACCTGGTCCCTCTAAGCTAAAACTCTGAGAATATGTCCATGTGCAGATGCTCTGAGGCTAGTGCTTGCTTCTTCAGTACCCACAAGAACTTAAATTTGCCTCCAAATAAAAGCATCACTTGTGTTAAGATTGATCCAATGTCTATGTTAGAATCAAAATCTGGGCTTCCCTATTGAGTCACAAAGTGGAAGTCACTCAGTTGTGTCAGACTGTTTGCGACCCCATGGACTATACTGTCCTTGAAATTCTCCAGGCCAGAATACTGGAGTGGGTAGCTGTTCCCTTCTTCAAGGGATCTTCCCAACTGAGGGATCGAACCCAGGTGTCCTGCATTGCAGGCAGATTCTTAACCAGCTGAGTCACCAGGAAAGCCCAAGAATACTGGAGTGGGTAGCCTGTCCCTTCTCCAGTGGATCTTCCTGACCCAGGAATCAAACTGGGGTCTCATGCATTGTGGAAGGATTCTTTACCAGCTGAGCTACCAGGGAAGCCTGTTGAGTCACAGGCCAACATAAATTTCTCAATCTCTAATTGTGCAGCAAATAATTTAGAACTACCCAGTACTGGAGGGTGCTGCTAGGGGTGGCAGTTATGGAAGGGAAGGACTCCAAGTCCATAAATGCCAGAAGCAGGATGCTACACTGTTCTGGGTTGTCTGGACAGTGGTGTGAAGTACTGACAAGGCTTCCTGGCTAGGCAAGGGGTCTCTGGGTCTAAGAATTTGAGTGTTCTGCTTGCTTTGTGTACCTAGATTCCTAACTTTCTTGCCTGTTGCATGTAGGGTCCCATCAAAAGGGCTTCTACCGTGAACTGAACTGTGTTCCCCTTCCCAGTGGTTGAAGACTTAACCCCTAGTGTGATTGCATCTGGAGTAAGAAGATAATTATAGTCAAAGGAGATCATAGGCAATAAGTATCCATATAAGGATTTCCCTGGTGGCTCAGATGATAAAGCAGATCCAGATTTGATCCCTGGGTCAGGAAGATCCCCTGGAGAAAGAAATGGCAACCTACTCAAGTATTCTTGCCTGGAGAATCCCATGGACAGAGGAGCCTGGTGGGCTACAGTCCATGGGGTCGCAAAGAGTTGGACACGACTGAGTGATTAACACACATGTAAGAGGAGATATCAGAGAGCTCCCTCCCTCTCTCTATCTCTTTCTTTCTGCCACATGAGGACACAGTGAGGAGGAGACGGTCAGTCTGCAAGCCAGGAAGAGAGCTTGCACCAGGAACCAAATCTGTTGGCACCTTAATCTTGGACTTCCAGCCTCCAGGACTGTGAGAACACAAACTTCCCCAAGCAGCCTTTGGTCCTGATGCCAGCACATGATCCAGAGATTTTACTTGCTACTTGAACCTTGAAAAAAGACAGTTAAATCCCTGTTTCCATCACTCCAGAACTGAGTCATAGTAGGGTTTTCTGACTCAGAGAAAGAGGGGACAACAGAGAGTCACTGTGTATGGATGTGTTATGAGAGAGAGACAGAGAGGGAGGCAGAGATGTAACATATTTGCAGGTTCTGGGATTAGAACATTGACCCATTTGGGGGTTGATATCCTGCATTTTACACCTCAGGTCCAATCTCCCATCGTTTTTCTCAAAGACCAAAGAATGGAAGCCTCTTCATGGAGTGGAGAAATCAGGGGAGGTTCCGTGGAGGAAGGAGGTGTGGCCTGTCCCCAGACAGTGGACATATTTGGAAAGATCTTCCAGGATGTGGGTCACAGCATGAGCTGATTTAGAAACGGGCCAGACAAGGTGCTCTGAGAGAGCGGGGGGAGGGGGGGGGGGGGGGTTCCCATCAGGGCTCCGAACCCAGGGCGGGTTCACAGGGGGCAAAGGGATGCCCTGGGGATTCTTGTGGCTGGGGCATGTAGGGGGCAGTGTTTCAGGGCAGACTTCCACGTGGTCTTGCCTGGAGTCCCATGGGGCAGCGTGGGAGTCCTTAGAAGCTCCAGTGAAGGACAAGTTGGAGAGTTTGGCCAATAGAAGTCAAAAGTAAAATAGAGCCTCCATTTGTCTGTAAAATGGAGCTATTCATGCCTACCTCAGAGTGACTGTAGGGATTAGTAGTTGTGACTGCTTTTTGAGGGTCTAAAACACACCAGGCGTTCATCAAGGACTCTCTGTTCATGGCCTTAAGTGCCCCCACAACAGCACTGTGCTGGAGAGACTATTTTTATCCCTGTGTTTCCCAGATAAGGAAACAAAGGTCCTTAAAGGTCTGAGTCAGAACAGCTTCGAGGTGCCCAGTCAGCCCCAGAGCCCAGGTCTGTGTGACTCAGATGGTGCAGCTCAGTCATCAAGTGTTGCTTCCAGGAGCCCCATCAACACACACGACCCCATTTCTAGGTGCACCAGCCCAGCCAGTGCTGGCTGTCATCGGCCTGACATAGCAGCAGGACACCCGTCAGCCTGACCTCCCCACTAGCAGGGGTGTGAAACCTGCCTGGGCTCGGAGCCCTGAAGACCAGGCACACCCCACCCCCACCCCCGCCGCCCCGTTCATGCTGAGGCTCCATGTGGCTGGCCCTGGGGCTGGGTGCAGGAGGACCGGTGTGCTGTGTTCGCAGCTCCCGTGTGGCTCTGTGCACCTATCAGCCAGCCAGCTAAGTGCTCCCCACGACAAGGTATAATGACTCACAGTCTTATCACTGATTGGTCATGAGGTTCTCAAAATATCTTGACAACGGGAATTAAAAATAGTAAGAGTAATGGGGACCCAGCTCAGTAGAAGTGTCTGAAAGTGTTATTTTCGCCCTTCCGTTGAGGACATTCAGGGACCTTCTGACTGTGGGAGCTGTTTCAGGGTGTGAGCTGGGGGCCACCTCGCCCTCTCTGCTCTTCTCCAGGGGGAGCAAGCACAGCTGCACAGTGTGTGGCCAGGATCATGGTGACCTGGGCAGTGAAAGCCTGGGATTCAGAACCTTCCTGCAGCTTACCAGATGCAGCAGAACTCCAATGACCTCCAATCTGTCAAGGGAGGTCGTTATAACCCATCACGTTCATTAGGATATGCCTGGCATCTTTCAGGTATTTGCCCACACCACCCCCAGCACATCCCAGATGGATTCCAGGTCAGGATCTCCTCCGGAGAGCAGGAAGAAGGGGAGTGAAGCAATTGGAAAGGCAGAAAGCCTGGCTGGGGAGGAGGTGGGACCAGGGTTGGTGCTTCTACTTCCACGGAGTAGAGCTGAGAGGTGTTTGGAGGTGGGTGGTTTTAGCATCACAGGCTGTAGGGATTCTGGGGGCCAGGGGGTCCCTCCGTGCTAGGGGTCAGGGAGGTTGTCTCCTTCAGTCCTTGTCAAACGAGATTGGAGCCTCTCACCCAGTCCTGCAGCTTGTCCTGTGCCCTCCTCCCACCCCCACCCTGCCCAGAAACTGCCTCCCCCCACTCAGCTGCAGGCCTGCACACCTGTGCCCCACAGAACCCAGCCCCATCAGCACAAACCTGCAGCTCCTGGCAGGATCAGAACCACATTTCAAGCACCGTGTTTGGGGTCAACCCGATCCTGCTTAGTCACTTCCCGCTTTGTGACCCAAGACCAGTTCTTCAAGCTCCTCTTTTACTTCCGTAACCTCATAGGGTTGCTGTGCAGAACGTGTACCAGAGAGCAGTTGACCGCCTGGTGGTGTGTCTGAAAGTGTTATTTTCTCCTTTCCCTGGCTTCCTGGCATGCAGGCAGCACTCAGGTCCAGCGAGTTGTCATGATGCTGCTGCTGAGTGTGATGGAGGTGACGCCCGTGGCCCCCTGGGGAAGGGAGGCCGCTGACCCCAGCCTTCCTAATTCCCCAAAGGGTGTACAGAGAGAAAGGATTCCTCGTAGCTTCTTTGTGAAACCAGTGACTTCCCTGGTGGCTCAGATGGTAAAGAATCTGCCTGAAGTGCAGGAGACCCTGGTTTGATCCCTGGGTTGGGAAGATCCTCTGGAGGGGGGCATGGCTACCCACTCCAGTATTCTTGCCTGGAGCATCCCACAGACAGAGGAGCCTGGTGGGCTACCGTCCAGGGAGTCGCAAAGACTCAGACACGACTGAGCGACTAAGACTTTCACATGACACTACAGTGGTAGAGGAGAAAGTGAATGGACTACTGGACCCACACATCCTCTTCTGAAAGGTTCCCTGCACTGAGCATGTGAGGTGGTGTCTCCCCCCAACACCTCCACCCCACAGATCGCCTCTGGAGACAGCACTTGTGGGTTTGAACCACAGTTCTGTCCTTTGTGGCTGTGTGACCTTGGGGAAGTTAGTGGTGAGGCAAGAGTACCCAGCAGGTCACACCCTGTGACCGGGTGTCAATCTCACAGTCCAGAGAAACTGGCATCTGCTGGAGACCTCTGCATCCTACAGGGACCGGGAAGTGTCCCGGTGTTGTTTTGTTAGCCAGTCCCAGGTGGGAGAGGATTTGCAATTCAACACTCTGCTCTTTTCCTGAGCCTTGTGACTTGGCCCGGCTCCTGGGTGGAAAGAGAAGCTGCCTGCTCTGGGCTCAGTGTCGGGACAGCCTCCTAGCTCCTGAAATTAGCCTCCACAGACACTGTTCTCTGGGCACTGGGTGGGGAGGCCACTGGCACCCCCCCCCCCCCCCCCCCCCGGGGGGGGGGGGGCCCACACCTGTGACCCCACCTGGGAACCCCCACAGACAAAGAGCCGCCCGGACTCACCTTGGTCATGGGTAAGGGCCAGGGCATGGCCGCATGCAAAACCCCCACCCCCCGCCTGGATGAGGAGTGCAGATGGGAACTCTGGGTCTCGTAGAGGATTGGTGTGTCCACATTTTCCCAAAGAAGTGATGGGATCAGCCACTCCCCAGAGGCTCCTGGGATGGAGGCTGCATTTATGGAAGAGGGTGTAGAAATGACTCGAGAAGTCAAGGCGTTTTTCTTTGCCTTGGATGGAGAGTAATAGTGACTGCTTTAATCCTCAAGACAGAGAGTTATTTGAGGTCCTGCTCATCAGGCACTGTGCAGGGAATGCTTGCTGTCTTCTGTGTTTGCATGTGGGCAAGGAGGGGAGGCCCCGAAGGTTGAAGTTACGGGATCAACACAGGCATTTGAGCATGGTTGTGTCAGCAAGTGTGATGTGTGTGCTGCGGGTGCCCCGGACTCCAAAGCCAGAAGTTGCACCATCTGCTTTTTCTAGATCTCATCCTAGATGTCCACGCTTTGCTCACAGGTAGTTATGTTTGTGTGAAACCCCAAAAGCAAGAGTAGAGGGTGTTTAGATAACCCCAAGTGGAAGTGGGGACCAAGGGTGGAGCATGGACTAGAGTTTGGGCTTGGCTATTTCTTCCAAAGGCTGGGGGTTTGGCCACAGTGAACATAAAGTGTTAATAGTAGTGGTTTGCGTGTTCATTGGAAGGGCTGATGTTGAAGCTAAAACTCCTATACTTTGGCCACCTCATGCGAAGAGTTGACTCATTGGAAAAGATCCTGTTGCTGGGAAGGATTGGAGGCAGGAGGAGAAGGGAACGACAGAGGATGAGATGGCTGGATGGCATCACCGACTCAATGGACATGGGTTTGGGTAGACTCCCGGGAGTTGGTGACGGACAGGGAGGCCTGGCTTGCTGCAGTTCATGGGGTCGCAAAGAGTCGGACACGACTGAGCGACTGAACTGACTGACTGACTTAGTCACAAAACTGTGTCTGACTTTTTGCTACCCCATGGACTGTAGCCCGCCAGGCTCCTCCATCCATGGGGATGTTCCAGGCAAGAATACTGGAGTGGGTTGCCATTTCCTCCTCCAGGGGATCTTCTCGACTCAGGGATCAAATCCTGGTCTCCTGCATTGCAGGTGGATGCTTTATGACTAAGCCACCAGGAAAACCACCGTGTGTCACTCCCCCACCCCAAATATCTAGGACACCTTTGACACTCCTGGTCGGGCCCCCAGCTGCGGAGGCTGGGCTGGTCCTGGCGGGGTCCACACACCCTGGAAACAGAGAGAACTCAGGATCCGTCGTATCTGTGGGGAGAGGGTGAGGGGTGTGGCGTGCAGGGAGCAGACACAGCCTCCTGGCTGCCAGTTCCCCGAAGCCCCTGTCATTGTCACTTCAGTCATGTCCACCCTCAGGGCAGCTCCTTTCCCTGCAGGGACATGGGACCTTGCTGTTGGTGCTCAGGCAGAGATGTGAGGGCAGGGGCGCCTGAGAAAGGGCCTCTGGATTCTGCTTCTACCCTTTGCCACTTGGCCCTTTGGGCCAGTGTTTCCTGGGCAGACAGATGCTCACAGAAGCAGCTGCGCAGTGAGCCTTCCTCTGCGGGTGGAGGGCAGGAATGGGAGCACTCCCCCGAAGTGCTCTGTCCATCAAAGGCACTCACACTCTAGCTAAACAGTTTTGTGATTCGTTGGAGATTAAGACGGTTGTGTCTTGCTTCCCATCCCTGGAATGTCTCTCCTGAACAGAGCAGCCCTGAGAAGTGCCCCCTTCTCCCGCGTGGGCAGCACTGCGCTCTCGGAAAGCTCTCCCACGTCCACTCCAGGACCGAGTCTCCTTAGCCCTGGGACATAGGTCTTATCATTGTGGCATCTCCCTTGTACAGCCCATCTCTCTCGTCCAGTTTCCCTGGGCTGTCAAATGTCATTCCCATTTGACAGCCTGAGGAAACTGAGGTTTTGATGTTGCCTGACAAGTGGCTCGGGGACGGGAAGGGGTGGGGAAGATGGAGGCAGGGTGGTAGCCCAGCCCCGCTGTCCTTCCCCACACGGGGGGACACTGTGATCTGAGGAAGCTCTGACAACATTTGCTTTCTGCTTTGGTCTTTGGATTATTAGTAATTTTTCCTGGTTATAAAATTATGTGTATTAGAAAAGGTTTAGATTCTACAGTGGCGTGTAAATATTAATAAGATAGAAAAATGCCAATCATTTCACCGCTTGGGAGGCCACCTGGGAACTTTGTCAACTGAGGTCGCCCTGTGTTTTCCTGGAGGCTCATTATAATTAAGCCACAGAAAGGATTTCAAAGTCTCTAGTTCTTTCTTCATTTCAACCCCTTCACTGCCCTGTGTGCTTGATTCTAAAATCCCCAAAGCCCTCTGGATGTCCACTGTGGCCGGGACCCCTTGCTGTGTGACATTTGTGACTGCGGAAGCAGGTGTTCACTGCAGGAGAGGGTGAAGGGTGATGGGGGACAGTTTGCTGGACCCGGGAGTTGCTACACTAGCCCTGCAGACTGTCTACCCCTGGGTGCAGGGTTTAAATGGGCCCAGGAACTTGGGCTTGGCTCCTGCTGGTGCCCATATCCAGGAGAGTCTGACCTGCTGAGCTGAAGGGTGGCTGCAGGGCAGGGATCCTGGGAGTCAAACGGGGCTCCAGGGAGAGCGCTGGCCTCCTTCCACTGTTGGGTACTGGGTCCAGCCCTGGGAAGACAGAGGAGGCCAGGTCCTGAGTGAGGCTTCAGCAAAGCTGGACTGGAACACAAAGCAGGACATCGAGGTGGACACCCAGATGGACTGCCTGCCCTGCAGGAAAGCTTAGGAGGAGGCTGCAAGAGAGCTGGCCAAGCAGGGCAGGAGAGGCGGGAACTGCAGCTGCTGTGGCCAGGAGCCTGGGCTGAGCTGGCCGCTTCTGGGGAGGGTAAGAATGGCTCAGCCATCGTGGGGCACTTTCACTCCTGGGGCCGGGAAAGGGCAGCTGCCAGTGTCGAGAGCCCTGGGAGGCACCTGTTAAGTTGGCAACAGCTCCCTGAACACAGGCCACATTCCTTCCCAGAGGCTGTGAGCTTGATGTCCAGGCTTTGAGCATGTGCAGAGCCCCGTGGGGCACAGTGATGGGTGAGACCTGGTCCCCACCCGCAGGAGGTTAGGGTGGAGTGTGTGTGGGTGCATCTGCCAGCTGCCAAGTTCCTGTGGGCACAGATTAGGAGGAATTCCCACTGGCAGGGCTGGGGAAGGCGTCTTTGTGAAGCTGGCATTGGAACCAAGCCTTGGGAGGAGGGTAGGATTTCAATAAACAGAACACATGGGGGGGAGGGGTGGCGGGCAGAGACTTCTAGACCAAGGGTTCAGCCTGAGTGACAGCTGGGCTTTGCGAGAACAGGGTGTTCCCCTAAAGCTAAGTTTGCAAGTTCTGTTCCTCAAGCCATTTGGGGTTTTATTTCTCCTAAGCTGGGGCGTGTGTGGTGAGATTCATCTCAGTCAGGCCCCCAGCCTGTGAGAGAAAGCGAATAGTCACGGGCCAAATATTTGTGGGACTTGGTGTGAATCCAGAGCCAAACAGGCCTGGGCTCAAGTTTTAGTTTTACCACTTACAAGTTTGATTAACTGGAGCCTAAGTTTTCTTATCTGTAAAATGGGACTTAGCAATACCTAATATAATAATGAGAGGGACTTGGTTGCTTGTTCACTTGCTAAGTTCTGTCCAACTCTTTGCAACCGGATGGACTGAAGCACACCAGGCCTCCTTGTCCTTCATTATCTCCTGGAGTTCACCCTGTTTCATGTCCATTGAATCAGTGATGCCATCCAACCATCACATCCTCTGCCACCCTCTTCTTCTTCTGCCTGCAATCTTTCCCAGCATCAGAGTCTTTTACCAATGAATTGGCTGTTCGCATCACGTAGCCAAAGTATCAGAGCTTCCACACCAAGTGCTTGCTAAATGAACTATCATTAATAAACCTGAAAAAATAATAGCTTGTTACAAGTTGGGTTGTAAATCCCAGTGAAGAGAAAATCATTCGCATTTGGACCGTTAATCTCAGGACAGTAAAGAATAATGCACAAAATCAGAGCCCCACATCCCCTAATATGGAGAATTTAGAGTGAGCCTTTGTGCAGACCTTTTGGCTCAGTATTAAGGCCTCTCAAGAGCTCCCTGCTCTTGGCTCTGTCCTCACCTACTTCGACCATGTGTTGCCCAGCAAGTGCCTCTCCTTGGAGGCGCTGAGCCCACTATGTTAGCTGGGTCTCCAGGGAATGAACATCAGGACCTCAGACCCATCCTGCTGTCTCCAGCCCCTGAGACTTGGCAAGGGGTTGGACTTTGGGCCCCAACTTCCCAGAGCACATGTTTGCCACTAAACTCCGTTGGCAAAGCCGACCAGAAGTCTGGGCAGAAGTCGGATGATAGCCTCCGGGACCCCTTTCCTCAGGGAACCCTAGGGCCAGCACCCCTGACAGTGCTGGGGGCATGGAAAGACAGACTCAGGGACAGGGTCCACCTCTCTCCAGAGACCCAGCCGACTTGAGACACCTGTTTGCCCACCTGATCCAGGCAGGATCCCAAGAGGCTACTGCCTGGGATCAGCCTGAAACTACCGGCTCCCTGGTTGAGTGATGGGGAAACAGGCAGAGAGAGAAACTAGGAAGCAGTTCCCGCACGTCTCCGCCTCCATGGAAAGCAGAGCTTTTGGTCTCTTTGTTCCCTCTCTCCAGTGCCCTGGGCCCACCCACACCCACACCCACCAGATCTCTGCTTCCTGTGAGGTCGAGGGGGAGATCTGGAGCTCCCCCTGGAGGTGGTACTCAGCCACTACAGAGTGCCTACAAACAGGAAAACAGAAAACCACCACTCCCTTGTATCACATGGAGAAGAAAATGGCAACCCGCTCCAGTACTCTTACCTGGAGAGTCCCGTGGACGGAGAAGCCTGGTAGGCTACAGTCCATGGGGTCGCAAAGAGTCGGACACGGCTGAGCGACTTCACTTTCACTTTCATTGTATCACAGCCAAGTGGCCGATGGGACTTTTACTAGGGACAGAAACAGGATGAACACAGAAACTCCGTGGTGCAAAGTCAGCGATTACTGGGTCAATCTGAATTCCTCATAAGTTTGTTTGTGATTAAGCTTCTTGCAGGAAACTGTTGTTGGAATACATTCTGCACCCTGCTTTTAAACTCTGACTCTTGCTGCCATCGTCCCTTTCTGTCTGTTGTGTTCTTATTTATAACCTCTTCTCTCCTGTTGGGCTGTGAGCCTCGAGGGAAGCCAACTCTGGTCTCCATCTTGGTGTTGCCCAGAGGTCCTAACCCAATTGTGTTACACGTCTGGGTCAGTTGGATTTACACCTTTTGTCTTGATGTAATTATTGCAGCACCCCCTTTTGCTCTGGAATGCGGTGATCACCCTACCTGTCACACATCTGTAAGGTTATACCTGCATTTGGCTTGGGAGCCATCCCCTCACCCACAGCTTGTACCCAGAGGTCTTTTCTCACTGCCACTTAGCGATCCTAGTCATCTCTTCTGGTCATGGCTAGAGAGGGTTGGAGGGCTTTGTATGGTAGTGCTGTGTTTCATGCAAAGATTAGGCTCTAGTGTTAGCTCAGGAGGCAGAAACTGCAGTCTGGTGCCCTGAAGATGTTCCCTACAGACACCGTGGCTTGGTGTGTTAGCAGAAAATCTAAGGAAATAGATTAAATTGTTTCTCTATTGGAGTTTGTTGTTCAGTCCTTCAGTCATGTCTGACTCTTTAGACACTGTGGACTGCAGCAAGCTTGGCTTCCCTATCCTTCACCGTCTTCTGGAGCTTGCTCAAATTCATGTCCATTGAGTCAGTGATGCCATCCAACCATCTCACCTCTGTCATCCCCTTGTCCTCCTGCCTTCAGTCTTTCCCAGCATCAGGGTCTTTTCTAATAAGTCAGCTCTTTACATCAGGTGGCCAAAGTATTGGATCTTCAGCTTCAGCATCAGTCATTTCAATGAACACTCAGGACTGATCTCCTTTAGGATGGACTGGTTGGATCTCCTTGCAGTCCAAGGGACTCTCAAGAGTCTTCTCCAACACCATAGTTCAAAAGCATCAATTCTTCAGTGCTTAGCTGTCTTCATGGTCCAACTCTCACACCCATACATGACTACTGGAAAAACCGTAGCTTTGAATAGATGAACCTTTGTTGGCAAAGTAATGTCTCTGCTTTTTAATATGCTATTTAGTTGTGTCATAGCTTTTCTTTCAAGGAGTAAGTGTCTTTTAATTTCATGGCTGCAGTCTCCATCTGCAGTGAATTTGAAGCCAAAGAAAAGAAATTCTCTTGCTGTTTCCATTGTTTCCCCATCTATTTACCATGAAGTGATGGGACCAGATGCTGTGATCTTCGTTTTTTGAGTGTTGAGTTTTAAGCCAGCTTTTTCACTCTCTATTTCACCTTCATCAGGAGGGTCTTTAGTTCCTCTTTGCTCTCTGCCATAAGGATGGTGTCATCTGCATATCTGAGTTTATTGTTATTTCTCCTGGCAATCTTGATTCCAGCTTGTGCTTAATCCAACCTAGCATTTTATATGATGTACTCTGTATATAAGTTAAATAAGCAAGGTAACAATATAGAGCCTTGATGAACTCCTTTCCCAAATTGGAACCAGTCTATTATTCCATGTCCAGTTCTAACTGTTGCTTCTTGACCTGCAAACAGATTTCTCAAGAGGAAGGTCAGGTGGTCTGGAATTCTCATCTCTTTCAGAATTTTCCACAGTTTGTTGTGATCCACACAGTCAATGAAGCAGAAGTAGACGTTTTTCTGGAATTCTCTTGCTTTTTCTATGATCCAACAGATGTTGGAAATTTGATCCCTGGTTCCTCTGCCTTTTCTAAATATAGCTTGAGCATCTGGAATTTCTCGGTTCACGTACTGTTGAAGTCTAGCTTGGAGAATTTAAAGCATATCTTTGCTAGCTTGTGAAGTGAGTGCAATTGTGCGGTAGTTTGAGCATTCTTTGGCACTGCCTTTCTTTGGGATTGGAATGAAAAATGATCTTTTCCAGTCCTGTTGCCACTGCTAAGTTTTTTAAATTTGCTGACATACTGAGTGCAGCACATTAAAAGCATCATTTTTTAAGATTAGAAATAGTTCAGCTGGAATTCACTAGCTTTGTTCATAGTAATGCTTCCTAAGGCCTACTTGACTTCAGATTCCAGGATGTCTGGCTCTAGGTGAGTGGTCACACCATCAAGGTTTTCTGGGTCATGAAGATCTTTTCTGTATAGTTCTGTGTATTCTTGCCACTTCTTCTTAGTATCTTCTGCTTCTGTTAGGTCCATACCATTTCTGTCCTTTATTGTGCCCATCTTTGCATGAAATGTTCCCTTGGTATCTCCAATCTTCTTGAAGAGATCTTTAATCTTTCCCATCCTATTGTTTTCCTTGATTTCTTTGCTTTGATCACTTAGAAAGGCACTGACTTTCTGGCCCCTAACCCTCACCCCAAGCTCTACAGAGATGAGAAGGCAGGGGTGGGGCCTCCCTGCCCCATCTCCACCAATGTGCTCTGAGCCTCTCTGATCCTCGGGCTCTTCATCTTTACAACTGGGACTAATAAACCACCTTTGTTACCTTATCATGAGGGTAAATGAGGTGAGGTTTGAGAGTCTTAGCAGTTGCATGACGCATATAGTAGAAGAAGCTGTGGAAAAGGACAAGTCACTGAAAAATTAGCGTGAGCTGTAAAGTCTGTGAACCATAGGCTGGTGTCATGCTGGTTCTCACTGATCTGGTGCTGACTCTGGATCCATGCTGGCTTCTGGAGGTGGAACTCCACCTTTTGGCAGCATCAAGAATGATCCTAACTTGAGAAAGCACATCTGGGCAGGAGGCGGTGGGGAGCAGAGGGCTTGGTTGGTGTCCAGGCCCTGCTGAGGTTGAAGGCCATTTGCAGTTTTGAGGAATAACAAAGATGCCAGTGTGGCTGGGCTAAGACCACAAGGGGAAGAATAGGAGTTTGTGTCAGAAAGCAAGGAAGGGGTGGGATTTGACCAGGCATCATCAAGGAACTGGCCTTGACTCTGACTGGGACAGGAAGTCCTGGGGCCTCAGGGGGCATTGCAGAAGTAGGGGACCAGTTGGGAGGTCATTGTATTAATCCCACAGGGAGGTGAAGGTGGTTTGAACAGGTGGTTGCAATGGAGAGGATGAGAAGCTTCTGGAGACGGATGGTCGATGATGGAATCAAGGAAGAGGTTGAGACTAGAAATGTAATTTCAGTCCCTGAATCACAATGTTTAAGAACCCCAGATCTGGTGCAATCCCTCATTTTTAAAAAATGTATTTATTTATGGCTGTGGTGGGTCTTCATTTGGGGCTTTTCTCTAGTTGCAGCAAGCAGGGATACTCTCTAGTTGTGGAGCGTGCTTTTCCCGTTGTGGTGGCTTCTCTTGTTGCAGAACGAGGGCTCAGTAGTTGTGGCACACGAACTTAGTTGCTTCTCAGCGTGTGGGATCCTCCTGGACCAGGGATGTGTTAGGTAGTTAGAACAGAAAAAAGGAGTTCAAAATAGTGGTGGCTAAAAGATGAAGAAGGGGAAAAGCCCGTGAAAATAGAACAAAGGAAGGTCCGAGGACCGGAATGAGAACCTCAGGTGAAGCAAAAAACTCTCCTGGTTAGCCCAAAGTAAGGCAGGCTCAGGGGAAGGAGGAGAAAACATAATCGAGGAGCCAAAACTGAGCCCCCATGGGCTTTCTTCTCTTTGCATCTTTTGGGTCAGCCCACCCTCACACCTAAAGGATGTATGTTCCTTTGCTTGCCAAATAAAACTGAGCTGTAACACTGGGCTATAACACTCGTCCATCTGTAGCTTCAAATTTTTGCTGTGGCGAAACAGAATGGGGAAATTACAAACTCCCCAGACAGATGGAGCCTGTGTCTCCTATACTGGCAGGTGGATTCTTTACCACTGAATCAGCATGATAGCCTGCAACCCCCCAATTTACAGAGAGGGAGACTGAACCTGTCAGAGGACATGTTTTCTAGGCATGACTATAGACTTAAGGCTACAATTCCTTCCATGCAGGAAACATGGGTTAATTCAGACACCACCTTGAACTTCTCTTCCCATTTGAATTTGGAGTATACTTAGCCTTGTTTCTCTTTCCAGATATTTCCTCTGTTCCCTTTCTCTCAGCTACTCATCCCTTCAGCTTCCTCCTGGTGTCTATGCTTATCCAACCCCATTTCTTCATTCACAGTTTATACTCAATTAGTAGAGAACCTGGGGGCGAGGTTGCCACTGTCAGCTGTCCACTTTTCCTTCAAGGGCTGGCCCAAGTGCAGCCTCTGCCTGGAAACCCCAGCTGGGAGTGATGCTTCCCTCCTAACCCCCCACTTCTTTTTGAAACTCCTAAATCCCCTAATTCTGTTTGGAACAGGCTTTTGTCATAGTCGTTCCAAGACTGGTCCCTGGCACATAGCAAGTGCTTGGTATTTCTAGAAGGAACAGAGAATGAATGAAATGACAAAGTAAGCACCCCCAGGTCTTTATCACTTGATGGTGAGCTTTTGCCTGGTTTCATCTTCATTTACACATGGAGGCTCCCCAACCCCACTCCTAGCACTTGCTGTATGATCCTCCACAGTCCTGCCCTGAGCAGGTGGGATGCCCTTGGAGAGAGAGAAGCCAGAGAGAGGGGGGTGCCCAGCAATAATTTAGAGATGGCTCTGCAGTTAAGCCCTGGAGAAGGCAATGGCACCCCACTCCAGTACTCTTGCCTGGAAAATCCCATAGACGGAGGAGCCTGGTAGGCTGTAGTCCATGGGATCGCTACAAGTCAGACACAACTGAGCAACTTCACTTTCCCGCATTGGAGGAGGAAATGGCAACCCACTCCAGTATTCTTGCCTGGAGAATCCCAGGGACGGGGGAACCTGGTGGGCTGCCGTCTATGGGGTTGCACAGAGTCAGACAGGACTGAAGCAACTTAGCAGCAGCAGCTATAGTTAAGCCCAAGTGAGAAGTGGGAGGTGAAGACCAGAATGTCAGACTGGAAAGATTGGGAAAATGAAAGGCTGGTAGGAAAGGGTGATGCCAGAGGGTCTGGCCCAAATGATTTATTCTGGAATGCCTGAGATTGGTGGATATTGCTTGCTGGACAGAGACTGTGTGGTGTGTTTTGTGGGTAAGCATGCCTGGTTTAAAGGTACAGGAGTGGGGTGCATGGCCACCCCCAGGGTGCTGTAAGCAGAGCATATGCTCACCAGAAAGGTCACACCCATCCCATGGGAGTGATTTAGAAGATGCCTGCCCCCGAGGCTCTGGTGGGTCGGATACCTTCTGTTGTTGTCTGTGTGTAGTGTTATAAATCCATTCCTCACAGGATGTGTGGTTGGAATGTGGTCTAAAGTAATGAATCCATGTGAGTCCTTCTGTTGGACAAGAGCCTGTTTTTCATCTTCCTCCTCTGCCCTGGCTGCCCCGGGCCTGGGCTTTGTTGAGTTCCCGAGAGCAGGATTATCTGAGCCTAGATGTCAGGAGTAATTCTCTGTACTTCTTCCTATCATTCTAAATTCTGCTCCATGTCATGGCTTTTGATCTATTTGCAAACAGTTTGATTGCTTGAGTTTTTTCCCTAAGCTACTTGAGATCCTTTTTGGATTTGTTAAAGAGTACAAGCAAATAATAACCAAAAATTTGGAATAAAAAGACCTTATTATTTATTTATTTAAGCAGGATGGATGGGAAAGCAGGATGCTTTGGAAATGTGATATTCCTGGCCGGTAGGTCTACAGTCTAGGGGGAGGGGCTGAGGAATGGACATCCTTTACAGCAGGGACAGCAAAGGGAGGCAGCAAATTCCAAATTCCTCTGAAACTCGGAAGAGTTTATTGTTAGATGAATGAAGAGAGCAAGACTCTATCTCAGTAGGAGAGCAACACAGAATTTGAAGGATGTTTCAGTTCTAGGCTCATGGTGTGGCTTTGAGCAGGCCTGCTGTTTCTCTGGAGCTGTTTCTCCCCCATAGGGCTGTCTACAGATCACAGCTGTGGGCACAGGAGTGCCCACTCAGAGGAGCTAAGCTCACTATCATCAAGCCTTATCAGGTGCCTTGATGGAATGAGGGTGTGGCAGGGCTGCTGTGTAAGTTTGCGGTCCACGCAGAGTGCTGGCCCAGGGGTCACCCAGGACAGAAAGCCAGCCTGCCCGGCCCCCGCTCATCAACCCTGCTCGGCTCGGGGGCAGAGGGCCCTGGGATGGTGAGGAAGAAGGGGCTCCTCCCTGAAAGCCGTTCATCAAAGGAGTGCTCTTTCTTCACTCTGCCCAGAGGGGCCCTGTGTGCCGGCTGCAGCTCCAGAGCTGGGCCTGACCACAATTGCAGCGCCTGCTGTCCCTGACACAGAACCTTTGCCATTGGTGACAATGTCGGCAGACTCTTCCTTGTAAATGAAGTAAAAATGCGGCAACTTGTGAAATGCTACGCTTGGCGCCCTCCCCTCTCAAGCTCCCACATCCACCACCTCCTGCCAACCACCCCACCCCCACCGCCACATCCACCACCTCCTGCCAACCACCCCACCCCCACCGCGTCTCTCTCTCCCTAATCACCCAGGGCTCCATGTAGCACAGTTTGAACTCCCCGGAGGAGGAGGCAACCTCCTGTGGCCCATCCAAGCTGACCAATTGGGAACCACAGACTGGAATTCTTTTGGGAGCAAAACGGAGTGACAGCCTCCAGACTTCAGGTTGGTGGGCTGAGCCTGTCTGTTGGCCATGGCTGGGGGATGCTGTTTCCATCCCCTGTTATGTCCATCAGGTCCTGTGTGTTCCTCCTTTACTCTGTTAAAGTGCAGCCCTTTCTGTGCTGTGCTTAGTCACATCCGACTCTTTGTGATCCCATGGACTGTAGCCAGCCAGGTTCCTCCAACAGAGAGAAAGCCAGTTGCCCAGAGTCACTCAGGTAGTTACAGCAGAGCTGGTATTAAAACCTACACCTGAATCCCTTTTCCACTGTCTCCTGACTCCATTTTAGCAATAGATGTTTAATGAAAAACACTGGATCAGCTGTTAGGATATGTAATTCTAGACCAGGACGCCATGGCCTGTAGCCCACCACGCTCCTCTGTCCATGGGATTCTCCAGGCAAGGGTATTGCAGTGGGTTGCCGTGCCATGTGCTCATTCAGGTCATCTTCACAACCCAGGGATCAAACCCGGGTCTCCCACATTGCAGGTGAAATCTTTACCGTCTGAGCCACCAGGGCAGCCCAAGAATATTGGGTATCAGAACTGCTGTCATTGAGGGTCTGGTGTCCTGGCCCAGAAATGCTCTCTAGAGGGCACTGTGACACCGGGACAGGCACCACGTCCTCTCTGCTCCTGCAAGGGCAAATGAAAACCGAATCAATGCATAAAGCATTTCAGCCAACAGTCAGAGAGCTTTGTTGAAATTCTTGAGTGAATTATTTTTATCTGAGGTGATCTGAACTTCAAATAGTTCAAGATAAAGGAAATGGGGACTTGGGCTAGCTAATATCTTCCCCTGATCTGACATGGGCAGAAACTGAGTTTATTAATAGCCTCTTGATGGACACTTCACAGTGAAAGGTGAAGCAAGATGGGATCAAGTTTCTGGGTTTTATCCAGTTAGCAATGCTTAGTGGGTGAAATGTCACCAGATGGAAAGAGAAAGAACAGTGAGTCTTATAGGCTGCACTCTGAGCTGCCACCTTGTAGAGTAGTATTTTTGCAAACACAGTTATTTGCAATTTATGGATAATTTAAAGTGCTTTCAAAATGACAAATGTCTAGGTTTATTATTGTTGCTATTGTTTATTGAATGCTTTCTGTATGCTAGGCACTTGATGAAGTGTTTCCTTTTTGTCATCAATCTTAAGAACCATTGTTGTTGCTGTTCAGTCGCTAAGTAGTGTCCGACTCTTTGTGACCCCCATGGACTGCAACATGCCCGGTCTCCCTGTCCTTCAGTATCTCCTGGAATTCGCCCAAGTCCATGATCATTGAATCGGTGATGCCACCAACCATCTCATCCTCTGTCGCCCCCTTCTCCTCTTGCTATCAATCTTTCCCAGCATCAGGGTCTTTTCCAGTGAGTCGGCTCTTCGCCTCAGGTGGCCAAAGTATGGAAGTGTCATAAGAACCATGTGGATGGGTCATTAGCCTTAGTTTATGCACAGAGGTGCTTAGAAACATTACTTAAGTGGGCTGAGGTCTCACAACCAACAGTGAAATCATTATTTCTGTGCTAGTCTCCTGCTTCTAAGCTCTACTCTCTCCCCTGGAAACGCCGCCTTCCTATTTTTCTCTGGAAGCTTTCAAGGACTGAGCTCTGACTCTCAGGGGAACCAGTCTCCCAGCTGCGCATCTCTGCTCAGCCCTGAAACTCAGGGTTAGAGATCTGCTTCTCCAGTAGCAATCAGCTCACCTGAATGAAGGTCATTTCCCAGCTGACCCTGGTACCAGTGCCTCCTCCTAGGATGGCATGGGGGCGGCTGCAGGGAGCAGGAGATATACATTCTCTATGGGGCCTGCCCTTGGGAATTTTCTGGATGAGAGAACACTTCATGATGTATGGGATTCTCAGATGTTGGATGAGAGGGGCCCTTGTTGACTGTCACGTAATACAGTCTTGTACTCGCAGCTGGCCTCGTGCGAGTCTTGTGATTGCTCCCAGTCCTGGTTATCAGACTCACAGAGTTTCTGAATAACATAGACTCACAGTCTGCGGGGTTCAGCCTCACAAGATTATATACAAAAACATACACAAATATCAGTTCAGTTCAGTTGCGCAGTCATGTCTGACTCTTTGTGCCAGACTTCCCTGTCCATCACTACCTCCTGGAGCTTGCTCTGACTCATGTCCATCGAGTAGGTGATGCCATCCAACTCTCTCATCCTCTGTTGTCTCCTTCTCCTCCTGCGTCCAATCTTTCCCAGCTTCAGGGTCTTTTCTAATGAGTCAGTTCTTTGCATCAGGTGACCAGAGTATTGGAGCTTCAGCATAAGTCCTTCCAGTGAACATTCAGGACTGATTTCCTTTATGATGGACTGAATGGATCTATTTTCAGTCCAAGAGACTCTCAAGAGTCTTCTCCAAGAACATAGTTCAAAAACATCAAATATGTTTGTGTATGAATATATAGATTTAAGTATAATAAATATATTCTTTATAATAGTTATGAATATTATGCATAATATTTTATATATTGTTTATATTATATATACTTTTTTAGTGTCTATATCTCTTTACCAAGCATGCAGACAGCGTTTATGACCCTCTTTCATCTGTTGTTCTCCAGATATGCTTGATTTCTTCCATTTACTCTTTGTTGTGAGATGAGATGTGATTTCTGCTTCTGTTGACACCCACTTGTATTCTTCAGAAAGATTTTATTTTGTCAGTGTCCTTCTTAAAGTTTTATCTGACCAGTACAATGTACAATGGCCGCTGGTCTTATTCTAGATTTAAATATCTCTTACTGTTTTCTGAGATCAAAGCATTCAGAGTTATTTAGTAACTGCTGGTGGCTAGGCCTTTTCTATCAGTTACACAATGGACTTTTTGAGTGTTAGTATATCTGTCTTGGGCTTCCCAGGTGGCGCTAGTGGTAAAGAACCTCCCTGCCAATACAGGAGACTCAGGCTTGATCTCTGGGTCGGGAAGATCCCCTGGAGGAGGAAATGACAACCCACTCTAATAGTCTTGCCTGGGAAATCCCACTGGACAGAGGAGCCTGATGGGCTACAGTCCATGGGGCCACAGAGTCGGACATGACTTAGCAATTGAACAAAAAGCAGGACTTCCTATAAAAATGTCACTCTAAAGGTGGGTCCCACTTCCTTCTCCTTGCTTTGGCTCTGGCACTTACTGACCTTGTGGCTTCAGAAAGTCCCTCTGCACTTGAATGGCCTCATCTGTAAAATGGGCTACTGTGAGAGAGTAAATGATGTAATTCATGTTTCCCACCTACCAGAATGACCTGGGAGCTTCTTGAAGCTTTGATTCAATAGGTTAGAGTGGGGCCTAGAATAAAGAATGTTAGTGACTTTTCCAGTCATTTCTAATGAGCGAGCAGGTTTAGATCCTGAATCGCAGCGTTGGTAAAGAGTTTAACTCACCTTCAGTGCCCTGCAGGGCCCCCCACCTCCTTTTCTTCTCCCATATCCCACCTCTCCTTTCCTCTGAGACACTTAGGGCTCTGGTGCTGCCCACTTTGTATCCCAGAGGACAACCACAGGAGGAAACTCATTTAAAGTGCTCTTCTCCAGATGTTTGCCTTTGATACAAATAGAAGAAAGAGCAATGGTTAGTTCAAACTTTCTGTTTAAATTTCACTGCCACTACCAGGTGTATCTTCTGTACCCTTTGATAAGCCCCATGATACAGAGAGATTGAGGGCAGGGAGAGAAGGGGGTGGCAGAGGATGAGATGGTTGGTGGCATCACTTACTCAATGGACCTGAGTTTGAGCAAGCCCTGGGAGATGGTGAAGGACAGGTAAGGCTGGTACGCTGCAGTCCTTGAGGTCGAAAAGAGTCAGATACAACTTAGCGACTGAACAACAACAGCAACAGTGATACAGAGACAAGATCCTGCCCTGAGATCTTGGGATTATATTGCAGCCTGAGAAACCTAAGACATCAAGATCAGCCATAGTGGGGGAGATATCTTCTTTGGGTCCGGGGCCAAGCTTCCTCATGCACTTCAAATACCCCAGAAGCTTTCTCAAGCTCGTGTACAGTTGTAAATTGAAGGAGGCTGTGAGGTCATTGTGGCAGACAAAGTGGACCCAGCAGGTGGAGCTAGAGAGTCAGAGACATTGAAAACCTGGGGTCTCAGGAGGACGAGGTGGGGCAGTCGTCTGTGGCAAAGGTCGTGTATCAGAATCCCTGAACAACTTGTTTTTTTTTTTTTTTTTTTAAAAAGACCATAAAATTCCAGATCCCATCCCTATGGAATCCAACTGTTGGCATTAACTAATCGCCCACGTAACTGTGGTGTAACTCCCAGTTTGGGAAGCATTGATGTAGAGATTCTGGAGTGATCTAGATGTGGTTCAGGCACATAAATGTGAGCTGTCTGAGTTGAGAGCTGTGCGCTGGTCCTCAGACCAGCAGGAGCATCAGTAACACTTGGGTGCCAATCAAAAGTGCAGACTCACACTCCACCCCAGACCTGCTGGGTCATAATCTGCCTTCTTCACAAGAGCAAGCCCTCTGGCTGATTCAGAGGTGGATTGGAGTACAAGGTCACAGAGAATGAGGCTTCTTGTTTACCTTGGAACCTGTCCCTGGAAAGGGAGATCTGGGAGACCCAGTCTGTGCTTTGTCTTTGGCACCTCTCTGAGCCTCAGTTTCTTCATCTTTATTGTACCTTCTTCTCAAGGTTGTTAAGGGAAAAAATGCCCAACTCCCATATTAGACTGTGAATTCTTTGAGGCAAGGTCCATGTATTTTAAAAATTTCCCCTTGCCCAATGCCTAGCATTGAGCAAATCGGTCGTTTTGGCACACAGAATGATAGAATCCTCCAAGCAGAAAAGACTTTGTGGATTGTATAGAACAGGGGACGCTGTGAATGAATGAGGAAGGTATGGTGAGGTTGACAGACATTTCTAGGGTTGGACACTCATTGGAAGGACTGATGCTGAAGCTGAAACTCCAATACTTTCGCCATCTGATGCAAACAACTGACTCATTTGAAAAGACCCTGACGCGCGAAAGATTGAAGGCAGGAGGAGAAGGGGACGACAGGGGATGAGATGGTTGGATGGCATCACCGACTCAGTGGACATGACTCTGGGTAAACTCTGGGACTGGGGATGGACAGGAAAGCCTGGCATGCTGCAGTCCATGGGCTCGTGACTGAACTGAACTGAACTGAACTGACACTCCTATGGGCACATGGGCTTCCTGCGAGAACACCTGTTCTCCATGAGTTCTCCTTCTCTTGGCTCCCCGGAGCTGAGCTCAGCCCCCCGTCTTCGTGAGGGTCACCTGGCCCTCTGACCAGCCATCTCTGTACCCTCTGAGCTTCTGTGCCATGGAGTGTTGGCGTTGCTCATCCATCCATGCCACCTGGACTGGCCTCCTCGTATGTCCTGTCCACACTGTGTTTTTTTCTGGAAGTTGCTGTGTTGTCTCACTGTACATTTCAAGCTCTTGGAGGGCAGGGCCAGGGTTCTTTTGGTCCCCATCTGCTCCCCAGCCCAATACCTAGCACGGGACTGAGCACATAATAGTCAGTGCTAGCTTGCTGAATATCTGATAATGTTTTAAAATAGGAAATGTTTCATACCTCCGTGATACAGAATAATATAATGAACATTTGCATCCCTACTACTGCATAAAAAAAAAGGATTATTACAGTGGAAAGCCTCAATGTACCACTCTCCCATCATTTTTTCAGCGTCTGTGTATCTCCATGACAGTCCATTGTCTGTGACATCATATGGTTTATTTGTTTGATTGCTGCTGCTCATCAAGTGAGCATATTAAAACCAAGATCCAAGTCAGTCAGGAGGCTATAATTCATTCAGTTCAAGTCACTCAATAGTATTTATTAAGAGTCTTTTGTATGCCAAGAACTGTGCTAGAAACTTGGGATGCATCAATGAACAAATCCGACCAAAGCAAAACAAATAAAATATGAAGTCTTGCTCTTATGGAGTTCATAACCGGACAATCCATAAACAGTAAGTATAATAAATATCTAATGTGTTAGAGTTAAAAGTGCAATGGAAAAAAAAAATAGCCCATGGATCAGAGATTGTAAGGTGGGAGGGCAGACTGTAATCAAGAGTGGCTTGTTGGGAAGGTGATATTTCGGCAAAGACTTGAAGGAGATGAGAATTGGTGACTTTATTTGCAGGGAAAAGTTTTCCTGGTGGAGAGAATAACCAGTAAGGATCTTTGCTGTTGTTGTTGCCTAAGATAGAACATTTGGGGACCAGCAAGGAGACCAGCGTGGCTGGAATGGAATGCAAGGAAGGTGGGGCATCAGGAGGTGAAGTCAGGGCCAGGATGGGAGTAGGGTGGAGGAGGGAGCTTTTAGAGTTTTCCAGGCCACTGTCAGCGCTTTGGCTTTTATTTTGGCCAGTGCAAGGTCTGAGCTGAGCAGTGACGTTTTCTGACCTCTTGGGCTGCGGTGTGGAGAGTAGGATCAGAGAAGCAGGAAGTCGATATAGAAGACCACTGTCATGAGTGAGAAGACAGACAAGGGGGCTTGGACTAAGGGGAGAGCCGTGACGGGGGTGAGAAATGATCAGATCCCAGACACGTCCTGAAGACAGAGCCATTGGGATTTCCTGGTGACTCTGATGTTGATGTGAGAGGCGAGAAGAATGCCCAAGCACCTGAAAGGCTATAGTGACCATCAGCCGAGACCAGGGAAGCCGCGGGCAGAGCGGTATGGAGGTCAGTGGAGACCTGCATGTGCTGACTTGGAGGATGCTGCTAGGTTTCACATTTGGAGGTAACGAGCAGGCAGTTGAATGGATGATTCTGGACTCTGTAGAGAGACTGAAGCTGGAGATACACATTTGGGATACCGTAGGTATTTAAAGCCTCGAGACTGGGTGAGGTCACTGTGGGAGTCAGTCAGCTTGAGAAGAGGAACTCGATCTGATCCCTGGAGGGCAGAGGAAAGACCTGAAAGAAAAGGAGAGCCAACACTGGAGCAGGAGGAACAACCAAGGGAATTTGGTGCCCTGGAGGCCAGAGGAGGAAGTGTTTCAAGGATAAGGGAGTGAAATGGTGTCCAACACTGTTGATTGAAAAAGCACAATTAAGGACTGAGAAATGTCAATTGCATTTAGCAACCTGGATGCTGTTGGTGACCTCAATGAAGACAGTTCTGGTGAAGTTGTAGAGGAGGCTGGGGAATCAGACTAAAGGGGTTTAAGAGAGGAACAAGAAGAATGAAACCGAAGAAAACAAGCAGAGGCGTTTGCTGGGAAGGGAACCGGAAATGAACAGTAGCTGGCAGGGGAATCCACGGAAGAGAGGGGCTTTGCTGGGCACTGAACAGACAAGACAAGAGGATAACGTGTTTCCTTGTTGATCAGATGGATCAACAGTGGAGATGGGAAAGCTGAAGATGTGTTAAGAGGGGTTTCTCTCTGACCCCAGTGTGGGGGCAGCAGGCCGACTTCCTAAGCCCTATGCATAGGCTGGTGCAGCCTCTGGGCTTTCCAGCCAGATGGGGAGAATCAGGAGCAAAGCCAGCTTCATCCTCAGCACTGCGCCGAAAGCACCAGGAGCCCCTTTTCTGAGCTCGGAGCCTTCGTACCCCTTTCCTTGCTCTGGGAGATTCCTCCCCCTCTCAGCCTTGAAACCCCCACCCACCTTCACTGCTGAGTTTGGCTGTCACTCCCCTGTGGCCCTCCCTGTGATCCTATCCTGTTATGCTCTTTGTTACATGGTTTTCCAGGTTGGCAGGGACCCCCCCCCCCCCCGATCCTGTCTCTAGGTCCCCAGCCTCCAGCCCAGGGGAAGGTGTTTGTTCCCAAGAGCGGGGCTGCATCCTGTAAGAGCAGAAGCGTGGTCCCCTCACTCGGGTCCCAAGGAGGAGGCACCCACTTCCGTGGAGCTCTGGCTTATTCCCTCTCTGTTTCTAAGCCCTGAGGCACAGGTTGGTGCAGCCTCTGGGCTTTCCAGCCAGATCAGGAGAATCAGGAACAAAACCAGCTTCATCCTCAGCACCATTCAAACAGTGTGGAAGCCATCATTCAAACAGGCAGCCCCCTAAACCCTAGGCTCCCCATGTGTGCCCAGAGGCCAGCCCCTTGCACATCCCAGAGGCCTTGCCCAGCTCCTGTGTTTTGGCGACCCTGGGCTCTGACCACCCTCCAGGCTGGGGCACCAGCAGCTCCTGGGGCCTGGTAGCCGAGCTGGGGTTAGAGGACAGGAAGGAGAGCCCCTGGCCACTCTGGCCCCATCCCACCAGGCTTTGGCTCCTGCTTCTCGCTGCCTTGGCTTGAAAACCTGGCCAGCCGGAGGAGTCTGCACATCACGACCAAGGAATTCAGCCTGTTTTCCCAGCTCTGGGAAATTGGCATTCGCTGAACTTTGGTGGCCTGCTGGTTTCTTTCTTGCTTGTTGTTGATAGTGACGAGGCTTGGCCTGGGGACAGGGAAAGGCCACCATCACAGGCAGGCTGAATGGAGGAGCTCTTGGTTGGCCATCTTGCTGGCTGAAAAACCTCTCCCACCTAATTAGCCTCTTCGCTGTGGGCACCTGGCAGAGCCTGGTACCAAGCCCTTCCTGTGTTCTCCCCAGTTACAACCCCTCCTGCCCTTCTCCCCAGGCCAGGAGCAAGCCCCTCTCCAGGGCCCAGTCCACCCCCAGGGTAGGGTTGTCATGCTTCTCTCAGCTTTGAGTGACATCCCAGCCTGGAAGCACCCAGCTTTGCCTGTAGTCCTGGCCAGGGTGGAGGCAGCTGGATGGTCAGAGAGCATCACTGTGTCCAGCGCTTAAACGACTGAGTTGTCAGTTTCTCCTGAGCAACAGACAATCTTTCCATCCAATGCTCGCCTCCCTGCATGCATGTGTGCTGAGTCGCTTTGGTGCTCCTCTTTTTCAACCTCATGTGCTGAAGTGCTCCAGGCCACTCTGTCTGTGGAATTCTCTAGCCAAGAATACTCGAGTGGGTTGACATGCCCTCCTCCAGGGGTTCTTCCTGACATTAGGAATCGAACCTGCGTCTCTCATGTGCCCTGCATTGGCAGGCGGGTTCTTTACCACAAATGCCACCTGGGAAGCCCACCCACCCTCCCTTGCAGGTCCCAGGTGCACAGGGATGTGGATGTCTGTCTTCTGGGTCAGTTCAGCGCCTGGTGCTCTGGGACGGGGCTGGAGGCAGGGCTGGGGAGGGGCTGGGGGCAGAGCTGGAGTCCTCGGGGCACAGCGTGTCCTGCCCTGTCCTTATTTTCCTGCTGTTTCCTCCTCTTGTCTGCTGCCTGCGCTCCAGCCTGGCAGGGGGCCAGCGGGCTCAGGAGACCAGATGCTTTCGTAGAAAGAACTCGATGTACGCAGGGTCAAGAGGCTTTCTCCAGGTTCTTTATGTCCAAGTCCTCCCCAGAACCAGCGCTGCTGTGACTGGCTCCCACCTTGCCCGCCCCTTCTAGGAACAGCAAGAACAGAGTCACATGGATCTGATGTCTTCAGAGGCAGCAGTTGCTTCACCTTCTTGGTGGTTGTTTCTGCACAGAAACCTACCCACTTTTGAACTGGTAGATCAGGTTCCGATTCTTTTCCCCCAAACACTCCTTCTGACCTTACTCTCCACCATTCCTACCCTCCCATCATAAACTGTTTTTCCTGCAGAGCAACTGAATTTGCTGAGTGTATTTAATCTGTGGACACTGTGGGTAAAAGGTTTGCTCTGTTTGTTCTCTCTAAAGGCTGTTTGTATCGTAAAAGATGAGCTTGTTAATTCAGACAAATATACGAACTGGCAGAACTGTACTATTGTGTCTCTTTAAAAAAAGTATATCTACATAAAACCTTTTTAAGGGGCACTTGCTTGCTGAGGCCAAGTCAAAATTTGTAGTGGAAAAGAATAAAGTGTGTTATAAGTTGACTTGTGCTCCGCTTTGGGAGAACTAACAAAGTTTGACCTCATGGGCTGTGCCGTTTCCAATCCTTTGGGGAAACCCTGCCAGGGTTGGATGTCACCTCATACTCCACCACCTCCGTGACTTACGGGGTCTGAGTCGCTGGAGGATGTTCAGGAGAAAGATGATAAAACGGAGAGAACATAGAAACTGAAGTTCCACACTGCTTCCCCATGGCCATGGGTCATGAGCTTTGACATATGAAATGCAAAGCCTTTGAGGAATCGCTCTCTACTATGTTGAGAAACTATAAGTGCTTTTAATATAAATATGGTCTGTGTGCCAGCTGACCACACCTGCAGTTACACCATTCGCTCATTCATTCAGACATTCAACATAGTGGTCATCAAGTGGTCACATGTACTGGGCTCTAAACAGAAAGAAGAGTAAGCCGGTCACTGGTCTTAGGGAGCTTCCAGTCCAGTGGGGCAGGCAAGGCAAGTTGAAAGGTGTGGTGTTATAAGAACAGGTGCTAGGGAAATGCTGACGTGAAAATGGTTGATTGCACTGCAGGAGCTGCACAGAACAGACGGAGGGTGAGTAGGTAGGGGATCCGTTGGACAGAATGGTCTAGGGCAGAAAGAGCCTGTCAGCTGTGTGGCCTTGGGAAAATCACTCAACCTTTCTGAAACTTGGCTTCTCTAATAAAAACCAGGATGGTGATACCCACAACACTTGGAAAGGAATGATGAGAATTTGAATATAGGAAGCACCTGGTACAGCACGGGACACGCAGTAGGTATGTGTTATGATTCCACTCTAATCTCTGAATCACTCAAGCAATCAAGGCTTAGTCACCTTTGCAATTGTCCTAATGATGAACTCAGTACCTAGACAGGGCAGGGCACGTAGGAAATAATTAGTGACCAGATGTGACTAATCTTGTGCTTGCTGGTTTCTCTCCTCTGAACTGCAACAGCGCTCTTCTGGAGAAGGAAATGGCAACCCACTTCAGTATTCTTGCCTAGAGAATCCTGTGGACAGAGGAGCCTGGTGGGCTGCCATCTATGCGGTCGCACAGAGTTACGACTGAAGTGACTTAGCAGCAGCAGTAACAGTGCTCAAGCTTGCTCATAGCCCCTGGCAGAGGAGACTCACACAGTGGACTCTCAGCACCAGTGAGGAGCTTCACTGGAGCTTCATTCTGTCATTAAATTACATGTACTGGTCATCATCATAATAATATGACATTTATTGAATGCGTGCTATGAAGCTGTTTTGGGGCTAAGTGCTTAAAGTTCATTTACATTCAATCCTCATCATAACAGTGTGGTTTTATCCTCATTTTACAGGTGAAAAAGTTGAAGCACAGAAAAGCTAAGGGACTAGATCAAGGTCACACAGATAGTCTGTGATGGATCCAGGATTTGAGCTGATCAGATTCTAGGATCTGTTTTAGTCACCCTGTAAAAAGCTACTTGAAATGCTAATTGGTGTATCCAAGGCTGATGTGCCCCTTCTGGTTGGTTGGGTATCTCTTTGGTTTGGGCAGTGGCTGTACTAAAACTGTTTCTCAACTGTTTTGTATAATCTTCCTGGTTCAGTCTCGTACCTTGTCGCCATAGCACAGACAGACGAGTTCTGTTTTCATTCATTTTTACCACCCTCCCTCCCTCCGTCCTGGGCTTTCCTCATGGCTCAGCTGGTAAAGAATCCACCTGCAATGTAGGAGACCTGGGTTTGATCCCTGGGTTGGGAAGATCCGCTGGAGAATGGAAAGGCTACCCATTCCAGTATTCTGGCCTGGAGAGTTCCATGGACTGTACAGTCCATGGGGTTGCAAAGAGTCGGACACAACTGAATGACTTTCATTTCACTCCCTCTGTCCCAGACTTCCTGTGGCTCCTTCCACTAGTCTCCCCATTCAGACTTGAATTGCTGCCTTTCCTTCCTGGGGGGGGGGGGGGGGGGGAGATGGGAAATGTGGTTGACTGGCCCCTGGTTGGAGATCACATCTGTTATTTATGCCCTAGGATGTCCCCTGAATGAGTTACTGAACACACAGGCATCATCATCTGCTCAGTGAAAAGGGATTTCAAGATTGTGTGGTTTGGGGAATTGCTGCATTTTATATTCCCTTTAGGAGACTGACAGCATTCAGTGAGGTAGTAAGGGTGCTAAGAAGCTATGCCGGAATAAATCTTTATCTCTGTTTTATCTGATGTTTCCAGATTTATCTGCCCCACCCCAGAACTGGTTTTTGCATGGGCTTCCCAGGTGGCTCAGACAGTAAAGTATCTGCCTGCAACGCAGGAGACCCAGGTTCTCTCTCTGGGTTGGGAAGATCCCCTGGAGGAGGGAATGGCAACCCACTCCAGTATTCTTGTCTGGAGAATTCCTCGGACAGAGGAGCCTCGCTGGCCACCGTCCACGGGTTCGCAGAGTCGGACACGATTAAGCAGCTTTCACTCCTCACTTTCCCACACACGACCCAGGAGAAGTCCTTGGGGACTGTCACGTGTTCAGGGTGGAGTGGGGGTGGCTCGGCTCTGAGCTGCTCTCCCATGGGCTTGGATCGAGCACTCTTACTGGGCTTCAGGTGCCCCAGGAGCCCAGAGTCACTGCCCTGAGAGCCCTGGGCTCTCAGCTTGGCCTGATCCTCTCCAGGTCCCTAGACTCCTGGCATTGCCCCAGGCTTTGTACCAAGTCTTGCTTCTCTCTGGATCCCTGGCTCCTGGCACAGTGCATGGAAAACAGTGGGTGCTGCATAATTGCCTGTATTGAATGAATTCCCCATTAGAACCAGCTAATTAGAGGTTATGTCCTTCCTCATCAAACCTTATCCTTGTATAGACACACACGTGTATGTCGATAGGTCTGTATGGGCCCTTCTCAAACATAGGCAAGGAGGCATGTATGCCCTGGGACTGGATTCCACACGGGAGTTATCCTCATCATTTTGCTGCAAATACACACTCAGACATAGAAAATAAGAAGACACACAGGTAAACACACAAAAGTACAAACTGGGTTCAGTTCAGTTCAGTCGCTCAGTCGTGTCCAACTCTTTGCAACCCCGTGGACCACAGCACGCCAGGCCTCCATGTCCATCACCAACTCCCAGAGCTTACTCAAACTCATGTCCACTGAGTTGGTGATACCATCTAACCATCTCATCCCCTGTCGTCCCCTTCTCCTCCTGCCTTCAATCTCTCCCAGCATCAGGGTCTTTTCAAATGAGTCAGCTCTTCGCATCTAGGGGCCAAAGTATTAGAGTTTCAGCTTCAACATCAGTCCTTCCAATGAATATTCAGGACTGATTTCCTTTAGGAGGGACTGGTTGGATCTCCTTGCAGTCCAAGGGATACAAGCAAAACATAGACATGTTTGCAGAAATAAGCAAGATCACTGTCCACCAGGAAACGATGTGAGGATGTAGTTTTGTGTATAAACAAACAGGGAAACACAACCCAAACCCCTCCCCTGACACACATCCTCTGTCCTGGCTATTTATCCCTCCAAAGCCCCTCCAAAGCCAAATGCTTCACAATATAGTGCCTTCATCCAACAACTGTCTCATTACAGCTTGTGATTTCATGAGTCAGGATTCGGGCAGGGCTTGGCTAGGTGATGCTTTGCCTCTTCACATGATGACTCGGTGAAATTGACCACTGCACAGGCTGGTCTGGAAGGACCACGCTGGCTTCTCTCACGTGTCTGGTGGCTTGGTGGGAGTGGCTAGAAGGTGGGGCCCAGCCAGGACTGTGGCCAGGAGGGCCTTCAAGGCCTCTCAGATGGGACATCTCAGGGTAGTCAAGCCTCTTATGTTGTAGCTGGCATCTCCCACAAAGAGCATCAGAAAACGTGGAGGGGACGCGGGAAGGTTTCTTACGACCTCGGGAGTTGAAGAATGTCACTTGTCCTCCACATCACTGAGCAAGCAAGTCTGTCAGGCTTGCTCAGATGTTTTTTAAATTTTTCTAAATCTTTATTCAAACATACTCACCTCACTGTTAGTAAGGTGTGGAGTTAATGCTCCGTGCCAGTATTACCAGGTAATAATGCCAGTATTACCTTTGCCCACAATGGACTTTGATAAAACCCATTTCCTGACACCCCAAAAGTTAAATTTTGTTGTCGTGCAGTCACTAAGTCATGTCCAACTCTGCAACCCCTTGGACTGCAGCACACCAGGCTTCCCTGTCCTTCAGTGTTTCTTGGAGTTTGCTCAAATTCATGTCCATTGAGTTGGTAAATTACTATTTTCAAAACACGCCAAACTCCCAATACTTGCAAAAGTATTCCATGCACCATTTTCCCTTCATTCTTAAAATCTGAACTTATTAAATATACATCAGTGGAGGATGTTAAAATGAAGTCAGTTGAAACAAATCATGGCTGCAGCAAATAATAGACAAAAAGTATTTTACATACCTTATATTACACATTGCCTTGCAATCTGAAACATGACAAAGAAAAATAACAAAAATTATCACAAGGAATGAATAAGAAGTCTTGCTTAGACTTAAGGGGCGGGGGGCTGTTAGACTTCACTTGTCAATGGCAGCAAAGAATTTGAGGCCATCTGTAATCAGTCACACACACACACACACACACACACAGGATTCCCCTATTAAGCACACCACCGGGATTCCATCTGGGCCTGAAACAGTGGCAGCTGTGAGGACTGTGCACTCTCCACTTATGAAGCCAAGATAAGAGTCTGTGCTGGGATCACTCCTTTCAGCGGAGGGTTCTGTCCTGGAAGATACATCTCAAGCAGTTACTGCCTTCATCTTCCCTTAAGAGCACGAAAATCAAACCATCCGCAGCCCCCCTCCCATATCAGTTGTCTGCAATGCAGACAGAGTGATGTTGGAGCTTCAAGGTGGGCATTACCTCGGCAGATCCCAGCTCACCTATCCCGGCTCGCTGGCTGTGTGACCTCGGTCACGTTCCTCGACCTTCTGAGCTTGCGTCCTCCTCTGTGTATGGAAAAAGTGACACTTCTACTCTTGCGTTCAACACACGTCCATTGACCGCCTTTCAGGGGATGCCATGGTGAGAACCACAGGTACTGTCCCTGGCGGATGTCTTGAGCTTGAGAATGACACCAACAGTTGGAACTTTGCCAACTGTGCTAGGGGCTGGAAAGGGAAGATGAGGGTGCCATCAGGGGGTGAGCGATCAGGGAGTGCAATCAGGATGGAACTGCTGTTAAGGAGGCCAGGAACCATTTCTCTGAGATGAGACTTGGTGTGGTCTGGGGGATCCATAGCGGCCCACCAGCTGAACTGTGTCTCAGGCAGAGGATGCAGCACATGCCCAGGCCCTGTGGCTGGATGGAATCTATTAAACAGCAGAGACGGAAAAGCCCAGTGTGAGTGGGTCAGAGATTGAAGGCCGCAGATGGGAGGTGAGACTGGACAGGTGGGTAGAAACTTCGTTCATCGTGTTAAGAACGAGTTTAAAAATTGTATGTGCTCAGTCGTGTCTGACTCTTTTGTGGCCCCAGGGACTGTAGGCCCCCAGTCTCCTCTTTCTTTCCCAGGCAAGAATACTGGAGTGAGTTGCCATTTCCTTCCCCAGGGGATCTTCTCAACCCAGGGATTGAACCCGAGTCTCTCGCCTGGGTCTCCTGCGTTGGCAGGCAGATTCTTTACCACTTGATACATTTTATATACTAACACTTGAATGATTTTACTCATGGAGATTAAATGACCAGATTGTGTTTCAAAAAGCTCCCCTGGGCTACAGCACAAAGAATGAACTATAGAGTAGCAAGAGGAAATGGGGGCAGTCCCATTAGGAGGCAGAATAGCGACCCTTCCCCCAAAGGTGTCCCTGTCCTAATCCTCAGAAACTGTGAATATGTTAATTACATGGCAGAAAAGAATTAAGGTTGCAGATGGAATTAACATTACTCATCACTGACCTTAAAATAGGGAGATTATCCTGGATTATCCGGGTGGGCCCGGTGTAATCCCATGAACTCAGAGAATGGGTCAGAGACATGGAATCTCAGAGGCACCTGACCTGCTCTCCGGAGCTTTGAAGATGGAGGAAGTGTTATTAATCTTGTGTTGTAGTTGAAGAAACTGAATTTTTGAGACATGAAGTGACCTACCTAGGATGAAGCATTAGTTAAGTATTATAACCAGGGCTTAGATCCAGTTCTCTTGACTACAGATCTTTCCATTTCTACACGGGGGGACCCAGCTTAGAGCTTGAGCCCCGCCTATTATAGGGTCCTTCTCTTCACCCATCTCCTACCACCAGGGCAAACCCTTCCTTACCCTCTTCCCTTATTTTGAGTCATGCTGACAGAGGGGGCTAAGCTGCGGAAGACAGGAGTCATGGCATTGGAATCATGAGGTAAGCGGACACATGCATTTAAGCTTATAGAGTTTTGGAGCTAAAGAGCCTTTGGGAATCACTTAGTGTAATTCTGCCCTGTGGTTTCTATTTCAGGTGCTGTCTACCATATAACGATTAACATAGTCAAGTGAACAGCAAATCAACACAGCCTAAAGGAAGAGAGTAGAAACGTGTCTATCTCCTATCTATTATTCTGTCTACATTTACTGTGTCCATTCTTCAAACCATTTCCCCATGTTCTGTATCTATCTAGCTATCTACCTGTCTATTCATATCTATTACTGTATATATCAAAGGACAAAAGATGTTTTAAAACATAACAGAATTTCTGTCTTGATCAGCTCAGGCTGTTATAGCAAAAATACCACAGACTGGAAGTACAGAAGTTTAAGTCTCATAGTTCTAGAGGCTGAAGCCCAAGGTTTGGGTGCCAGCAGAGTTTGGTTCAGTGGGTGCCCTGCCCCTGGCTTGTAGATGGTAACCTTCCTGATGTACCCTTACAGGGCAGAGAGAGCTCATTTCTGTCCTGTCTCTTCTTAAAGGCAGTAATCCCATTGCAAGGGCTCCACCCTTATGACCTTACTACCTGTCAAAATTCTCCCTCCACAAAACATCCTATTGGTGATTAGGGCTTCGAACTTGAATTTTAAGCAGGGTGAGGGTTAACACGAACAGTCGGTCCATAGTGGTTACATGCATTTAAATTAAGTGAGGAAGAAAAGGAAAAAGAAGGTAGAGACAAAAAAAAAATAGAGCCAAGAATGAGGCTGACACAAATGTGAATGCGATAGAGTTTGGCTCCTTTACAAGGAGAAGAGTGGAAGTGGAAGTGTAGTTCTGGCCCCCAGTGCCTAAGGAAGGACCTGAGCCATCATACATTTTATGGTGTGAATAAGGGCAAGGCAAACCAGCTGTTCAGAAGACGTTTGCCTGCTCCTGACATCCAGTCTTCCACATATGATCATCAACCAGGATTAGCAACTAATGTTTGTGCATTACTGTTTTTTACAGTGTTATCTCTTTTCATTCTTACATCAGCTCCAGAACTATTTTATTGTTCTCTTACTGTTCGCTTCTTTTTACAGACGAGAAGATTGGGGCTTAGGAAGGTTAAATTCCTCCCTAAAGGCCATACAGTTCTTAATGGGAAAATGGGGGTTCAAACCCAAGTTCATCTCTGTCTTCCTCCACGGTTGCTAACTGCTCTGTGTCCAGGGTCCATAGGTTGGGCTTCAAATTTTGTGTTAGAATTTTGAATGACAACAAGTAGCTGTGGGGGTGGAGTGAGATAATTTTCTTCTTAGCTTTGAGAGAAACTATTGTTGAAATACATGGGTTCACCATTTTTTGGTGTTCTTGTATTTATATTTAATCTTTGAAATCAAACCAAACTCTTGGGGGATTGGAATCATTGCTCTCATGGCAGTAAAAATATATATATCTGGTATTTGACTTGAAACTTTGTAATCGGGATCAAATCCAAGCACTGTGAATTTAAACTGCTGCCAGCCTTCCTAACCTACCTCGTGAGTATAAAATCAGCGCAACTATTGTATCCAGCTGGCACTGGTGGGCATGTGATTGTGTTTGTGCCCTTGAGGAATCTGAGTTGGATGGCACAGAACATCTGAATCCGAGGGGCATGGTTTTTGCCGTGTGCTATAATAATCCACAGGAGATGCAGTGGAGGTGGTAGCTGGATTTCAAGAAGCGTTTTGAATGCATTAATCGGTTGAAACCAGGACTGAAACAGTTACTATATTAAGCAACTTATCGATGAAGAAACCAATCGCCTTGCCCTGCTTTCCCAACCAGGGTCTGGACTTGGGTTGAATCCCTAACTCACATCTGCCTCCTTCCCAGTTTCTCTCTTAGAGGAAGCTCTGTCCTTTTTATTCCAGGTGTTCGAGAATACTCAAGTAGTCCTTTCCAAATTTATCCTTCCAGTTTCCCTCATTTAGTTAATGACAATGTCATCTACTGGCCAGCCAGGCCAGAAACTTCTGTCATCCACAGAATCTCCTTCTTCACTCACCTGACCAGTCTGAGTCTCTCACCAAGTCTGGGGGCCTCTCTCACAGGCCAGACTCACAGCAGCCCCTTTCTCTTCAGCCCCCACCCCCTCACCACCTCCCTTCACACCCTGGCCATCTTTTGCTAGAATCGTCTTAAAAAACAAACAAACAAACAAAAAGACAAGGCCCCAGAAATTCCCTGGCGGTCCAGTGGTTAGGACTCAAGTTTCACTGCCGCGCTGTGCCATGCCTGCGTGCTTGATCACTCAGTCGTGTCTGACTCTGTGCAACCCCGTGGACTGTAGCTCACCAGGCTCTTCTGTCCATGGGATTATTCTGGCAAAAACACTGAACCAGGTTGCCATTTCCTCCTCCAGTGGATCTTCTTGACCCAGGGATTGAAGTCACATCTCCTGTGTGTACTGCATTGGCAGGCGGATCCTTTACCACTGAGCCACCTAGGAAGACCCCACTGTCGAGGACGTGAGTGAGTTCAGTCTCTGGCAGGATCAGTCTCTAAGATCCTGCAAACCACGTGGCTCAGTCAAAAAAAAAGAAAAACTTTAAATGTGCTTCTCTGTCTCCAACACACTCGTCAGAGCGATTCTGTAAAACACAGGTCTGACCATCCTACCCCTCACTATTCCCCATTGTGTACAGGGATTGTTCTCAAATTGTGTTCTCTGGTGACTTCCCTAATGGTCCAGAGGTTAGGAGTCTCACTTCCAGTGCCACGGGGTGCAGGTTCGATCCCTAGTGAGGAAACTAGGGTCCCACATGCTGTATGGTATGGCGAAAAAAACAAAAACCCAAATAAACGCCGTGTTCTCTGAAGCCAGGGTTCTGAAGCCAAGACTGGGGACTCCAGTCCTCTTTCCTAAAATGACCATAGCATTCCCCTTCTACTTATATATAGGCTTCTGCAAAAAATTTGGTTTAAGGAGGGGGTCATAACAATTTGTTCTAAATAGCCCCACTCTATCCATGTCTCCCCACCACAGACCATCCCAGGCCCCTCCATGTCTCTTGCACACGATGGAATGTTCTCCAGTCATGAGCGCCCCTGGCTGTTCCCCAAACATATGTGTGCTGTCTCTGTTTCCTTGAATGTGCCTTCTTCTCTGCTTGGGATGGACTCTCCCCCTCCTCTCTCCTCTGAGAGCCCCACTCACCCTTCAGAAGCAGCTCAGATGTCACCTTCTGTGGATGGCACGGAGCCTTCCTAATATATCCCACAGGCAAACTGTTGGCTCCCTCCCCCACCCCCAGTCTGTGCTCCTACCCGACCCCAGCTGTGTCTCAGTGGTGGCCCTGGCCATGGAAACCTTTTCTACACGTCTTCCTGCCCACTCACCCCCACTAGATCCTGAATGATAGACTTCCCTCTAGCCATCATAGACTTACCTGTAGCTCAAACAGTAAAGAATCTGCCTTCGAGGCAGGAGACCAGGGTTTGATCCCTGGGTTGGGAAGTTCCTCTGGAGAAGGGAATGGCATTCTACTCCAGTGTTCTTGCCTGGAGAATTCCATGGACAGAGAACCCTGGCAGGCTACTGTTCGCGGGATCACAAAGAGTCGGACACAACTGAGTAACTAACACAGTCCAGAGATCATGAATGACTCAAAGGAAAAGATTTATATTTTACTCGTCTCTTTGTTCCCACTACCTAGCAAAGTACTTAGCCCCTGAGAGACACTCGATAAACCAGGAGGTGAAGCAACACCATTAATAATCAGCCTGTTGACAATACAAGCTGGAAAAGCTAAATGCCTCAGATGAATAGTAGGTAGGGGACAGGGCCGGGGAATGACAGGATGAGGGGAAAAGGGTGAGGACCATCAAGGGTGGTTGATTCTGGACTGCTGCAATTGAATTCAGAGTGCAGGTGTTTTTAAGTACAACTTAATGGATAATTTAAGGCCCATGAAAATTCAACATGCCCCTTAGGCTGGGAGCTCTAACTGAGGCCCCCATGAGAAAAGCAGATGGTGCGGGTCCTACTTGCTTGGATAATTTCACACCAACGAGACTGTTGGTCGAGACTGACAGCTCGTCTGTGTGTGAGGCTGTGCCCCTTAGCCTGAATGGACTCTGTTAACACTCACAACACACCTGTACATTCTGAGGTTATCGTTACGCCCATTATACAGATAAGAGAACTAGCCCTGTGCGGCCATATAGCCAAGACATAGCAGAGGAAGCCCATGAAAGTGTGTCTTCAGATTCCACATTGTGTCATTTCTCCACGCTGCTTATCTCCTGAAGTTTTCCCAGTAGGTCCACGTGGTTTGGGAGGACGAAGAGGGTGAAGAAGAAAAGAGAGAGATTTACGATCTCACGTTGTGTCCTTTCTTACCAAACCCCACCCTCGAACTGAGCACATTCGAGAAAAACGTCACCACATCCTTCTTCTTATTCAACTTCCTTTTTAATTTTTATTTATTTATTTAAAAAATTTATTTGGCTGTGCCAGGTCTTAGTTGTGGCATGTGGGATCTAGTTTCCTGATCAGGGATTGAACCTGGGCCCCGTGCACTGGGAACGTGGAGTCTTAGTCATGAGACCACCAGGGAAGTCCTCGGTTTCTTTTTTTATTGAGACATAATTCACATGCCATAAAATTCACCATGTTAAAGCATACAGTTCAATAGTTTTTAGTACATTCACAAGGTTGTGCAAATGCTACCAGTAATTCCAGAACATCACCATGAATTATTTTCTAATGTTTTTGTTTTCCAGATTCCAATAATGAGAGACCCTGGATGGATTCGAAACGTCTGGTCTTCAAACATTAATGTGAGTGGAGCGGCTATGAATGTCCTAACGATACTTTAACATTTCCAGATGAGAGAAAATACTCTTTGACCAACTGGTTTATTGCCATGGATACACGCAGTCCCCAAACCAGGACTCTACCATTCCCCCAAAGCTTTCAGAGTTGCTCTGTAGCCCTTTCTAAAGGTTTGATGAGCCCCAGAGGAAGCCCAGAACATTTTGGCTAGTTTCTAATCTCTTCTGCCTGTGAGCCATCCTCTCTCAGGCATAGATTTGATTTTTGTTTTGTTTTTAACTTTCTATTTTGTATTAGAGTATAGCTGGTTAACAAATACTGTGATAGTTTCAGGTGTACAACAAAGCCACTCAGCCATATATTCTCATGTATGCCTTCTCCCCCAAACCCTCCTCCCATCCAGGCTGCCATGTAACATTGAGCAGAGTGGGTCCAATAGGACGCATGCACCCCAATGCTCACTGCAACACTATTTACAATAGCCAAGACATGGAAACAACCTAAATGTCCATTGGCAGAGGAACAGATAAAGAAGACATGGTACATATGTACAACAGAAGATCATTCAGCCATTAAAAAGAATGAAGTAATGCCATTTGTAGAAACATAGATGGACCTAGAGCTTGTCATAGATCTGATTTTATCACCTCCCTGATTAAAAAGCATTTGATGGCTCCCTAGTGATAACAGGAAAAGGTTCATATCAAGTTCAGGCTGTTTGTTTGCCCCTGATAGATGGTCAGATGTCCATCACATTAATAAAGGCCCTTGCAGCTGCTGCTGAACCCCTCAGAGCCCTCCTGCAGATTCTGCCTCTTCTTCCTGCACCCATAGGTCCATTTGGTCACTGCCCTGTGTCTGGTTCCCAAGCCTTGGCCCTGCCCTTCAGGTTGTTTCTGTGCCTGTTCTTAGTGCTTTGCTCTCTGCTCTTTCAGGGACTCCCTTGTCCCCATGTTCAGCAGCCTGAGGGCCAGCACCACTCTCGTCCACATGCCCATGCCAGCTTCCATGTTCTGCTCATGAGTCTGACTTGTTGAACCTCTGTAGTTTGGGGGAAGGCATATTTTGCTGAAGCATAACTGGCAGTGGTCCATCTACATCCTGGCTCCTTTCTCACAGTACCTGCAAATCACCTGCACGTTGCCCTGGACCAGACTTTAAGTTTCAGTAGTTTCCTACAACTTGCTCTGCCCAGTAGATTTTAAACCTGAGATTCTCTCCTGTGGAGAAGAGACTTTAAGGAACACATTGCAGGTGGAGGGGCTTCAAGAAAAGTCTTTTGAAATACTCTAGGGAGGAAGTGGACTTCCCAGGCGGCATTACTGGTAAAGAACCTGCCTGCCAATGCATGAGACAGAAGAGATGCAGGTTTGATCCTTGTGTTGGGAAGATCCCCTGGAAGAGGGCATGGCAACCCACTCAAGTATTCTTGCCTGGAGAATCCCATGGCTGGAGGAGCCTGGCAGCCTATGGTCCATAGGGTCACAAAGAGTCGGACAAGACTGAAGTGACTTAGCATGCACACACAGGGAGGAAGTAATAAAGCCTCAGTAGTCATTTGTCTTGACTGTGGCCTGTGCTAAGTTTTGGGGATATAGAATAAAAGTAACACTTGGTCTTTCTCTCAAAGAGCTCAGTCTGGGAGAGACTCTGGTCAGAGTGTGGACCAGGAGGATTTTCAAAGGACCCAGGAGGCCCAGTGCAGGGCCAGCCAGAGCACGTCTTCATACGTGAATCCAAAGACTCCAGTTAAGTGAATGAAGAAGGCTCCTGAGGTAGACCTGGCCCTGGGAATGCTAGGAAAATCACAGATTCTATTTCCAAGTGGATTGGCAAGGACTGGGCCCAATCAGAGCCCAGGAATCCTGAGTTGGGCGGGCAGTTAGTGGCAGTTGAGCCTGGAGTGAGGGGAGCCGTCCTCTATGGAAGAAAGAAGGGGCAGGATGTCCTGGTAAGTGAGCTGCTCCGCCTGTGGGTAGCCATGGGAGCTGGCCCTCATGAGGTGGTCTGAGGCTGCCATTTTCCATGGCCAGATCTCATTCTCTAGGCTGGGAGCTAGAGCCCATGGCCACCAGGTTTCTAGGCCCAGCCTCCAGTCCATGGTGCTGGGCAATGGGCATGGTTACAAGAGAGGCGGTCAAGGAAAGGCATCAGTTGGGCCTCACTGTCAGGCCTTCTCTACTGGACCTCACAGAACTCATGAACTAACAAGACAAGAAGCCATGGACAGGGGATGTGAAGTTTCTGCTTTAAGGATGAAATTACAGAAAATCTTAACTGTCTATGCAGGAGAGCTGAATTAGGAGAGCAAAGTTTTGGTGACATTTGCCACTTTTAGAGTGCGTGTGATATTGAGCAAGTTCCATAACTTCTCTGAGCTTTACTTCCTTTGGTACATTGGGAGTTCATCCCATTGTGAACACAGAGTGCTCACTGTTTACCACCAGGCATCGTGTAGAAGAGAAGTGTGTGTGCATATTTTCACTTAGTTGCTCAGTCAAGTCCCATTCCTTGCCAACCTGTGGACTATAGCCCAACAGTCTTCCTTTCTCCATGGGATTCTCCAGGCAAGAATACTGGAGTGGGTTGCCATTTCCTCTTCCAGAGGGTCTTCCTAACCCAGGGATCAGACCTGCGTCTCCTGCGTCTCCAGCATTGGCAGATGTATTTTTTTTTTTTTTTTTTTTTACCACTGGGCCACCAGGGAAGCCCAGAGAAGAGAAGATGGGCTTGTAACTCAGTTTGGGTTGGGTGGAGAGTTTAGAAGCGATTCAGAAAATGCTTCCAAGGGAGAGTGAGTCTTATGTATGGTCTTGAAAGAGGCCTAAGGTAGCCAGGCATGGAGGTAAGAACTGGGTCATATGATTGAAACAGTGGAAGATGACAGTGGAGGAGGGGAAAGCAGTGCTAGTGATGGGGTGGGGGGTCACTTGTTGTTCTAAGGAGTTGGCCTTTATCCTACAAGAAAAGGTAATGGAGGAAGGGTTAGCACTGAAGAGACTTAAGCAGACAGACAGTGCTAAGTCGGATCTGCAGCCTGTTACAGGTCAGACATGGGGTGGGGCTGGAGGCAGGGAGACCCTTTAGCAAGTGGTCATTAGCTCAGTTGAGTTGAAGTGTTTGAAGGACTGCCCAGATGGAAGTGTGCAGGAGGTAGTTGGATGAACGGTCTGGAGCTGAGAGCAAGGTCAGGGCTGGAGATACTGAACTGTGGGTCAAAAGACAGAAGAGTGTCACCAAAGTCTCCAAGGGGGATAGAATCACCCAGGAATGTGTGTGGCATGGGGAAGTGGGTGAGGTCATCTAGGTGGGATTTCAATTAGGACCTCTACTATGACAGCTTTTGGTAATTTTTTGGTATGTTGTTATCCTTAGACGAAAGGTTTATAAATGCCAAAAATGCTTAGTGATGAGAAAAACTCAAAACAAAGGGAAAGTATGGTGGGGCACGTAGTAGGACTCAAGATGCCTGTCTGTCTCTGTCTCTGTCCCTGTCCTTGTCTCTGTCTCCTAGTTATTGTATGGATGAATGTACGAGGCACAGGGTATTGTGATGAGAGTGTTGTGGTTGGTCTTTTGCTCGAAGGGCTCACCGACCAGCAGAGGAGACAGAAGCATAAGAAATGACGCAGTGACGAGACCTGTGTCATGTGCAGTGATGGAGGTCCAGGTGGGCTGCTAGTACAGAGAAGCCAGGGATGAATTCTTCATGGACCCAAGGAATGTCTGAGGGAGGGTTTCCCTGGGGGCTCCTGCTCTCAGTTTGAAGACTCTGGCATTGGGATGCAGAAACCTCCCCCCACCCCAGAAACTCAGCAGCACACCTATCCTCCCCGCACAAAGAGAGGTTCATTCAAGGCAATAGGCCCTGAATTCTGGAGGGAGAATTGAGCAATGAAATGTCCACCCAAACTACGTAAGCCGTCTAACTCGGACGAGGGAACATGGTACAGTTTGTCACATGAAGCCTCCCTCTTGGCCAACTTGTGCTTTGATTGCACCGTTCCTAACAAAAGCAACAATTCCCAGAATTCTAGATGATCCTGGCACAGTTCCTTGGAGCTGTGTTTTGCTTACTGTTTTTCTTTCTTGTCTTCAGGTCTGATGACGGACAGGATTTTAGGGTGGACAACATGTTTTTGCGTGGGGAGGAAGTGACTTTGGTTAGACTTAAATTTTTGAAATATTTTGTCAAAGTGCTTCATGTACCTAGTTTCTAGAAAATTAACTTGGAAATGCTGGCTCACAGCTGAAGCCATAGTTCCAAGTTCCTACCCTGACCACTTCTATATCTGCTTTGCACCTTATCCTATAGACCTACTAAGAGAGGAGAATCTAGCTGATTCTCACAGATTATTGTATGTAAATGAAATCTCCTTTCTCATACTCTTCGATTTATGTATAATCCTATCCTGGTTTAGTTTGTTCTGTGTTTAGACTCTGTCTTTCTTACGTATGGAATTTTTCTTAGGCAGGGGGTGTGTTTTTCCTGGAAGTTATGTTTGCCTTTTTCCTTGTTAGCAGGAAAAATATATGCTTCCCAGTCCCTGCCTGTCCTCCCCACTACACACACACCAATAAGCTTTTACTTAAGTCTGTCACTTAGAAACTATCACATTCTTTAAGTCCATTAACTTGTTTTAATTGGAATCTATTCACTAATTTATTTGGATGACTGCTTTTCATATAGCACTTTGGTTTTCTTACTATTTCTTATTATTTAGCCAACCTTATATGGAAAAAATGATAGATTTTTTTCTAAGAGCATTACAAATATCAACTCATTTACTTCTATACGTTGGTCTTATTTTTATCTCTAATTGAGAGATGAGGAAAATGAGCACAGAGAGGTTGAGCCACTCACTCAAGGTCACACAGCTGAAAAAGGGCAGGATTAGAATTCAGACCCACATCTAGCTCCAGAGACTTTGTTCTTGAACACTGTACTATGCTGCCTGTATAAGAAGCTTCTCTTGTTCAGTAGTTCCTAATTCTTCTCATTCATTCCTTGCATTTAGTGTCTGTATCAGGTTCTCTGACTTTCCCAGGCTCTCTGTGTAGAAGCCCTTTTTGCCTCGGATAACCCCTCCCTCCAGGAGATCTCTCTTCCTGCTTGGTCGCAGTCCCCCACTAGAGCTGTCATCCAGGGAGGCTCTCTTTACACCTACCTTAACTCAGATCCCTCTTTTCTTCTTTTCTTCATTTACTCTTCAGAAATAAGCACACCGGAATTCATTTTCACGTGATCGTCCAGAAAAGGGGGATAGCAGAGAAGTTTTTGCCCCCTTGTGTGTCTGATTCTCTTTTTTAATTTGGCTTCACATTTGATAGTTTGGTTGGAATGAGAATTTGAGGTTGATATTCATTTTTCACAGAATTTTGAATGCATTGTTTCATTGACTTCTAAGAACCAATGTTACCTCTATGCCAGTCTGACTTTTGTTCCTTCCTGGATGACTTATTATTTCCTATCTGGAAGCTTCTGGGTATCGGTTAACCCTTTGTATCCTGAAGCCTCAGCAGTGGATTGTGTCCCATTCATTCTGCTCAGAACTTGGAGCATGAGCCTGTATTGTCCTGGTGGGCAACACTCTCAACAGATGAGATAGTTCAACAGGTTAAAGGAAAATGGAAAACAAACAAAAGAGTGGTGACTGGAAACCAATGAAGTTCTCCTCCCCTATCTCCCTCATCCCCTATTGCCCAACGTTTTGGTCTATGATTGGTAGATTTCATTAACTTAACCTTCTATTTTTCTCATGATTATTTTTGGCAATCAAAAATTTCCTTTAACAGATTCCTTCTCTAAGTTTTTTTTTTTTTTTCTCTTTCACAGCATTCTTCTATTTTTGCTTTATGTATGAAATAACCTCCCCGATCTCACCGAGCTTCAAATTTGGGAATTTCTTCCTATTAATTTGGAATTTCCCATTGCTGGGGTTCACTCTGGAATAAACAATCAGGGAGCTGTTACCCAGGGAACCACGTTGTTCTGGCTCTGCCCCCCCCCCCCTTTGAGGTTCTCCTAGGCAGGTAGCTCCGCCCTCCACTGCAGCCCCTTCGCAGGCATTCCAGGTTATAACTTGCTCTGTGTTATTTCTTTACTCAACCCTTCCCTTTGCTTCCACATTCCAAATTTGCTTAAGCATCTTTTCCACGGAAGATGATCCTCTCTTCACGGTTGTGAAATTTTAAGTTCTGAAGTTTCCTTGAAATCTAAAGAGATGAGGTATCTGGAAGTACAAACCAGTCAATCCTAAAGGAAGTCAACCCCGAATATTCATTGGAAGGTCTGTTGCTGAAGCTGAAGCTCCAAACGCTTTGGCCACCTGATGTAAAGAGGTAACTCACTGGAAAATACTCTGGTGCTGGGAAAGATTAAAGGCAAAAGGAGAAGAGGGCAGCAGAGGATAAAATGGTTAGATAGCATTATAAAGTCAATGGATATGAATTTGAGCAAACTCGGGGAGATAGTGGACGCCAGAGGAGCCTGCTGTGCTGCACTCCATGGGGTCACAAAGAGTAGAACATGACTCAATGACTCAACAACATCTGGAAGTAAAGGGAAAATAAACACCTGTGTTCATTCTGCTTTATCTGCCATCCTGACCTAGGATTTTCTTCCTTGTCCAGCATCACTACCGGAGCTGTTCTGAACTTGTCCTATCTAGAAATACTTGTGTTCCTATCTAGAAATACTCTGCAGGTGTATTATAGCCGATTGCATTTCTTAGCCTGACTCATGACAGCCCCACTCTGTAACTCTTGTCCAAGATGGATCAGTGCCAGGGACTAGCACAATCAGATCCAACAATAATATATTTAATTAGAATCTTACCGAGAAGGATCCTTTCCTATTCAGTGAATGCTTAGGTTTTATTGTGTGTATTCCCAATCCTCCCTCTTATCAATTCCTTCTCCCGGTGGGCATCCTGTTCTGAATTGTGTGTCCTTGTCTTCTCTTGTGGGACACACTATGTATCAACTTGATTGTGAGCCCTTCAAGGTCAGAGATGTCTCTTAATTGTTAACGTCCCCACTGTACCTGATACAGGATAAACACTCAAAAATGGCTAGTTGCATAAATGGGTGTACCTTTTGTGACTTCCCTCCTGCCTCATTTATGATAAGGGCACCGGTATCTTTAACACCAGTGCATGCCTAGTAAATTTTCATTAAGATGAACATATTTGCAACCAAACATTATGACCCCATATGATAATTAAGCATACATTCCAACATATTTATTGAACACCAATTAAGTACCAGAAATGATGCTAGATCCTTAAAGCAGAAATGGTCTTTTCCCTCCTATAGAGTCTTTCTGCTGGGGGAGAGATTTTATAATCATTGCACACACAAACGGAACATTTAAACTTGATCAGTACTCTAAATGAAAGAGTTGCAGAGTAATGCAAGTGTCTAACGGGATAACTGACATTGTTGGGGAGGTTAGTGATGCTTGAACTAAGGATGAAGAATGAGCAGTGGTTAACCCTGTGAAGAGGGGGGCAGAGGATTCTGTGTAGAGACAGCACCATGTGCAAAGGCCCTGTGGTGGGAGGGAACAGGACAAGCACAAGGAATTGAAAATTATCCAGTATATCTGAGCCCCACTTGCGTGGAGAGATGGTGAAGGCAGAGAAGCCGGGCCCTACACAGGCTGTCAGATGTCTGAGGCTGGAGAAGCAGCTGCCTGTCTGTCAGAAAACCACTCCCCATCCAGATGCTCTCTGGCTGATCCAGCTGTCTCTGGGTCTCCTGAGGACACTGAAGCTAAGCTGAGCGTCAGTGGAGCAAGCCCGTACTGCGGTATATTCACTGCTACAGGAATTCTACAGGTAGAAGAGAACTGAAACTGAGCCGTGTTGGGGCCCGGATAAACCCTGGTCTGCCCAGCCCTCATTCATGCCTCCTGCTGGAAATTCAAGAAACTCTCAACTCATGCTTTGTCTTGAGTATGCCCTGCTCGGTTCAGAATTTCCTCTCTTTAGGTTTGCCCAAGCCTTTGCTTACATATCCCCGGGGAAAGGAGACAGGAGAGGAGAATATGGAGATGCCCTGGAATGGGGGCATGGGCCCAAGACTGACTGTTACTGCACTGTGTGTGTTGGGGGTCAGACAGTTGTGATGATATGAGGCTGTCTGTCCCCATGAAGTCACAGCACAGATGTGTAAATGACAGGTCGGAGCAGATGGCCCTCTATTCCCACTTCTTCTCTTTCTCCATCATGGAGACTGAGGTGACCTAGGCAGGATCCTGTAAGTGGCAAAACATAGACAAGGACCTAGATCTCTGGGTCCCCAGAACCACACCCTGTCTAAGACATCTCTGTTTCCAGAAAGACATGTGGGATATTTTTACTGGGTTTATGTTCTCCCTGTTCTGGGAGGAAAAATCACAGTCCCAGGTAAGATTTTGTGATGAACATGGTGGGGGGGGGGGGGGGGGTGCAGTGGGGTTGGGGACACATTCCCTCTGGAGAGCCAGAGGGCTGGACCAGGGGGAGATCTAAAACTCAAAATTAGCTTTTCGAACCAGCTTACTCTCAGAGTCCCTTTAGGCAGAGGTGCCCCTGTCCCTTCTCTCCTCGGGGCAGAAGCCTCAGGGACCTTCTCCGTTTCACGCAACGGAGAGCTTCACTAGAACCAGGTCATCCTCTTTGGAGGCTAGAAGGAGGTGGAGCAGCTAATTCAATCCAAGCATCACAGAATCAGGCAGAAGCATGCTGAACCTGACTGCCCACCTCTGCAGAGACCCCCACTCCTCCGCGGGCTGTTTTGATGGGACCACGAAGCTGAGTTCAGATTGCTCAACCCAGTCTCACAAAAAATCAACCTGTTCACTCTGGATCTGTCCTAACAGCCCTACTCCTAGTGGGGGTCCAGCGGGGAGCCCCCAGGCTCCAGGCGCAGAGGAGCCTCTCTGCAGAGGCCTGACCTTTCACCGTGGGTCCCTTTTATCATGATCACAGATCCACCTACTTCCATCCTTCAGATGATTTGGAATCTACAGGCAAATATGATCCTGTCCTCTCATTAGGACATATTTCTCCATCTCCCGTCCCCCCACTGGGTTTTCTTTCGCAATTTAAGCAGCTTTGGTCATTATAATTAGAGAGAGGTTTGGCCTCACCTTTCATGCTAGCTCATTCCTTCCATGGCATCCTTATGGCTCTCAAGCACAGAGGCCGGCACCAAATGTGGTTTTATGAGTGTGGTGTGACCTGCAGAGAAAACCAGGGAAGATGACTTCCTTTCTTTTGGGCTGTCAGTCATCTACCTGTGCAGCCCAATACCCCAGGGTGGGGGAAATGCAAACCTTCGGGGTCTTCTTCTCCCGAGGCTTGCAGAGGGGCACACAAGCTGGAATTTCATGGCCATGAATATGCTGATTTCACGTCTCAATAGCAAAGAGCAAACTTTAAGGATGAGACTCACAAGAAACAAGTTAATATTTTCTTAGCCTCTAAAGTTTGGTAAGGCTGGGTTGACAAGATCTGGAGAGACTACAGAAGAGCCTTGAATTTGGTTGAAACGATTTGTAGAAAGTTTAGATACACTGCTTTGAACAGCATTCTCTTATATGTGACAGAACATGATAGATTTACACATGATTACCCAGAAGTGCTGTGTTGCATAGTGACCAGTGCACAGAGCAATGTACAAATCCCGTGCAGTTACCAGAACCTACTTCCCAGACTTTTGACAACAGAACATGCTTTTTAGGACTCCACAGTGTTAGTCACTCAGTCGTGTCCAACTCTTTGCGACCCTATGGACTGTAGCCCACCAGGCTCCTCTGTCCATGGAGTCCTCCAGGCAAGAATGCTGGAGTGGGTTAACCACAAATCTACTCAAGTTACTCTGAACTAGAGATAAAAGGAAGCGTTCTCTTCTTCGTAAGAGTTGGGCTTACACATGCAACTTTTCCATCAAGATTCAAAAGCACCGTCCAAAGATGATGTGGGAGGGGGTAAGCAGGGTGTTACATCTGGAAGACCACCTCTGGTTCTAACTATGGATTTCCCTGAAGAATGAGAAGGCCCATGGTTTGTGAACCAGTGTTTCCAGGTCTGTGAACCAGTATTTCCAAGTTTTACCTTCTACTCTGATGTCTAACATTTGCTGGTAGGCATTGCTGGTAGGCTTCCCTTGTAGCTCAGTCCTTAAAGAACCTGCCTGCAATGCAGGAGACCCAGATTCAACTTTTGGGTTGGGAAGATCCCCTGGAGAAGGAAATGGCAACCCACTCCAGTGTTCTTGCCTGGAGAATCCCATGGACAGAGGAACCTGAAGGGCTATAGTTCATGGGGTTGCAAGAGTCAGACATGACTTAGCAACTAAACCACCACATTCTGGTCATGCCTAGGGAAATTGCTCATGAGAAAACCACCCCACTGTAATCCTAGGTATCAATGCAAAGACTTCTTGGACAGGGGCACAAGGTGGTTGATCCTTGATATTCAGCTGAAAGCGTGGGTTCACAGGGTCACACCAGAGCAAGGATTTCTGATGCTCATCTAGCAGTGTTGTCATATTTTAAAGGATTCTATTCTAACTGTACAATAGCTGTCTAGTTTATCACCATTTAAAAACTAGTTTTAGTTTATTGGATAATAGGTAAACAGCTGTATCCCATAATCACTCACTATTTTTGTCTATCATTTAGGCATTTCAAAGGGTTCCTATAGAGCCTAAACTTTTTGGAACTGATGCTTTTCTACAACAAGGTCTATGACAGAAATCTCTTACTAGTATACTTTACATGTGCGTGCTAAATCGTTTCACTCGTGTCTCCCTCTTTACTACCCTATGGACCGTAGCCTGCCAGGCTCCCCCATCCCATGGGATTCTCCAGGCAAGAATTACTGAAGTGGGTTGCCTGCCCTCCTCCAGGGGATCTTCCCAATCCAGGGATCAAACCTGTGTCTCTTATGTTTCCTGCATTGGCAGGTGGGTTCTTTACCATTCGCGCCACCTGGGGAGCCCAGTATACCTTATAAATAACACCAAATTTCCATGCTCTATAAGAAATAGATAAGGTAATTCCTGCCTTAATGTTGTTTTTTTCACTTTGTTGGAGTGAATTAAAAATGAATTGAAAGTCCCTTCTAGTTAGCTTTCTGTGAACTTAGAATTCAGCCAGGCAAAATCCTATGTCATGGGAGAATATGGTCATGTCCTGCTCCAAGCTTTCGATCATCCCTAGTGTCTATCAGGTCTGTTCTGGGCCAGTGCCGGCCTCTGACTGGCTCCAATCAGTTGGCTTACTGAGCCCTCTCTGTCTTCTCTGACATCGTAACCCCAGCAGGGCCATCACAATCCTGCCACCCAACAATGAGATTTCCCTGGGGTCTTTGCAGAGGGCTCAGGTGAAAGGACGATGGACAAGGAGAGAACATGGGAGGGGAGGAGGGGGGCTGAGGGGCAAGATCAGGAGGAAAGAGAGAGAGGGGCGAGACGGGGGTGGGGCAGCCACGATGCCTGTCCTAACAACAGCCGGTAAGCAGTGGCCTGGCCTGCTGGGAACCAGAAAGCTGGGAGAAAGAGGAAAATCGACCTGGAGGCCAATGTTCCCACAAGCAGGGACCTCCATACAAAGCTAACGGAAGAGGAACAGGGTCCTGATGACATGCCCTCCAAGAGAAGACGAGGCTTTCTGCTGGCAGCGAAGGTAAAAGGCAGGAGGGAGGGTGGTCATGACCAGGTGCTAGTCCTCAGGCGACACAGCCAGCCGTTCCCCACACTGGCTTCTCAGGCACAGAACCCACCGAAAAGTGGACCTAGTGCTGAGGTGTGGGGACGTGAGATCCCTGTTACGAGACTCTTGGGGTCTCAGCTCTCCCTTCTGTGACCTTCTGTGGTTTGCTCTGGGCTGTTAAACCCAGGATTCCTCATCTGCTCAGTGTCGTTGATCACCTACTGGTAGAGTTCCTTGAAGAGGGGTAAACCATGGTGTGTGTATGTAAAATTTGAATTTATACAGTTTTCCAGTATTTTTGTCTCGTTAACGTGGGGAAATGCAAAGGAAATGCCATTTAGATGTATATGCGGGCCTGTGATACTGAGTGTATTTTCAGGGAATTCTGCAAGTTGGCACCGAACAGAAACCTCCAGAGTCTAATTCCTGTTAGAAGGACGAGACAATAGGGACAGGAACTTCGATTCCCAAACCGGGACCCAAGCTGAGCCCGTGGCGCCCCTGTAAAGTAGGTGACCTTTGCCTTTGCCCTCCAACCTCTCGGGGCTCCCTGCTCCTCCCATTCCTATAGGCCACAGAGCAGAGGTGTCTTGAGACCCTTAGGGCAAGCTAGTCGTGAGCCACTATCAGCATACAAACATTTATGGGATGTGCAGTTTCACTGGGATTTTAAGATAGTGGGTATTTTCTTGGTCTTGTTATGTTTCCGAGTTGGGACATTGTGGTAGCCAGGCATCTCCCCACAAAGCCAGCTTGTGTAGACAGATGCCCACATGAGGGCCCCAGCCCGGGGTTGGGGACGGGCGAGCACAGCTCAGCACAGCTCCTGAAGCACTGTTTCTTCCTGGGTCTCTTGCCCTTCTTTCATGATGATTGGGAAAGCAAATGAAAAAAATCTGTTTTGCTACCTCCAAGGAAAAAAGAAGGTTTTCTACCTTCAGTTTCAGGGAAGTTCCAAGAGCTCACATTTCAAGACTTCACGGCCTGCAGAGGTACTGCCCACACCCCTCCAGGAGACTGGGAGGATCAGCAAGTTATCACTGGAGCCACATGGGTCCCTGAATTCAAAAGCTGAGGCATTTGGAAACATGTTGTCCCTTCATCCATTTTCCATGGCAACTGGTGCCTGGTCATCACTTGATCCCAGAACCGGATATCCAGGCCATGGCAGAAGCCGGCTACTTCCGCTGTCTCCTGCCGCCTGGCCCACCGCCATCCTGCACGGCCGGCCCACCTTGGCCAGATTCACTTCCATAAAATGGAGGTTTCATCACACTTCCTTCCTTGCTTATAAGCTGTTTACAGATTCTCCAGGGCCTTCAGTTTAAAGTGCCATTTGAGGTGCCACGTGAAGCACCATTTTTCTTTTTGCAGGAAGCAAATTCTCACTCTAACCATGATTCTAAATTACTTACTTTCACATTGACTTAGATATTTCATTAATCAAGAACTGAGCTAATTATTCTATGTTTTTTAATGGTTAACATCGGGGTCTGGGAAAGACTGAGGGCAGGAGGCAAGGGTGTTATCTTGCCTCTTCCTTTGCCCCCTAATTTTTTCTTTGTCCCCTAATTTTTTCTTGAAAGCTGGACATCTCAGCAGAACTATAGAAACATACAAATTGTTCTTATCTCTGGAAATGGACCCACTTTTCCTCGTGGCATGGAGGTGTGAGTTAACTTGGGTAGAAGCTGGGCTGGATTTGAAGTTCCTTGCTGCTATGGTTGCCCTCAGTGCATTGAACCCTTCATGTTCCTGTGGGCACACCTTGTGTTTCAGGGTGCCGATGGGTTTACCTCCCTGCCTCTTAGCTTTAGATCTTCCCCTTGCACTGGACCTCAGAGAGGGTCCCTTTGCCTGTTAGGTTTCCTCTCCCTGGTGTTCTTGTGACCCTCCTGTTGTTCCTGTTGGCAGTGTCGGAGGGAGACCTTCTCTGTTGCTTTCCACTCAGTTCTAGAGGAAGCAACCTCTCCTGTCTTTGGTTCTCCGGAGTCAAGTTGCCTTGGTTCTCCTGTCTCTGAGCTGCAGATAGAATAGCAACCACAATTTTTAAATAGTAATGAGTGTCCAGGATGTCTCTCAATATCGGCAACAACTTTGATGTGACATGAAAATATTTGTGATTTGTTGTTGGTGGTGATGGTGTTGGTTACAGGTACTGTGGATCCTTTTGTGTTTTGTTGCTGACATTCACAATCGAAGAACACTCTATTGCATTGGATTTAGGAGGCAGTGAAGATATGACTGTTTCCACACTAAGTGCCTAGATTTTTTTTTTTTTTATGGATCCTTGGCTCCTTTGGACTCATAACCAGCATGTTTTGAGAGACAACGTGCAGATTGAGACAGAGATGACAGTGAAACAACTGGGCCTGTGACCAGTTTCTTTCATGAGTTAACCTTAGTCACGTCACACTTGCAAGCTTCCCAGCCTTGGCTCAGGGACCCTGGGGCAAGAAAGGCCCACATCCCGAGGACAGCCAGGCTGCTGCTGGGACACACCATGAAGAACAAACCTCCTCTGAGCCCAGAGAACCTCTCCACAAAGGGAGATGATAAAGAAAAGAGTACGGTTACTGAATAAGCATTAAACCGGGTCAGCCAGTAGAGACTACAGAGACATGAAGGATTTCACTCCTTCAGCTCTTCAGACTGGTTACATGTTCTCAAGTTAAATGACAGTAGTCCTCTGAAAGAGGGCTTGACAGGACTGTTTGTCACACATAGCTCACCTGGTAATGGAGCAGCCATGTGTGTTAGCTTATTGCCTTTATCCAAAGGAATAACGAAACCTCTAGTACCTTTATGACAAGAGCTAGTTTTGCACCGTGGACTGAGGCATGACGCCTGTCTGAGTTAGGTGCCTGCCCTCCCAGAGAGGCTGGGAGACAGGGGTACAAACTTTCTGTTCTCATTTCCAAGAGGTGGCTGCCAGGTTCTTTGAACATTTGAGTCCTACAGGTGCCCAAAGGCTTATCTAGATCTTTAAAAAAAGATTTACTTGCATCTCAGAGGGGCAGAGAAAGAATATATAAGAAGGGTTGCATAGTAAAAGCTCTAAGAAAAGGTGGGGAGGAGCAGGCAGGATCGTCCCCTGATTGCATTGAGGAAGATGGAATCTTTTCCTTGATTTGTATTGACTGTCACTCTGAAGAGGAGCTAAGGAGCCAGACTTCCGTACTTTCTTCCGCAAGACGGAGGGGTGAGGACAGAGAGAGAGGCCAGAGGTGAGTGAGGCAGCGTGCCCGTGGATGCCAAGGGGGTGGATACGGATGTTCCTTGGAGGTGCGTGTTGTTACACTCAGGTGTGACGTTAAGGTTCTGCTTTGGGCTAAACAAAAATTGAATTTAACTCTCCTAAGCACAAAGAAGCATCTGCCTTAATTCAGGAATTTGACTTTAACTCTCTGGAGTGGTTAATCCCCTTCCTGGACTACCAGTTCAGCCAGTCAGTCGTTCATTTCACACATCTTCTGAGACCACCTGGGGGCCTAGCATGCACTGGACACAGCAGAAGAGAGAAGAAGGGTATGAATTCATTCTTGTATCCAAACTGGGGAGGTGACACCCCCCCCATTTGAGGCACTGAGCTCACCGTTCCCCATTGCCTTCCCAGGGGCCTTTCCATCTGCTTGTCCTCAGCCTGAAATGCCTCCTCCCACCCACTCTCCCTGTGTTAGGAGTCTTCCCCATCCTGAGGGTCCGAACCTGATAACTGCATGCTTTATCCGGCTCCTAAGTGTTCAAAATACATAACAATAATAGCAATTATCATTGCTAACATAAAACTCACCAGAGTGACCTACGTACATTGTGTCAGACATTGCACTGATACAATACGATGCACTAAACACTTGAGATAAGTGCAACAGCCCTGTGAAACAGATGCTTCACCCCAAGTTAGTAGAAAAGGAAACTGAGGGTCAGAGAGGTCAAACGTCCCTTCCCCAGGTTGCATAATTAGCAAGAGGTGAGGCGGGGATCAGAGTGCAGCATGGAGCCCCTTGCCCTGGGGTCTCCCGTCAGGCTTGATCTTGTCTTCTCTGTCCCCCTCCCTCAGTGCTTCCTGACATCAATTGTTGGATATCTGACAGACTTGAGGAGGCCTGGAAGGGAGGCTCCGTGTCTGATCACGGCACTGTCTCCTGCAATATGGAGCTCTGTGTCTGGGGTACGCTAGGTGCTGGAAAAGGGGCCGTGAGCAGCACTGGGAGGCTCTAGACAGGGACAGACCAGCAAGGGTGGTCATTCCTAGGGTGTTGGTCACCTAAGACTTTGGACTGTAGATTGAGAAGATGAGCTGAATCAATACAGTTTCTCTGTTGACATTTTGGAGTTAGGGGAACTGAGGTCGGTGGTCATGGGGAGGAAAGAGCCACCTGGGGAGTCCTGTGTGGCCAGACTGATGAGGGAGGGATTCTGGGAGGAAGCAGCTGGGAGATGGGAAGGGGCGGAACTAAGGAAGCGGAAAGAGAGTGAGAGACGGAAATCTGCCGCAGTTCAAGGCCCACGTCTGGAATCCCTGGCTCCTTTCAGTGTATTGTGCTCTACACACTGGAGAAGGAATGGAGAATCCTGGTGGGCTGCCGTCTATGGGGTCGCACAGAGCCGGACACGACTGACGTGACTTAGCAGCGGCAGCAGCTCCACACACACACACACACACACACTCACTCTACTTTGAGTTGTAAAGTTTATACAGACATTTAGAAGAAATACAAATTTTATGTTGACCCTTGGAACAGGGGAGGAGACGGTGCACTTTGAGAGAGAGGGCAGCTGGCCGGGGTACAGGATGAAGGGAGGTGGACTCTTAGACACGGGTTTTCAAATGTGACTGTACCATGGAATCTCATGGGGAGTTCTGTGATATACTGAAGCCTGTGTCCTGCCCCCAGAGACTGTGGCTAACTGATGTCCATGCTTGGATGGGCATAGAGAGTTTTAACAGTTCTCCAGGTGATTCTACTATGTGACAAGTTTTCATGGTAAACACTGCTTTGTTGTTGTTGCTTAGTTACTAAGTCGTGTCCAACTCTTTCGGGACCTCATGGACTGTAGTCCGCCAGTCTCCTCGGTCCATGGGATTTCCCAGGCAAGAATGCTGGGGTAGATTGCCATTTCCTTATCCAGGGCATCTTGGCCACCCAGGGATCGAATCTGCGCCTCCTGCAATCGTTGGCAGATTCTTTACCACTGAGCCACCAGCAAAAACTTGGAGTCCTGAGTACAGAGTGACTTTCCACAACCAAGCCAAGGTTTTAGGTCAACACATGTTGTTGACCTAGATGTTGTGGTTAGGCTCCAGGTAACAAGCACCTTCATTACCTCATCTTTAAACCTAATTACCTCTGCATCCCAATTGCCATCAACATGGGAGTTATGGCTTCAACACATAAATTTGGGGTGATATAAACTTTTAATCCAGGACTTTCCAAGGGATGCTAATGATAAAGAACCTGCCTGCCAATGCAGGAGACTTAAGAGATGTGGGTTCAGTCCCTGGGTTGGGAAGATTCCCTGGAGGAGGGCACGGCAACCTACTCCAGTATTTTTGCCTGGAGGATCCTATGGACAGAGGAGCCTGGAGGGCTCCAGTCCACAGGGTTGCAAAGTCAGACACAACCAAAGCGACTCAGCATACATGCAAACATTTAGTCCATAGCAGATGCATTTCTCAGTTGAATTACAAATATATTTTCTTCTTGGGTAGATTCATCTAGCTTACACAAATGTGGCCTTCCTGCATGATTCAGCAGGTAAAGAATCCGCCTACAATACAGGAGATGCAGGAGACACAGGTTTGATCCCTTGGTCGGGAAGATTCCCCGGAGGAGGAAATGGCAACCCACTCCAGTACGCTTGCCTGGAAAATCCTATGGACAGAGGAACCTGGAAGGTTACAATCCATGGGACTGCAAACAGCTGGATATGACTGAGCATGCACACACCCACATGAATATAATCTTGCCAATCAATGATTCAAATACCTGTGACCAGTCATGGTCCCAACTTCCCTAAGTGGCTTCATTCCTGCTACCTCATCTCTCCTCTTCCCTTCTCCTCCCACCTTCTCCATAATCCAGCAGAACCTTGGTCTGCTGTGCTCTTGTCTATGGTGATTGGCAAGTGCTCATGCCAGACCAAATAGAGAGAATTCTAATCCTGGGTCCGGCACATCAACCTGTTCTCTAAAAGGCTGGGGAAAAGATGCAGCAGGATGAAGGCTACGAATGAAGCTTAGACAGTTGGCGTTTGTGAAGTGTACACCAAAGGACCCATCTTCCCAGGGGTAGGGGCTGCTTCCTAGAGGCCTGGGTCCTGCGGGCCTGGCAGTGGACCAGGAAGAGAGAACAATATAGTTTTCTAGCAAAACTCTCTTGTCCTCTCCTGGCTCATCAGGAATCTTCCCCATTTGGCCAGGGGAGAAAAGCTGTCCCAGCCCCTTCCAACACCGGGAGGCAGGCTAGGAGCCACTGCCAGGGCAGTCAGGGGACTCGGTGTGCTCGCCCCATCATTGTGTGTGTGTGAGTCTTCCTTCAATCCCTGAACGGCCCAGCCCGCTTTGCACAGGCTGGCCTCCTTTCATGGTCTGCTCCTCCACACCGGGACTAGAGTGGGCTGGCTCCTCTGGAGATGAGCAGGTCAAATCCCATAGCCATGTACATCTGGTCAGGTCATGGTGGCACTGATTAGGGTAACAGTTTTGATGTGTATTTGTGCCACTGACCTTACTGCCCCCAACAGAACCCTCGACTGAGGACAGGCACCATGACTGGCCTGGTCCCCAGTGGAGCCTGCCATGGGGTCTGGCCCAGGGCAGGCACTCAGTGCAGGAGTGCGGGGATGGAGGCAGGGCCAGGGGATGATGGATGGGGCATGGGTGGTGGTAGTGTGGGCCCACCGGTCGAGAGGGTGGGGGGAGATAGTGCAGGCCCCTCAGGGGAGCAGCATTTCTCTCTGTCCTAAACCAGGGGCTTTCCTTGCTTCCCAGCTGTCTGTGTGCCAGGACCCACGAATCTTGGACTCTGCCCAGCATGGCCCAAGGGGAGGGCCCACGATGCTGTCTAACTAATGTATCTGTTAGGGTGAATTAGGCCAACTGCCAGCCACTCCCCCTTGTCTCCCTGTGATTTTTTTTTTTGCCTTCAGGTATGCCTCGGCCCTCATGTGTGAACCTCACCCTAATTTGGGGGTATGCCCTGTGTGCTTTGGTTCCAAGCGTTTCCCTCCCAACCCCCGGTGTACCCTTCTCCCTCCTCCTCCTTCTCCAGTTGAACCCAGCACCCCTCATTCCTGCCTCTTCCCCTAAGGAACTTGCTGTGGTTAGCCTGCCCATGGGCACCTGGGGGACCCACTCCATCGCTGGTAGATTTCAGACTGCTCTGTCCCCTGCCCTCTGAGGGGTGGAGGGAACAAAGCTGTACCAGGTGGTCCCTGGTTCCCATCTGATTCTTGAGGCCTCAAGCAAGGGAGCCCTGAAGTCACGAGGCCAATAGCCCAGCACTGGCTGAACATCCTAGATTCCCTCTCTTCCTAGGAGCCCCAGTCAGGTGCCAGAGATAACGTGCAGCCCTCTGGGGGAAATAATCCATTCTCTTTCTCTCTGCCCCAGGCATTTACAGAGCTCACCAGCTGATGTGACTGTCAGGAGATCAGTCAATTGCACACCTAATTGGATTGTTTTACAAGACTCCAGTGAAGAGGGGTGTGCCTTCATCCCTCCTGTCTCCCCCTCCCACTTGCAGAGCCCTTTCAATTGTGTAGGTAGTTAATCTGGAAGTCTTAAGAATTCTCAGGGTTGCTATTGTCCGTGGATAGAAGGAGGGGTTTCCAGCTAGAACCAGGCAACTTGTCTCATTCTCGGGGGCTTTTATATGCCAGAGAAGTTCTGACAATGGAGGAGTCATAATTGTTTAACATTATACAGCATCAGGCTACTCTAGGCTGTCCCTCCTAGGAGGAAGGTCAGCAGCCTGCCCAACCTTGAGACTGGGCAAGTCGGCCACTCCTTGTATCACAGCTGGGCTAAGCACTGAACAAATCCTTCTGGGATTCACCACTCTTTTATGTATGCCTGCGTGCAAAGTCACTTCAGTAGTATCCGGCTCTGCGACCCAATGGACTGTAGCCCTACAGGCTCCTCTGTCCATGGGGATTCTCCTGGCAAGAATACTGGAGTGGGTAGCTGTTCTCTGCTCAAGGGGATCTTCTCCACCCAGGGATGGAAACTGAGTCTCCTGCATTGGCAGGTAGGTTCTTTAACCAATAGTGCCACCTGGGAAGCCTTCCTGTATAAGGTTCTAGAATTGGCTCAGCCGGTAAAGAATCTGTCTGCCAATGGGGGAGACCTGGATTCGATCCCTGGGTTGGGAAGATCCCCTGGAGAAGGGAAAGGCTACCCACTCCAGTATTCTGGCCTGGAGAATTCCATGGACTGTATAGTCCACCGGGTCGCAAAGAGTTGGACACAACTGAGCCACTTTCACTATCAGGTTAGTGAAAGGCCTTGGAGTATTTCACATGAAGGCTATTTACATCCCCAAAGTGGACCTGTGTGTTGAGCATCTGCCTTCCATTTTTCAGATAGTGAAACTGAGTCTTATTAGCTTCCAGGAGGCTTGCGTCACTTGGCCTGGGCATCACTCCTCCCTCCTTCCTCCTCCAGAGCCTGGAGCGAGTCTACTCATCCCCGTGGTTTTCTTCTCCTCACCCGAGTTGAGCAGAAAGCGGCAGGTCCCAGGATTGGCTCAGGGAATCACCTCAGCTCTCCGAGCTGAGTCACAGCTGGGTGATTGCAGACCACAGGGCAGGGGCCACTCCCATCAGGCAAGCGCTCCGGGGAATCCAATTCCGCTTGTACTGAAATGTGTGGTTTAGTGTTTTCTTATTGCTTGTTGGGGGAAAAAAAATTCTCCCTGCAAAAGTCTGGCCTTGTTTAGTTGTGACAGTAATAGGGAGAGCAGAGAAAAATAGCAGACGAACCCCCTACTTCTACCTAGAGCCGGCGGAACTTCCCCAAGGAGCATCAGAAACCCTTCCCGACATGTCTGGGGTGGCTGGGAAAAACCTCAAATTTTAAGAGTGGCCAGAAAGGGCACTCCTGCTTCCTTTCAAGCAGGACTCTTCCCTCTTCCTTCAGCATCTCAGTAAACAGCACTAAAGGTAGGCGAGGGAGGAGGGGCGGACCGGCGGGGGGACTTCCGCTAGGGAGGATCCGCCGCCTGGGGCCAGACGGGCTCCGGAAGCTGCCGAGTGGCTCGCTCCTCGAAAGGGCCCTCGCGCCACCCCGCTGGCCCCGCCCCTCCCGTGGCCCCGCCCATGGGGCAGGGTCTAAAGGACAGCACACCCCGCTGGCCCTGCATCACCTCGCTGGCCCTGCCCCTTCCAACTGGCCCCGCCCTCGGGGCGGGGCCAGGCAGCCGGGGAGCGCGCGGCGGGCTGGGTGTTTGCATACAAAGGCGGCCACGCGCGCGGCTCTGCAGGGTGACGCCTCCGCGCCACCGATCACCGGTGTCAATCCCCCTGCGGAGCTGCGGTCCCAGCCCAGCCGCAGCCGAGGTAGGGGGCCACAGCCTCTGGGGGGAGCCAGGCCAGGCGGTGCGGGGCGCGGCCCGCAGGGCTGGGTTGGGGGGATGCAGCCAGGCCGTAGCGGGCGCGGGCGTGGAGATGCCCGCCCACCCGGCTCCCCGGATCGCACTCGGTCCCCTGCGGTCACTCCGGGGCAAGAGATTCGGGGAGAGAGGCGGAAAACAGGCCCAGGGGCCCGGCGGCCTGGTGAGCATCCCTCGGGCCTTCTCCCGTACGGCTGACCTGACCTTGATCGGCGTATCGAACTCGAGGGGGTCCCCCTCCACCCCCGGACAGAGGGACCAGCCAGCTCCATCAGGGGAGGGACGGGTAGGTTTTACCTGGGTAGCGAACAGCCCCTGCTTAGCGTCGGGGACCTTTATGAAGCTGTTCGGGGAGGGGGAATGTTAAGGTTTTCTGTTTTGCTGTTGAGGAAACTGAGGCTCGGGGAGCTTGACTTACCGTGCCCAAGGTCATACAACTGAGCTGGGTTTGGAATCCGAGTTCTCCTATTACAGCCTAGTCTCTGCTCTGCCGGCTTCTGTGCACCTTTCCTGCAGCTGGAGGGGTTCTAGGCCTCCCATCAAATGCCCCTGCGGCATAATGTTATTTGAGGGAAGCCTGGGAAAATGTAGGATGAAAAGTAGTGTTTTGGAAATAACTCTTAAGTGCCATGGAACCGCAGTGTGTGTAGTTAACTGAAGGGTAGTTTGTGTGGAGGGTAGTTGCTGGAGAAAGCAAATGTCAACCCAAGTTTTGACCACCAAACAGGAACTTGACTAAACTGGCAGTATTGATTCAGAGTTTTTAGAACCTAGTAGTTTCCCCAGGATAACAGGAGTGTTTTGGAAAGATGAGCTTAAAAACTGTTTTCATGGGAGGGGGCAGGTAATGAGGGGGTGATTGTGAAAGTTACTGTTCATTCCCTGTTCAATAATTTGGGTCTTATGAATTAAAGTAAGCAAGTGAGGAACATACAGTAATCAAGAGATAAACACCGGCTGAGTCTTGTTCCAAGTAGGGGGATCTTGGGTCTTGAGGGGACCTCGGAAAGGCCGAGGAGGAGTCTTGCCCTGGAAGGGGTGGGGGTGGCCAGCCCAGAAGGAAGGAAGCAAGCCTACCCTCCACCCAGTCCGCTGTGTTCTGGGCCCTGGACCGGAGGGAGGGGGCAGGAGATGGAGGGTGATATTTCAAAAGAAGGGCCTGAGGCCAGTGGGGCACAGTGAGGCTAGTGCAAAGAACTTGGCTTTGTAGTTTTAGTCACTTACCTGCCTGTAACTTGGGCCAAAGACAAATCCTCTGAGTGTTGGTTTCTTCCACTGTGAGATGAAGAGAGGATCATACCCATCTGCAAGTTATTGTAAAAGTTCCCTGAGATGGATAAGAGCTCCTAGGACAGAGCGTGGGGTCACTGTGGTCATTGTTATTTTAAGCGACGGACGCAAGGTGCCAGTGAGGAGGGCTATTTGTAGAGTTGAGACAGTCCTGCCTGACACTGCGATCTGGGCTATGAATCACTGCTGTGGGACCCCCTGTCCCCTGTGAGTCGGCCTCTCTTGGATCCTCACTCTTCCAGATTCAAGATCTAAAAGGTACCTAAATGCGATGGATTGATTAGCGAGAGGGTGCCGTTGGGGCTAGCTGAGGCTGCAGGCGACTCATTCCAGGGAAGGCCTGTTGGTTGGGGTGACTTTTGGAGCATTTTGAGAAAGACCTAGACGACGGTGGTCCATTTGTGACCCTGAGACTGTTGGTTTGACCTGCAGGCACTTTTAACTTCCTCAGCGTGACCGGGGCGTGAGAACCCAGAGCTGTCGAGGTGACAAGGAACACGCAAGGCTGGGATGCAGGGTCAGCGTTGGGGCGGATGCCCAGGAGGGGTGGGCAAAGTCCCACTTGTTACGTGTCACTGAACCCTGGCCAGGTTTCCTACGGGATAAGCTCACTGGGACTTGGAATGGGATTTGGGAAGCTGAGCAAAGCCCGAACAAGCCCTTCAGTTATTTGACACACTCTCAGTGTATAGGTGACTCCAGCCACCTGTTCCGTGGCTGCCTGTGAAATGGGAGCTTTCCAAGCTGTGAGCAGTGGATTTGGAGAAAGCAGGGGCCCCACACCTGCTTGGGTTCCTGGTCAAGCTTGGGGGACACGGCAGTCTGGAGTGGGACTGCTTCTTGAAGTGGGAGGGGCTTCCAGGGAGCCCGTGACCTTCCCCCCTCCTTCGTGTGTACCCCCTCCACTTCCCTGTGCTCCTCTGCTGCTTCCTCTTCCCATGCATCCCCCCTTCTCCCCACCTTTGACTTAATAAACAAGAAGTGAGAAGCAGCTGGAGTTTTTGCCTGCAGAGAGCCCTGGCTCTGGACACAGTAATTTTTTCACAGAGCAGCTTGCGACTCACTGGCCCTTAAATCAGTTTAGTGGGTCCATGGGCATTTTTTTAAAAAGCGAGATAAGAATAGAAAAGGAAATATTGGACCCAGGCATACTAAGGTTAGATATTGTTCTGTGAAACTTGTTTTAGCTTGACGTGTGTGTGTGTGTGTGTGTGTGTGTGTGTGAGCTACGATGGAGGGAAGAAGGATGTGTGAGACCCAGTGTGTGGTGTGTGTAGGGGGACCTGCGTGTGTCAGGTGCTGGCCCCCGGCAGTCTGGCTGGGGAGGTGGCCTGGGATGGTCCAGCTGGAGGGAGGGTGGGAGCGAATGCCCAGGGCTCAGTTTGGAGATGATGTTGTTCTGGTGATTGCAGCCACATCCCTCAACCTACTGAGCAGGTTTGAAATTCCCTTAAGACTTTTCCCCTGGTGCTGAGTGCTGTGCTTTCCAGAAAAAGGCTACCAGTTGTTGGAGCAGAGTCCTAACTCTGGATCCACAGCCTGTTTGCTCCTAAGGACGCCTACAGACCCTCCTGGCCCAGCTCTGGGGACAGGATGGGCAGGTTTACATTGTGTGCCTTGTTCCTAAAGGTCCAGCATCTCCTTGGACACATGTCTTCTCTCTTTTTGGCGAAATCCTCCTCTTCCTGGTCTCACTAGGCATCCACCTCTGGTTGACAAAAGATAGAAGCAGCAAGGGTCCTGGGGTATAACTGGGCACTTAACCTTCTGGTGAACTCTGCGTTGGCCCAGATTGTGGCCCAGTCTTGGGGTTCCCTTTGACTCAGACTTTTTGGACAAAATGGAAAGGTAAGCCCAACCTATTGAAATCTAACCATACCTTTCTAGTATTTCTATATTAATTTTAACCAGTAGAATTTTTTGCCCTTGACTTTTTGGGAGGATATGATTTAAATGGTTGACATAGGCAAAGTGCTGTCAGGCTGCAGTCTTAGTTTTCGGTCCAGCCTCTGGACTCTTTGTGACCACAGGGTAGCACCTGGCTTTGGTTTGGCTGTGCACTTGGAAAAGAACTTCTTTTCGTGTACCACCTCATACCCATCCCGGGGGATGGGCGCTGTTAGGATTGCCTGTCTTACAGATGTGAGACTGAGTGGCTGAGAGGCTGGTCAGTTGCTCATGGTCACGGCTTAGCAGGTGGGGAGCTGGGATGTGAAGACCAGTGTCTCCCTCCAGGCCCCAGACTCTTATCCCTGAGCTCTGGGCGGTACTTGGGAGCATCCAGGTGATGTTTAGCCACCCCCTCTCCCTCAGTTGCTGTGGGGAGGGGAGGGGAGGGGAGTTGGGCAGAAGTCCCACAGTGGGGCTTTCTTTTTGGCCAAGACACAGACCTGGGCAGAGGGCCCTTGCGGGTGTAGAAAGAGAAGCTGCAGGGTCCTGTGTTTCATTCACAAGTTATGTGGTTAAGAGCACAGTTTGTGCTGTGTGTGCTAAGTCACTTCAGTTGTGGCCAGCTCTTGGTGACCCCATGGACTGTAGTCCAGGGCGCCTCTGTCCAGAGGATTCTCCAAGTGGGAATACTGGAGTGGTTTACCATTTCCTCCTCCAGGGCATCGGGGTCTAAACCAGGGCCTGTTCTGCCCAGCACATTGGCCACCGGGTAGTTCAGCTGCCCCACCTCCCCCACCCCCCTTCTCAGGCCTTTTGTGCTCCTTGGCAGGGACCTGAGAACACTCATCACATGGGATTATAAGATCTGAGCATTGCAAAATCCCAGCGCTGGAGACGGTCACCCATCTGACCTCTCCGACCAAAGCAGGCGTCCGCCCCTCCATTGTCCCCTCCTGTCTCAGCTGTTTCAGGGATGGGCGGGTCGGACCCTGACACCCAGCAGGCCAGAGTTTGCCACCTTCCCCCAGGTCTCTGAGGTCATTAACAATCAATGCTAGAGCAGCACATGCCTATGTAATAAAAACCCAGAAGTGAGCACTGTGGAAGTATTTCTGATGGAAAGTGAAGGCTCCCTCTTCACTCCCAGGGGTGAGCCTGTGAACCTTGATGGTGCAGACATGAGTTCATCATTTTTGTGCGTATTGGAATATGTGTAGATGGAATTCTTTAAGGTGATTTCATATTATAAATGTATTTGTACCTCTTTCACATAGTATATAAATCTTTTCATGTTATTAATAGCATTTGGAGAATCACCTCTCTGTCTCTTTGTTTTATCTCGTCATGCCCTAATAATACTCAATTATATGGTTTGAGTGGTCCCTAATTTACTTAACCAAAGTCGTGTAGATATTTGTTTCTAATTTTCCTCATTATAATCAGCGCCATAATTACTGTTTTGTACGCGGGTCTTGGAGCAGAATTGCTGGGGTCTGCTGGTGTGTGCAAAAAAGACAACAGCTGTTGCCTAGTGCTTTTACCCCGTTTATTACCCCATCAGCAGGGAGCGGTGAGCATTTGTTTTTTCCCCCATTCTCACTGGCCCTCACGTTTTACAAAATGCTTTGATTCTGGACCATCTGAAAGGCCGTCTCTGATTTGCATATCAAATTACGAATAGAACTGAATAACTTCTCATGCCTCATTGACCCTGTGGACTTCTTTCTCTGTCAGCTCTTTTTTGCTCATTATTCTATTGGGGTGGTCTGAGGCCCTCTTGAATTAGTCTTTATATTCTACAGGTGAATGAAATTGGTAAAGCAGTGGGGTTAGGAGAGCTGTGGCTGGGGTGCTGAATTTGGGCACAAGTTCCACCAAAGTCATGTTCTTGACAGTTTTGCGAATCCTGGAGAAGGATTCTGCCAGTTTTAGATGAAATGCTGATGTTTCTGATGTAGCATTGAGGTGAGAAGTCATGAGACCTCCATTACCTCATCGTGACACAAAGTGTTAGCATCTCTGCCCTTGGGAACCATATGAGACTAGGGTAACTGGTGCGTTGTGCATCGGCTCTGTGCCCGGAGTGTGGGGCTCTTCTGCCGGGTGGGGCCCTAGAAGGAGGAGAGGAAGCCTCCCGCGCCTTCTCTCTCTCTTTCCTGTGTGTCTGGAGTTGCTGTGGTGTCCGCTTTCCTGACACACTTCTATAGGGTGACAGCTCCCTGCATCCCGGATGCATGCACTCCCCACACCTCCTGTGATACCCCGCATCTTGCAGGATGGCCTGCAGCCCAGCTGCAATGAGCCAGGACTGCTTAATGCAGAACAGACTTTGGTGCCAGGACACTGGGCTGGCTGGATTTGCTGTTTCATCATTTGTCAGAAAGTCTTAGTCTGTCCTGCAAGCTCTTCAAGGCATCCCAAGCTTTTCTGGTGAATTTTTCTACAATTGGACCAGAGTGTCTCCTGAAAAACACTGGCCTGCCAGTAAAGTCCCTGAATCCCCACAGGCACTGATGAACACAGGAGTTTGCTCTCTTGTGTAGGAAGTTTCAGGCTTCCTTGATGGCTCAGTGTTAAGAAATCCACCTGCCAGTGCAGGAGATGCGAGTTTTATTGCTGGGTCGAGAAGATCCCTGGGGTAGGAAATGGTAATCTAGGCCAGTATTCTTGTCTGAAAATTCCATGGACAGAGGAGCCTGGCAGGCTACAGTCTATGGAGTTGCAAAGAGTTGGACATGACTGAGCACACGCTTGTCTGTAAGAAGTTTGTCTTAGGGGTCCGTTCACAATGGTCAGACTAACACACGGAGCATCTGCTGATGGTCTCATTTGGTCCAGGCTGGCTGGGAGGGGAGAGACTAACTTTCCCCCTCCCCGACTGTGCTGTCACTAAGGCAGGGTAGGGGGCAGAAGTGGGGATGAAACCTTGGCACCTGGGCTTCCAGTCTGGTATTGTTTCTCCTGTATCACTCTGCACCAAAATCTTACTTCCTTTTTTGTCATCTATATGTAATTTATCACCCTTGCCAGCTGATAACTATCAGTGCACAGGGGCTCTGAGAAGAAGACTTCCTCTTTGCCTTTAATAGAAATAACAAGAGGAAGATGGGCTATTTATAAACCAATTTCATTTTCACATAAGTCATATTAGTCGTCATATCCTTTTGGAATTTCTTCAGTTCACTTCAGTCGCTCAGTCGTGTCCGACTCTTTGCGATCCTGTGAGCTGCAGCACGCCAGGCCTCCCTGTCCAACACCAACTCCTGGAGCCCACCGAAACTCATGTCCCTTGAGTTGGTGATGCCATCCAACCATCTCATCCTCTGTCGTCCACTTCTCCTCCTGCCCTCAATCTTTCCTAGCATCAGGGTCTTTTCAATTGAGTCAGCTCTTCGCATCAGGTGGCCAAAGTATGGGAGTTTCAGCTTCAACATCAGACCTCCAATGAACACCCATGACTGATGTCCTTTAGGATGGACTGGTTGGATCTCCTTGCAGTTCAAGGGACTCTCAAGAGTCTTCTCCAATACCACAGTTCAAAAGCATCAATTCTTCAGCGCTCAGCTTTCTTTATAGTCCAGCTCTCACATCCATACATGACTACCTTTTTTCATGCTTTGTATGAAAGCCAGCGTTCATCTCATAACCTCTCAGGTGGATGTGGTCCTGGCCAGTCCTGAAGCAGCACCCGTATGTTTTGTTGCTCAAAGCTGGGCAGACCTTCAGTTTGGATCCCAGACGTGGGGGCACAGTTGAATATGCTCAGAGGAAATTAGCCATGGGTGGTGAGTGGAGGCCCAACTCTGGTGTTTGTTAGGGCGCAAGGGGCTGTCCTCAGAGGAAGGAGACATCCCAGGGCTTCAGGGAGCCACAGGGAGAATTCCCAGGAGGCAGGTTCTGTTGTGTCCTTGAGGATGAATGGTCCTAACGAGCGAAAAGCCTGATGGCTTACACACTCCCAGTGACTGAGGCTCACTTTGCTAGAGCAAATTCTTCGCCATTCAGAAAGGTTATAAAGGACATCCACGTTCAGTTAGTCGTTCAATAACCAAGCCAGTTAAGATACAAGACTTTCAGTGTCTCAGAAGAGGAATTAAGTCTTGGCCGCTGGGCACAGGTGAGTGTTTGTGTGACTGGGTGAGAGGGGAGTGGGTGTGGGCAAAATGGTATCAGCCAGTTGCTCACCGGCCCTCAGAAACGACTTGAGGCGTAGATCTGGATAAAGAGGAGGAGGAGATTTTATCCATGGATATTCAATTTAGATTTTTTTTTTCTTTTACTAGTATATTATTTGCCCTTTTCTTTGTTAGCTCAAAAGTGATGAGACCCTGTCCAGATCTGCAAGGGGCATGGCCCTGATTGTCGGCCGGTGGCAGGGCTCCGCCCAGCCTGTGCACCCGCCCCTGGGCATCTTCCTCTTACCCTGGTGTGCCACCTGGAGAGGTGAGAGGATGAGCCTGGTCTGCTGCTGCTCAACCCACCAGCAAGCACAGATGTACCTCTGGCGCAAGCCGACCAGTTTCCAAACCAGGAAATCAAGCTCTTAAAATGCACCATCATGGCTGAGTTTGGCCTCCCCATTGGAGAAGTGACTAGTTTTCACACTGCTATGCGTTACACCCTCGCGAGTGTATAATTTAAGGTCTGCATGCTGCCCCATCTGTAGGTCAGACCGTCAAGCTTTGGGGAACTTGACAGCATCGTCCCAGTGCTGGATAGAGGTTCAATGGTAGGTTTGGATGGTGCGTCCGCCCCTCACCCAGCCCAAGTTGTATAAACTGTAACAGTTACCTTCTCTGCAAAATGGGAAAAATCATATCCCTTGCATCTTCGGATAACTAAGCAAATGATTTGAACTCTTTGTTCCTATCACCATCTGGATGGTGTGCCAGCCCTAGTGGTGTGTGAAGACGGGCGGCGGGTTTGAATGTTTGTGTCTCGCTGGCTTGCCGCCACGCTGTCATTGCCTCCTGCAGTGAACTCAGTGGATGGGGAGAAATCGCTCAGACGGCACTGCTGTCACCAGAGTAGCTGGCAGGCTGGAACCTTGGCCCCCAGCGGGGCAGTAGCTGGTTGAGAGTCTGGGGCTGCAGTCCTGCTGTTGATAACAGGAACACAAAGCCGGAGGCCTCGCCCAGGGGGTGTTGGGTCGGTTTTCCAATCAGGACCTGCCCTGCGTGTGCCTTAAGCCCAGATTCCGCACCCGCTGTCAGGGGAGAGGTGACAGAGTGCACGCTTGTCTCTGCACACTCGGGTAGGGGATAGCGGCAGGCTGGCTCCTGGAAGTGGTGACTCATTCTGGGGACAAGTGTGCTAAAGATGTCTCCAGTCATTGACTGATGAAAGGAGGGCGTTTGACCTTTTAGGCCTTGAGGACTGTGGGGGAAGGTTTTGGATTTACCTTCTAAGCAGCCCTGAGGGTAGAGGTAGGCGAGGGGAGGCGTGAATGCCTGTGAAAAGACCACACCCAGAGCCTACAACCGAGTCTGACTTATCTAGCCACTTGCCCAAGAAAGAAATGACAGTAACCAGTCACTTTTTGGCCTGTGCTTTGCAAGGGCAAGACTTTTTCAAAGCTATCATCTTGTTCAGCGCTCTTGATGACAGCTGGTGAGTCTCATCAGAGAGGCTGGGGGAGACCTGGCCCCCAGCGCAGGGCTCCTGAATGCTGAGGAAGTAGTCACGTTCGGGCCTCCTGACCCCTGTCTGCTAAAAAAAAAAAATACACGTACAACCTAAAACCTGAGAGTTAGGTTTTATTTGGTGACCTTACTGAGGGCTTCCCTGATAGCGCAGTTGGTGAAGAATCCCTCTTCAATGCAGGAGACCCCAATTTCATTCCTGGGTCGGGAAGATCCTCTGGTGAAAGGATTGGCTACCCACTTCAGTATTCTTGGGCTTTCCTTGTGGCTCAGCTGGTAAAGAATCCGCCTGCAATGCAGGAGACCTGTGATCCCTGGGTTGGGAAGATCCCGAGAAGGGAAAAGCTACCTACTCCAATATTCTGGCCTGGAGAATTCCATGGACTGCATAGTCCATGGGGTCGCAAAGAGTCACTTTCACTTTCACCTGAGGACTATAGCCTGGGTGTTCGAGAGAGGAGAGGGAGGAGCCAGGATATATAGGAAGTTTTTGCTGGGAAAAGTAGTTGAATATGAAAGATCACTGCTAATCACACAAAAAATAGCCATGTCAAGTTAATGATTTCAGTGCTCGTCTGCGTCCAGGAAGGTGGAGGAGTCTGTCTTCCTTGAAGTGATTCCCTTGATGTGCATCTTAATGGCTCACAGGGGTATCCTGTTTTACTCTTTCCTGAGTTCTTCTCAGGGTGCACCCCTGGGGGGCTGCAGCAGCGAATGGCTTGACTAGGGGCAACATTCATTGTTCACTGGAGTGGCAGGCAGTGTTATTTGTTTACTGAAATGGAAGGCAACATTGTTTTCTTTGTTGTTCACACCTCTAATTTTGTGCAGTTTCTGGTTTTTTTAGACTAATCCTTATCTTCTGTGGCCTGTTTGCTGGCAAGAAATGTGTAATGAGCCTGTGTTTGCAGTGAATGTAGTTTGGGTCACTGTCTTCATTAGTTTTGTGTTGCTGGGAGAGGACAATTCCTGTTTTCTTAATTTCTTCTAATTTTTGAATTTTAGCACTGCTAAGCTACTTTGAGGTGGTATGTGCACCTTGGTGTGTGCAAGTCTGGAATTTTTTGTGATGGGACAAAATAATTCCAAAACAAATCCCTCTCCCCGGTACGACTGCTCTCCTCACCCTCCAAACAATCCCTAAAAGAATAAAAAGCAACTCTAAACTCCTGGTTTCTTGCTGGAGATAAAAACTTGATTTCATGAAGTTGTTATGTCCAAGTCATGGAATCATGAACTCAGAGCCCCATTCTTGAATTCCCTTTACAGTCTCTTCATCAGATCATGGTTTAGATTCTTTGCATGCCCCCATTGATGGTGAGCTCACTCCCCCATTTTCCCCCAAATGAGTCAGTTCTCTTAGAAGCTTGGTCCCACAGATTGTGTTTTCCATCCTGGCTCTGGAATGGTCTGTCTGTAATTCCAACTTTCTTTACAATCTCTGGTCGCCTGGGTAGTACTGGGATACCCTGTGAACGTGTGCTGAATGTTGTTATCTGGCTTTTAGAACTAGATGATTGCCATCTGTTTTGCTGAAGCAAAACTGATTTTTCTGTAACTGGGCCTCACCCATTTATTGGGCTTCCCTGGTAGCTTAGTGGGTGAAGAATCAGCCTGCCAACACAGGAGACGCAGGTTCCATCTCTGGGTCAGGAAGATTCCCTGGAGGAGGAAATGGCAGCCCACACCAGTATTCTTGCCTGAAAAATCCCATAGACAGAGGAACCTGGTGGGCTATTGTCCAAAGGGTGGCAAAGAGTCAGACATGACTGAGCATGCATGTTGGCCGTGTCACCCATTTATACCAGTTTTTTCCAGTGGGAAGAGGAGGCAGTGCTGTGCTCAGCAGGAAAGGGAAGACTAGAGGTTCCACCCCGGCCCCCATCCTCACTGTGGCTTACCAGTTGAGCTACCCAGAATGCCACACAAACCCGGTGCCCCAGTTCCTCATTGGAAATGGGGTAATGATGTTAGTTCTGAGTATGCTTAGATCGTCATCAGATGAGCCCACCTAGGCAAAGGAGTTCCGTATGTTGTGAAGTGCTGCACAGGTATTAAGTGGAAGCTTGTGTGGCCTTTTGCCTGGCATTTGGGAAGAAGTGATATTAGCCATCAGTGGTTTGCTAGGGGTTTGTTTACATTTATTGGATGGGATGGGTGCTGATGGCTTTGGAGTGTTCTTTGCTCCCCAAAGCTTCCCTTGTGGCTCAGCTGGTACAGAATCCGCCTACAATGCAGGAGACCTGAGTTTGATCCCTGGGTTGGGAAGATCCCCTGGAGAAGGGAAAGGCTACCCACTCCAGTATTCTGGCCTGGAGAATTCTATGGACTGTATAGTTCATGGGGTTGCAAAGAGTCAGACACGACTGAGTGACTTTTAGTTAACTTGCTCCCCAAAGACAGCAGGCACCCGTCGTGGTTTTCCAAGTCCATTTAAGTCTTTCTCAACAAGCATCATTTTGTCTTCTCACCTCCACTTATTACCCTTGGAGTTCCTGGTTGTTGTGTCAGCTAAGAAGGTTGCACTTCCTGGCTACACTTTGCAGCTCCCTGCAGAGCCTCTTGGAAAAACTAGGTTCAGTCTCAGGGACGCTGGGCTGTTGGACAGAAAATTAACCTCATATATGCTGCAGAACTTGTTTTCTCAGAGAGTCTGAAATTCTCTTTCACTTTGGACATCCTTTCCAAGATGGTCTTCAGGTTAGCCTTTGCTGGAATGTGAGTGTAGGGAGGGATTTGTTTTCAGTAGTTCTCTTTCATTTGCTTCTCGGATGTTTCCTCATTTCTCTGTGTGATGACCTGCCTCCTCCTTCCTCAGGAAAGCACTAGGATATGGTGCCCACCTGTGTGGCAGTGATCACCCCGAGGTCGGCTGGGCCCTGTTAAGTGGAGCCTCCGCCCTCTGGCACAGCTCCGCACCCTCCTACCTGCCACCGCTCCCGTCCTCTCCTGCCGCGATGGGTACCAGGAGGATACACGTGTCCCCCGCGCCCTGGTCCTTCACTCTGAGCCATGCGTCTGTTTCAGTGCTCTGAGAGTAGGTCGCAGGCAGCTTGGATGGTACCTCCTCTGTTTCCACTAAACCAACGCCAAAGTGTCCCCAGCCAATGAAGCAGTTCACTTGTTGGAAGACAGTCACCGTATAGATTTAATTCAATCAGGTCATTTCAGAGGTACTTTGCTTAATGGACAAATAGAAGAGATGAGGCTCCTGGCAAATGCTGAAGAATGGAGTCAACGGCAGTCTGGGAAGTAATTCAAATGTGGTCATGTGTGACCACAACATTTCCTGGGTCCCTGGGATGGGCCCGGTGCCATGTGAGGGGCTGGGTGCCCCGAGAAGAGCAGGACCCTCCCTGCCCTCAAGGAGGGCAGACAGCTTGGTGAATGGGGTCTCTCCAGCTGCTGGACAAATGCTGGCCCGAGTTTATCAGGTCCCTCCAGCTGGACAAATGACAACCTGAGCAAATGACAGCCTGTGTTTTATCAAGCCGCTGCCCAGGATAGGAGGAGAGGGGATCAACTGAACAAGAGAGCCCGGAGGGAGGTTCAGTTCACAGAACAGTAAGTTGATTTGGTGTGGAGATGGACGAGGTAGCCTGACACGCAGGCCAAGATGCAGAAGAGGTGATGGGACATGCAGATTAAGAAGGGACAGTAGAACTCTTGGGGGGTTAAAGAGCTGAGGGTAGAAGTGTCAAGGTGAAGGTTTACCAAAAATGGTGATTCTGAGGGTAGTGTCCACTGAGGCAGCTTTGCACTCTCTTTGACCTATGCTAAGGTGAGGTTTCTGGGCCCCGAGTCCTGACCCACTCTCCTTCCTGGGGCGGAGTATCTCCAGATTGGATGTTGCCTGTCATAGCATCACATGTCTTTGGGCATGCCCATACCCACAAGATGAAAATGGAGAAACTTACCTTGTAGATAACGTGCCTTTGATAATAGTCTCGTTGAGAGAACTAGAAAGGGAATTAATTAAAATCACTTTTATACATTTGCATAATAAATGAATAGACCTGATTCCTGAATTTTGGGTAAACGGGGTTGGCCTGAAATAATTCAGAGGCCCATATTTAGTTTTAATAATTGATGCTTTTCAGGCTGAAGATGCTCTGTTGATTATTTACATTGCAGATGGAACCCCAGGTGGGAATACGCTTTTGGATTTTTGTGTTATCTGTTGGGGCCTAACACAGGTGCTGCAGTGGTTTCTAACTTACGGAAGAGTATCCAGAAAGACAGTATTCCAGTGGCATGGAATAATCTTAGAAAGTTAGTAGTGTTCCAGGAGGTCAAGCTGGAAGGTATCACGTTGAGAAAAATATATTTACCTGTTTCTTAACATCAGAGTTAAGCACAGCATAGAGAACCTGAGTTTGGCAGGAGCGGTATCTTTCTGTTTTTTTGAGGCCTGGCTCAGCTTTCCTTGAAAACCTTTTGCATAATGGTTAAAGGAATCCCATTTCGAGTGGGTAAGTGAAGGCTTGTCGGGTGGAGCAGGTAGCTCCTGCCAGATCCTGAGATTAAAATCAAGAGATAGAAAATTGAGTTGGAGTGGGGTGAGTGGAGAGCAGGGGTCTCAGAGCTGTTCAGCTGGAAATTTCAGCCTTTGTTTTGTGTACAGGTTCTGCTTATCTCTGGCTGCTTCTTGAGGTTCCGAAGGCACTTTCTTCTTGAGGGCACACACCCCTCTGGGCCTTCTCCTGTCCTGTCTCAGCGGACACCATGGCTGGAGGGGAGGTGAAGGGGGCTCGGCAGGGGACTCTGGCTGGCCTGGCTTCTTCACCAGCAAATTGCCTTCTTCCTTGAGGCTTTGACTTCCAATGGAGCTGACAGAAGTGAAACTTGGAAAGGGGTGCCCAGTCTGTTGGCTCCTATATTCGGTATCTACTCACCAGCTCAATTGGTAAAGAATCTGCCTGCAATGCAGGAGACCCCAGTTCGATTCTTGGGTTGGGAAGATCTGCTGGAGAAGGGATAGCCTACCTGCTCCAGTATCCTTGCACTTCCCTTGTGGCTCAGCTAGTAAAGAATCCACCTGCAATGTGGGAGACCTGGGTTCTGTCCTTGGGTTGGGAAGATCCCCTGGAGAAGGGAAAGGCTACCCACTCCAGTATTCTGGCCTGGAGAATTCCATGGGATATATAGTCCACGGGATTGCAAAGAGTCAGACACGGCTGAGCGACTTTCACTTTCACTCACCTCCTGTGTTTAGGAGGAGACCCTGGAGGAGTGGAAGCCTGTGCTTCTTGGTCAAGCAGATGCTGGAGGTGACCTGGGTCCACTTTCTCCGCTTGGTCTCCTGGACCCAGTCTGTCACTCAAAGAAACTTTTAATTTTTTTAATATATTTTTACAGTCTTTATTGAATTTATCGTAATGTTGCTCCTGTTTTATGTCTTGTTTTTTTTTGGCATGTGGGATCTTAGCTCCCCGACTAGGGATCGAACCCACACCCTGTACATTGGAAGGTGAAGTCTTAACCACTGGACTGCCTGGGAAGTCACTCCAAGAAACTTTTTAACCAAATATGTTCATCTTCCTGAAATGAATTATGGTTGATGCAATATTCTCCTTTATCTGTGTTGTAAAATTTTTTAAAAAAATTTTGGTTAAATACACGACATAAAATCCAGTCTTTTAACCATTTTTAAGTGAACAGCTCAATAGAAATACATGTACGTGGCTGTGCATTCACACAGTGGACGGTCACTGTCTAGCTCCAGAGCTCTTCTCACCTTGCACACCTGAAGCTCTGTCCCCATGAACAGCTTCCTCTGCCCTTCCCCCAGCACCGGTAATCACCATTCTGCCTTCTGCTTCTATGAGTTTATCTGCTCTGGGTACCTCACACGAGCAGGATCACACAATATTTGTCCTTTTGTGACTGGTATATGTCACTTAGCATGATGCCCTCAAGGTTCAACCAGGCTGTAGCATGTGTCAGAATTTCATTCCTTTTTAAGACTGAATAATGTTCCATGGTGTGTATCACACTGCATTTTGTTTATCCATTCATCCATCAATGGCCAGTTGGGTTGTTTTTACCTTTTGACTGCTGGGAATAATGTTGCTATAAACACTGATATATCGCTTTGAGACCTTGCTTTCTTTCTATTCTCTTGGCTGTGTACTCAGAAGTGGAATTGCTGGGTCATAGGGTAGGCCTGTTCATGGGGTTTTCAAGGCAAGAATACTGAAGTCATTTGCCATTCCCTTCTCCAGTGGACCACGTTTTGTCAGAACTCTCCACCATGACCTCTCCGTCTTGGGTGGCCCTACATGAGGCATAGCTCATAGTTTATTGAATCGGTCAAGGCTGTGATCCAAGTGATTGGTTTGGTTAGTTTTCCATAATTGGGGTTTCCATTTTGTCTGCCCTCTGATGGGTAAGGATAAGAGGCTTGTGGAAACTTCCTGGTGGGAAGGACTGTGTGGGGACGACAGAGGATGAGATGGTTGGATGGCATCACCTACTTGATGGACATGAGTTTGAGCAAGTTCTGGGAGTTGGTGATGGACAGGGAAGCCTGGTGTGCTATAGTCCATGGGGTCACAAAGAGTTGGACATGACTGAGCAACTGAACTGAACTGAGAGTAGGTCTATTCTAAGTTTTTCTGAGGAGTCACCGTACTGTGTTCTATAGCTGTACCATTTACCCTCCAACAGTGTATGTAGGTTCCATATTCTTTACATCCTCACCAGTGCATGTTTTTTCCTGCTTTTTAGGCAGTAGTCATCCTAATGAGGCAGGAGATAGATGGGCCTCCAGCGAAGCATTTACAACTGGCCTCCTGTTTGCATTTCCTGAGACAGGAGATAGGTGGGCTCCAGGTTAGATATTTACAACTAGCCTCTTATTTGCACTTGGAGATAGAAATAACATAAACAGTATAAAGAGCCAGGCTTTGTCTCCTGAGGACACCTTAAGATAACCGTCAAGGCAGGAACAGAGAAGGGCCAAACTCCATTTGAGTAAAAGATCAAGAAGTCACTTATTAAAGCAATTTATCCTTCAATTAAAAATAAAAAGAAAACAACTCTAAAGAAAATAAAGAAGTAATTTATTTCCCGTCCTTGGGGCAAGGGAGACTGCACATCCTCAGAAAGGCTTCTTAGGGGTCAAAAGGAGGGGGCACCACCTCATAATATGTGATGCCAAGCCCCCCTCCTCCCACCCCCTATAGACCTCTGGGTTGGAATTCTTGAAAAAAATAGTGCATGGATGTTGGAGAGGGTCCTATGGTGAGGTGAGGAAAAAGAAACCAGATAACAGGCCAAAGGAAAGCAAAGACCCAGAAGAACTGCCCCATGTAAACGACTTTACTGCTTCTTTACTGTACTCCTCATTGTGGGGGCCACCCACACCCTTTCTCTCCGAGTGTGCATCTCTGCCTTGCTTCTGTCTTAGCTAAACCATTTCTCTGTAAGCTCTCCCACTGATGCTGTGTCTCTGATAATAAACTTCATACCTGTTTTTACAGTTTTCTCCTTCTTGAGAAATCCATTTATCAGTGGGGACAAGAGCCAGGGCAAGCTTTGTTCTAGCCACTGTCTCTTGCTGGTCTAGTGGCTGGAATTCCTGATTTTCATCCAGACTACCCAGGTTCGATTCCTGGGCAGGGAACTAAGATCTCACTTCAAGCCACCGCTGACTGCTGCGTCTCTGAAATCAAATAGGTGTGAGGTGGTAGTGAGTGCTCTTCCTTTTAAAAATTCTCAGTGCTCGGTTCCAGCTGGCCTAGGGCATAGACACTGACAGGTCCTAGGAGTGAGTTAGCAGGTGAGGCCCTGGCTCCGTCATTTGTTAAGGATTATAGAACAGATTTTCTGCTTCGGAATAGAGATATTTTCAGATTTGCAAATAAGTTACTCAATAGAGAGGGTAGCTAAAGATCTCAAAGCAACTCCTGATTATTTGTGGTAGGAAAAACACATCAGCGCACCCATGGCCCGCGCATAGGGGAGTTCCCAGGGCTAGAAATCAAGGAATTGGAGTCTGGCTCTGTCTTGGTCATGGGGAGCTTGCCTGAACCATGTCCCACCTCTGGGCTTGTTTCTTTAAAACAAGGGTGTTGGGACACGAACTCAGTCAGGATCCTGCCAGCTTCAGAATTCTCAGTTTCTGCCCATTTACCTTGAATTTACTCATTGATGGGTGGGGGAAGGATGCTTCATTCTCGAGGACAAGAGCACAGAGCAACATTTCATTTAAATTATGAAAGATGCCCTTCCAGTTGCTAAGGATTGAAGAGTGAAGCCTTTATCTTTGGATGGCTGGAGCTGGACCTGGACCTTGCAGGTCACCCAGGCCAGTATGCTCATTTGACAGATGAGCGGCTAGGACACAGGGACACAGAGCTGGTAATACCATCCAGTTATGAGCTCTCTTTGTCTTATGAATAAAAAATGCTGGCTAGCAGGTCCTGAGGCCTTCTCAGGAGCCCTGCCAGCAGAGTGGTGACGTTGGCCTGGGTTCAGGACCATGGTGCTGGGGAGCGGTCATTCAGGGGTCACTGTTATTTAGGGGTGGGCAGAGCCCATATGTGAGGGTGGTGAAGTTGGAGGAAGCTGTGGGGGATGGGAGAGGGGCTCAACAGAACCAAAGCCAAGGTCAGATTCCAGGTCGTTGATCTTGGGCATTTGCTGCATTGCACATTCGCTGGTCCTTCAGTTTTCCTACCTGAAAAGGCCTTTATGCCTACAGGGTTATTGTGAGAATCACGTGACTATGAGGCCATGTATATGACAGAAGGGGTTTCCCAGGTGGTGCTAGTGGTAAAGAACCTGCCTGACAATGTAGGAGATGCGGGTTCAATCCCTGGGTCGGGACGATCCCTTGGAGGAGGGTATGGTAACCCACTCCGGAGAATTCTTGTCTGGAGAGTCCTGTGGACAGAGGAGCCTGGCGGACTCCAGCCCATAGGGTTGAACACAATTGAAGTAACTTAGCACGCACGCACACATATGACAGAAATTGTAAAAAACTTTTTATACTGCAGGCACTTCTGTCTCATGAGCCCAGTATGTTAAAGTCTAGGTTGATAATTGTGATGATGCTTTCCTTTTATAAAAATGACTCCCTAGAGAAAGTGTCAGGGTTATAAATAGTCCTTTTCTATATGGCTCAGGAAATGTCTCACCTCCCCTTGTGCATGGAGTTGGTTAACCTGCACCACTAAGCCAACTTAGAACGTGTGTGATTTTATGTATTTAGGTACTTGGGCCTTAGTTAGTGGTGGAGGCTGTGCAGCTAGGAGGCATCTCTGAATGTATTTACTGAAGGTTGGCTTACTTCTGCATCTGAGGGAGGAAGTGTATTAATCCAGAGAACATTTAAAATTGTACCATGAGCCAGAGGACTTCCTCATGCTCTTTTCTTTAAGAGTTTTGCTCATTGCTTCAGGTCTCTGGCTTGTTCTGTTAGAATCAAATCAGCAGTTCTTGTTTGCAGGCAGGGCAGGTAACTGATCACTTTAATGTTACAGTTTCCTTTTTTGGGAGCAGGGAAAGTCATAATCACTTCTTATGTTGTAGGGGTTGAGATGAGAGGCTCATAAAAGGTAGTTTCTTATTTTTTTTTGGTAATAATTTGAAAGGACCAGGCTTGATCCTTGGCCTCAAGGAGAATCTGGCTTCAGTGACTGACATGAAAACAACATGGCAAAATGGACACACATCAGAGCAAGAGAGTTCACAGTTACAAGCTGTGTAAATGGAGGTGTGTCAGGGCTAGGTGGGCACATACGTGCCATGGCGGCTGCTGGAGTCGTCGAAGGGACCCTGGGGGGTGGTCAGTGTGGTGAGTCCCATGAGCTCCTGATGAGATCTGCTGAGGAATTGGGGTCTGTGGGCAGGGAAACTGGCTGAGGGCTGGGGACCCGTCGTTTGGAAGTCACGTAGTGTGACCCCTCAGTGCTCAGATGATATTTGAAACCATGTGGCCTCACGAGTCCACTAACGTGTACAGAGTGGAGGGGACAGAAGTGTGTGGACTCAGCCCTGAAGTGGAGGTGCAGCTGGAGGAGGCAGGACCCAGCAGGGGCAGGACCGTGAGCCACATTCCCAGGGGAGGCTGGGCCCGTCTGAGCATCCGAGTCCCATCAGGGCGGGCGACCGGCATCTGGAGGGCGGGCGAGGCCAGCCAGGCAGCTGGGCGGGTGTGGGTCACACTGGGGTGGCCAGTGGAGCCCTAGCTGTGAGGAGAGGACCAGGGCCCAGCGCTGCGGGAGCTCCCGTTGCTCCGGCCCCCAACGTTTGCCTCATTTCTCCCATCACTGCCTCCTTTCAGGCTGGCATCTTTTCTTGTCTGCACAGTCATCAGGAGCCGCAGATTGGCCTGTCTGCTTTCAGGGTCTTTTCCTGCCAGCCTTCTCTACCTTTTTGTAACCGCAATGCTTTCTAAGTTGTAGATCGAGTCATCATTTTGTGTTCCTGAGTCCCCTATGGCTTCCCGTTGCTGCCACGCGCTGGCCCATCTCCTGGCAGGTGTCAGCTCTGGTCCCCCACTGCGTGTTCCCTCTGCAGGCGCCGCCCCCTCTCTCCAGGGCTCACATCTCTCCACGTGTGGTGTCCTGTCTTCCTTCCTCTGCCAGTAAGCATCCTCACCCTCCTCCCCGCCTGCCGACTGCCGGCTCTTCTGCAATGGCTCTCCTCCTCCCCTGGACAGAATTCTCTCAGTTCTGTTCAGTTCAGTTCAGTCGCTCAGTTGTGTCTGACTTTTTGCCACCCCAGGGACTGCAGCACGCCAGGCCTCCATGTCCATCGCCAACTCCCGGAGCCTACTCAAACTCATGTTCATTGAGTCAGTGATGCCATCCAACCATCGCATCCTCTGTCATCTCCTCCTCCCACCTTCAATCTTTCCCAGCATCAGTGTCTTGTCAAAGGAGTCAGCTCTTCGCATCAGGTGGCCAAAGTATTGGAGTTTCAGCTTCAGCACTGGTCCTTCCAATGAATATTCAGGACTGATTTCCTTTAGGATGGACTGGTTGGATCTTCTTGCATTCCAAGGGACTCTCAAGAGTCTTCTCCAACACCACAGTTCAAAAACATCAATTCTTCAGTGCTCAGCTTTCTTTATAGTCCAACTCTCACATCCATACGTGACTACTGGAAAAGCCATAGCTTTGACTAGACGGACCTTTGTTGGCAAAGTGAAGTCCCTCAGCGTCTCCTTAAAAGACATAGCCTCATGGATGTGCATTCTCCTTCTTGCACCCAAGTCCCTCTGGGGGAGGGGACCTGCATCTTTTGAATCTGTCTTCTCAGCATCAGTCCCCTTGCAGAGTAGTGGCCCTGGATGTTTGCTCAGGGGTCTCCAGTGGGTCAGCTGTGCAGATAACCTGAAGCCCAGCACAGATATCCCTCAGAATGTGAGAGCATGGGCAGGCAGGCAAGGCCCAGGGTGGAAACTGTTCAAAATAAAAGTCACTTTTGTTTTCCTTCTCAAGGAAAAATAGTCATTTGTCTCTAGTAATATTATTAAATACCTACTCTTTTTGTGCTTCCCTGGTGGCTCAGTTGGTAAAGAATCCACCTGCAATGCAGGAGACCTGGATTCCATCCCAGGGCTGGGAAGATCCGCTGGAGAAGGGAAAGGCTATCCACTCCAGTATTCTGACCTGGAGAATCCCATGGACTGTATAGTCCATGGGGTCACAAAGAGTTGGACATGACTGAGTGACTTGCACTTCACGTCACTTCACTCTTTTTGGTGTGGTGGGGGATATGAAAGGTTTAACGTACAGTCTCTCTTCTCAAAAGTCTTGAGATTTGGTTTATAAAACCTGCACGTGAATTAGAGCAAGAACCGTAAGGATGGTGTCAACAGGTACTGTGGCCTCGGAGAGGGGTGGCGGCCGACGAGACTAGGCCTTGAGGGGTGGCCAGGGTTGGGGTAGGGGTAGCTGAGTGAGGCGTGGGAGTTCCATTCCGGTAGAGCACAATGCCCTGAGCAGGGTGTGAAGTTAGGCATGTGGTGCACACACGTTCCCCCTGACTGGCTCTAGTGAAAGAGTCAGTCGCTCAGTTGTGTCCGACTCTCTGTGAACCCATGGACAGTAACCCACCAGGCTTCGCTATCCATGGGATTCTCCAGGCAAGGATACTGGAGTGGGCTGTCTTTCCTTCTCCAGGGGATCTTCCCGACCCAAGGATGGTGCCCAGGTCTCCTGCATTGCAGGAAGACCCTTTACCGTCTGAGCCACCTCTGGAGCTGAATTAATTGCGTGTATGTCTCGCTTGTGTCTCTGTCGCCCAGGCTCAGACCATGAACTACGTCGGGCAGCTGGCGGGCCAGGTGTTCGTCACTGTGAAGGAGCTCTACAAGGGGCTGAACCCCGCCACCCTATCAGGATGCATCGACATCATCGTGGTCCGCCAGCCCAACGGGAGCCTGCAGTGTTCCCCTTTCCACGTGCGCTTTGGGAAGATGGGGGTCCTGCGCTCCCGGGAGAAGGTGGTGAGTGGCCTGGGGGGCAGGGACCCTCCTTAGAAAGACTCTTTGCATTTCTACAGCCTTATGTATCCGGAGCTCCTCGAGGACCCTGAGGGTTAGCTCTCCTTTGGGAAGGCTGGTCCCTAAATTGACAGTTACCAACTGTTCTCGTTAACTGTGACTGTGTCAGTTTCTCCAAGATTTATAGTGGCATAAAGCAACTATTTATTAAGCTCTGGTGGTGGAGGGGGGTCTGGCATGCACGCCAAGTGCAAGAGCCTGGCTAGTTTCTGCTCTTCGCTGCCTGGGGCCTCAGCTGAAGATTTGGGGTTTGAGGCTGGGCTCCTCCGTGGATGCTCTGGCTCACCGGGCAGGTGGTCCTCGGCTGGACTCTGAGTTGAGGCTGTCGTCCAGAACACCTCTGTCCTCTCCATGTGGCCTGGGCTTCCTCACACCATGGTGGCTGGCTGTAAGGGTGAGCCTCTTTCAAGGGAGGTAGCCAGGCGAACTAGCTTCAGTAGTCACTGCTGTTGTTCTCAACTCACTGGGTGATCACAAGCCTGCAGGGATCCAGGGGGTGGTGGGGGGGGGAGTAGACTCCATTTCTTTTTGTTTTTGGCTGTGCTGTGATGTATGGGATCTTAGTTCCCTGACCAGGGATCGAACCCATGCCCCCCGCTTGGAAGCGTGGAGTCTTAGCCACTGGAGCACCAGAGAGGTCCCCTAGACTCCATTTCTCGATGGACCAGATTGAGATTAAGATTTGGGACTGTGAGATATTTGGGGATGTATGTAACTGAAGCGTGTGTAGAGACCTGGGGGTTCCTGTGATGTTTGCTGTCGTGGTGAAGTATGTTTTTCCTTCAGGTTGACATAGAAATCAATGGGGAATCTGTGGATTTGCACATGAAACTGGGAGATAATGGAGAAGCATTTTTTGTTCAAGAGACTGATAATGATCAGGTAAGGACAGCTGGGTGATGCTTGCATGCACGCTCAGTCACTCAGTCATGTCTGACGCTTTGCGACTCCATGGACTGTAGCCCGCCAGGCTCCTCTGTCCATGGGATTTCTCCGGCAAGAATACTGGAGTGGGTTGTCGTTTCCTCCTTCAGAGGATCTTCTGACCCAGGGATCGAACCCGAGTCTCCTGCCTTGGCAGGGGGATTCTTTACTGCTGAGCGACCCGGGAAGCTGGGTGGTGATGCCTACTTCCTAGTTCTGAGCTTTGTGGGATGCTTCTCTGGGAGATGCAGGAGGGTGCAGGTGCCCACTGTCTGGGTGAAGGCGGAGGAGGAAAGTGATTTTTCCCTGTACCAGGGGATCGAGCCACAGGGTGTGTGTGTGCTGTGTCCACATGAAACACATTGGTCTCTGCCTCCTGCATTTGCTCCCTGTTTCCAGGGAGACAGAGAAGCTGAAGGATGCTGGCCTGAAGCCATCATCCAAAGTGTACAAATTACACCTGTGTGTCAAGTCTCGAATAGCTGAGTGCTCTCAGTTTTGCTTAGTGAGTGACCAGATCACATTAATTTTTTATTATTAAAAGCTGTTTAGCAGCTCTATTAAGATGGAATTTTTATACCATGTAATTTGTCCATCTCAAGTGTGCAGTTATGTGGATTTTAGTATTTTCACAGATACCTGCGGTGATCACACAGTCAAGTGTAGAGCTTCTTCATCACCTCAGAGACAGGCTGTCCCCTCCCCTCTCCCTAAACCCCTAACTCCACACCACCCTGAGCCCTCAGCAACCACTAATCTACCTTCTGTCCCCATAGACCTCCCTAATCTGAGCTGTCGTCTGAATAGAATCTCATGGTTTGTGATCTTTTGCTCCTGGCTTCTTTCATAGACCATAATATTTTCACGAGTGCCCCGTATTGGGTCTGTGTCAGCACTCCGTTCCTTTATTTGGCTGAATAATATTTCACTGTATCTATAGACCGTGTAGATAGATAGACTAAACTATCTTTTCATGTGTTGGTGGACACTTGGGTTTGTTTCTACCTTTTGGCCGCTGTGAATAATGCTGTGTACAGGTTTTCATATCAGTTCAGTTGCTCAGTCCGACTCTTTTCGACCCCATGAACTGCACGCATCATGCCAGGCCTCCCTGTCCAACACCAACTCCCAGAGCCCATCCAAACTCAAGTCTATTGAGTTGGTGATGTCAGCCAACCATCTCATCCTCTGTCAACCCCTTCTCTTCCTGCCTTCAATCAGGGTCTTTTCCAACGAGTCAGCTCTTCGCATCAGGTGGCCAGAGTATTGGAATTTCAGCTTCAACATCAGTCCTTCCATGAACACCAGACTGATCTCCTTTAGGATGGACTGGTTGGATCTCCTTGCAGTCCAAGGGACTCTCAAGAGTCTTCTCCAACACTGCAGTTCAAAAGCATCAATTCTTCGGTGCTCAGCTTTTTTTATAGTCTAACTCTCACATCCATACATGACCACTGGAAAAACCATAGCCTTGACTAGATGTACCTTTGTTGGCAAAGTAATGTTTCTGCTTTTCAATAAGCTATCTAGGTTGGCCATAACTTTCCTTCCAATGAGTAAGCGTCTTTTAATTTCATGGCTGCAATCACCATCTGCAGTGATTTTGGAACCCCCAAAAATAAAGTCAGCCACTGTTTCCCCATCTATTTGCCATAAAGTGATGGAACTAGATGCCATGATCTTAGTTTTCTGAATGTTGAGCTTTAAGCCAAGTTTTTGACTCTCCTCTTTCACTTTCATCAAGAGGCTCTTTAGTTCCTCTTCACTTTCTGCCATAAGGGTGGTGTCTTCTGTATATCTGAGGTTATTGATATTTCTCCCGGCAATCTTGATTCCAGCTTGTGCTTCTTCCAGCCCATCGTTTCTCATGATGTACTCTGCATATAAGTTAAATGAGCAGGGTGACAATATACAGCCTTGGTGTACTCATAGGCATATGTTTTCACTTTGGGGAGTTTGTACCTGGGAGTGGAATTGCTGAGTCATATATTTTTGTTGTGCAGTCACCAAGTCGTGTCCAACTCTTTTCGACCCCCTGGGCTGCAGCACGCCAGGCTTCCCTGTCCCTCACCATCTCCTGAATTTTGCCCAAGTTCACATCGATTGAATTGATGATGCCATCCAATCATCTGGTCCTCTGTTGCCCTCTTCTCCCACCTTCAATCTTTCCCAGCATCAGGGTCTTTTCCAGTGAGTCAGCTGTTTGCATCAGTTGGCCAAAGTATTGTAGCTTCTGCTTCAGCACCAGCCCTTCCAAAAGAGTATTTAGAGTTGATTTCCTCTAAAATTGACTGGTTTGATCTCTTTGCTGTCCAAAGGACTCTCAAGAGTTCTCCTGCAACACTGAGTTTCACACTGAGGAGCTGCCAGGCTGTTGTCCAAAGCCACTTGGCCATTTTCAGTAGCAGTGCACCAGGGTTCCAATCTGTCTGTAGCCTCATCATTACTTTCTCTCTGGCCTTGTGATTCTAACTGTCCCAGTGGACTTAAGTGGTATCTCATTGTGGTGTGGATTTTGATTTCCCTGTTGCCATGATGCTGAGCACTTCTTCACATGCTTATTGACCTTGTGTATGTATTCTTTGGAGAAGTGTCTGTTCAGATCCCTTGATCATTTTTTTATTGGGTTATTTGTCTTCTTATCATTTGAGCTGTAAGAGTTCAGTATATGGCCCAGAAATAAGTTCCTTTTATGATTTGTTAAGGGACTTGTATGGTTTATAAGAGAGGTGATTTGTAAAGATTTTCTTCCATGGTATGAGCTGTCTTTTCACTTTCTTGATGTTGTCCTTTGAAACACAAAATTTTTCAATTTTGATAAAGTCCATTTTATCTGCTTTTTCCTTGTGGCTCATGATTTTGTTGTCATATCTAAGAATCCTTTGCCAAATTCCAAGTCATGAAGATTTACTGCATGTTTTCTTCTAAGATAAACCACTTCTTTTCACTCTTTCATTCACTGAGAAAGTCACTTTGAAGGGATCTGATGTAGTGATCCCTCAGTAAAATCTGCTTGAACTGGTTCCTTCCTTTATGGAAAGATAGCCTGGCTACCAAGGAATGGCTCTGAGTAGCTTCAGGCTGTAAAATGAATACCCACAGTTTCAATCTCAGGACAAAACCGTCCCAGGCTTTGCTTTCTTTAGGTCTCCCTGGAGGTATGACCTATTTCCCATCCCTCCCAGCCTCACCCTCACCTTCCAGGTATGGATTTTATACGTGTAGTACATGATATGATGTTCTGTAAGCCTCTTAATTTTATTTGGTTTTTGGCTACACCAGAAAAATTTTCTTTAAAAATTATTGTTATCATCATAATTCAGTGTGTATTAAATATACACATGCATTCTCTTTTACACACACACACACACACACACAGCGTAGTGCAAAATTGAGTTCAGTTCCCAGGGTAATATAATAACTCCAAGCTGATTTTTTTCCTCTTTTCCCTGGAAATTTCATACCATGTTGAATTTTGGTAGTCTGAAATGACTGAAAATTACTTCGCTTTCTTATAATTATGAAAATGCAGGATTCAGTACAAAATGGCATTTAGTGACATGTTGACTTTATGACCGTCTGTCAAATCCTGCAGCCACATCCCCAGATCACCGTGACATTTGGTTGCCCTGTGCTCATCATCGCACCCCTCCACCTGTGCTTGGACCCCTGAATTAATGCTGGCGGGTTGTCAGCACCGTCCCAACCCTTAACCCTCCCACCTCCCCACCCCCAGCTAACCAGGTTCCTTCTCGGACATGTTTGCTGCCCTTCAGGAGGTGATCCCCATGCACCTGGCCACCTCCCCGATTCTGTCGGAAGGAGCCTCGAGGATGGAGTCTCAGCTGAAGAGGAACTCCGTAGATCGGATAAGAGGCCTGGATGCCAACACATCAGCCCAGGTCTCCCCTCCCAGTGAGACCCCGTCGAGTGGCTCTTTAGTGAAGAAGCGCAGGAAGAGGAGGAGGAAGTCGCAGCTGGACAGCCTGAAAAGGGACGAGAACATGAACACGTCTGAGGATGAAGACATGTTCCCCATAGAGATGAGCTCGGACGAGGAGGCTGAGCTGCTGGACAGCAGTAGGTGAGGGTGGGTGATGGAAGGGGTGCACTGGGTGAATTCAGTGTTTCGGATGGTCCTGTTTTTTTAATTGATGTATACTTGATTCACAGTGTTAAGGTAGTTTCAGATGTACAGCAAAATGATTCATTTAGATGTATATATATTCTTTTTCAGATTCTTTTCCATTATAAGTTATGATAAGTACTGAGCAGAGTTCCCTGTGCTATTTAGTAGGTCCTTGTAAGTTATCTGTGTTGCACAGAGCATGTAAATGTTAGTTCCAAACTCCTCTCCCTTGTTTTCCCCTTCGGTATCCATAAGTTTGTTTTCTATGTCCATGCTTCTATCTCTGTTTTATATATAAGTTCATTTGTATCTTTTTCTTTTTTAAAGATTCCACATGTTATGTGATATCATATGGTATTTGATTTTCTCAGTTTGGCTTACAATGATAATCTCTAGGTCCATCCGTGTTGCTGCAAATGGCATTATTTTATAAAGTCTAAGTAATATCCTACTGTATATAGGTTCCACATCTCCTTTATCCATTCATCTGTTGATGGACCTTTAGATTTGTTCCATGTCTTAGCTGTTGTAAATAGTGCTGCTGTGAACATTGGGGTGCAGGTATCATTTTGAATTATGGTTTTCTCCTCTTGTATTTGCCCAAGAGTGGGATTACAGTAGAAGGATATTTATAAATGTCCCCCCCCCAATTTTTTTTATTTTTCTGTTAATGCATTTAAGACTGAATTTTTGAATCCTGCAGGCCCAATTCTAGAGTCACATGAAGATGGGATGGATGTTGTAACTGAGACAAGATTGATAATAACCTTGGTAATAACTATAGCCTTCCAGATCAGAGCCAAGAAATGGAAGCTCAGGAAGTGAGCACTTCATGCACAAAACTGTTGTTTCAGAACCTCCTATTCTCACTTGAGCACAACTAGGAGCCGGCATTGGACCGATTGATAGCTGGGGGCTGACCTGTGATAGACTTAGGGCCACAAGTGAATCTGGAACGTGATCAGTTTATCCACAAGCAAACTTTTCCTTTTCAGTTTTCATGAGGCCCAAAGTTGAGTTGGACATGTGTTTTGTTTTTCTTTGCTTTTAATAGTGTGGTAAAATTCTATTTCTGTGAATTACTATTTTGGTGAACAGAGCCAGTTTTAAAAGCCAAACTCATTCAGATTTTTGTGCAATTCAGTGTAATTTGTGATCACTGTTTTTGAGTCTTGTTAACACAGAAGAAGGGTGAAGGATGGATAACTGAATCACTTTAGTGTACACGCGAACCTGACCCAACATTGTAAGTTAACTACTTCAGTTAAAAAACAAAAGGAGAAGGAGAAACACAGGATGCACCTCCTGCTTTGTTATTTAGAATTTTTGTTTTTCTAGCTAAAACATCAAGGCCTGTGGGCAATGTTGCTTTACCTGACTGTGGCCTCTGCTCTGCTGTGGGCTCAGAAGCAGGTGGTGGTTGTCGTTGCTGAGTAGCTCAGTCATGTCCAGCTCTTTGCTGGTTGATGGTGGTGGTGGTTCAGTTGCTCAGTCGTGTCCGACTATTTGCGACCCCAAGGACTGCAGCACTCCAGGCTTCCCAGTCCTTCACTATCTCCCGGAGTTTGCTCAAATTCATATCCATTGAGTCAGTGATGCCATCCAACCATCTCATCCTCTGTCGTCCCCTTCTCCTCCTGCCTTCCGTCTTTCCCAGCATCAGGGTCTTCTCCAATGAGTCAGCTCTTCGCATCAGGTGGCCAAAGTATTGGAGCTTCAGGTTCCACATCAGTTCTTCCAGTGAAAATTCAGGGCTGATTTCCTTTAGGATTGACTGGTTGGATCTCCTTGCAGTCCCAGGGACCCTGAAGAGTCTTCCAGCACTGCAGTTCGAAAGCATCGCTTCTTTGGCTCTCAGTCTTCTTTATGGGAGGGTGGTCAGGCTTATTACAGTCACTGCCCTGCGTGGCTTTTAATTGCAGAGTTTAGTGTCAGATGTTTGAGGTCACATCAAAAACAGAGACAGGTGGCTTCTGCATGGGTGAAATAGCGAGTCATATTTCTTATTAAAGCGAGCTGTGCCTGAAAGGAGGTAGATTTGCAGATATTTTGCAAGTGTAAAATATGATTGGTTGTGTCATTTATTTATTGTGCTGGATGAAACATTGTCTCTGGTCATTCAGGGATTTGGTAGCTCAGTCATGCATGGCAAGAGTTTTATAACCTATGGGTCCAGTTTCAGGTGCCATCCACTTCTCAGGCTTTTGTGAAAGATGAATCTGTAGGGCCTACAGTGTAACTGGGCTTCCCTGGTGGACAGTGGTAAAGAATCCTCCTGGCAATGCAGAAGATGCGAGTTTGACCCCTGGGTTGGGAAGATCCTCTGAAGGAGGAAATGGCATCCCACTACAGTATTCTTGTCTGGAGAATCCTATGGATACAAGAGCCTGGAGGGCTACAGTCCATGGGGTCGCAAAGAGTTGGACATGACTGACTGATTGAGCACACACGTACACAGTGTAACTGACAATAACAAGCAGTGTGGTCATCAAGCCCTGTCTAAGTCCAAGTTCTTGAACTTAATCATTTTCCAGTTATAATTCAGCCAAAGCGTGAACATACGAAACATTTCTCTGAGTAACTTTTGTCATTTCCACTGCCCAGAATATGCCTGGAGGTATACCAAGAGATCATGTTGATCTACAAAGCATTAGAGATAAGGAGAAATGGAAACTTGCCTTTATTATGTATCTATCAGTAAAATCTCTTTGACTTTGGTATTTTTTGTTTTTTTTCTGTTTCTCCAGAACTCTTCCTGATGATATACCTCCATTCCAAGAAGATGTCCCTAAGGAGAGCCATTCTCCTGTCATGACTTACCCTCAGTCAGCCTCTTACCCCAATTCCGACAGAGAGTGGTCACCCAACGCCAGGTGAGTAGCTGGTGTGTGTCCATGTGTGTTAACCTGTCCTGGTCCAGAGGATTCTAAGTCAGTCACAGGAGGCATGTTTCACAGTGAAATCTATGTAAAAAATGAATAGAATTAGAACCCCCAAAAATTCAGCTTAGTCTAGAAGGTATAGATCAGGATTAAATACGGAACATGAGCAGATCATAAACTTCCATCTAGTAGCAAAATCAAACTGCAGACATGAAAGGGGAACCATGTGTTAAGTTACATAAAGCTTATCGTCAGGAGGAGATAACAGTGACAGCCTTTGTGGATACTTATCCCTAAAGTGAGATTCAGGAGCAGGGCAGCTGCATCAGGGGCCCTGAGGTCATTTGGGGCTGTGAGAATGATGCCGTCTTCCCCCGCTGCCCTCAGTGATTTTGGTTTCCCTGAAATGGTCTCTCAGGGGCCATAGACTTCCAGTATGAGGTTAGAGAACCACAGCTGCTCAGTGTGCAGAGAAGACTCTAGAACATTTCAGGATGTGAAGCCTGTGAGGACATGTGAGCCCTTCTGAGCAGTTTCCAGAAGGACTGGGCAGGGGACAGATCTGAAGCATGTGGGGATGATTATCACCTCTGTTGGGACAAAAATTGGTTCTTGGGTGGCAAAAAAAAACCCTTAGATATTACAATAGCCATGTGACCTCCAAAGGGACATAGCAACATAAGCAGACCTGGCGTATATTCAGGGCATTAAAATTTCATGGTGGAGGGAGGGCTGTTAGGAAAGAAAAGGTCTCAGCGGGATGGCGAGAATGCAGAGAGGTGGGCAGCACTGATCTAGGTGACAGTGACCTCCTGGGTCACTCGTGCTCCTAACGTGTTAGGTTTGCTCCTGGTGTCAGAGCCCCCAAGTCCTGGGACATGCTTCAGGGCTTCCCACCTGAAGTACACACCTCTACCAGTTCCAGTTCGACTGGAGTGATCTCATTAATGAGATTGCATGGTCATCGCCGTGCATCGAAATTGAGGTCAGAGAGAAACAGACGCATCTCATGATCATGAATGGACGTCAGCCAGAGTGGGACTGGGGGCCTGTGGATTCCCCTCCCAGGGGTCTGTCTGTCCTCAAGCCAGCCCTGTCCGGTAGAAACATAATGCTAGATACATATGTAATTTAAAATTTTCTAGTAACCATCCTTAAAAAGTGAAAAGAAACTGATAAAATTAATTTTGATGATCTAGGATGTATTTCAATACATTAAAATTATTTTCAAGTAATCAGTTTTATAAAACACTGTGGAACTGTTTCACATTCTCATTTTCATAAACCTTGGAAGTTTTGTATCTCAACATGTACAGACTCTCTCAGTTTGAACCAGTCACACATCAAATGCTCATAGCCTCACGCAACCTGTGGCTATTGTATTGGACTGTATAGGTATAGACCTTTCTAGAACCTCATACATTCTCTTCCGGTCTGTGGAGTTATAACCCTAAGGAGGGAAAAACATAGTACTTTAGGAAGAAAATTATGTGGAATATTTAGAAGTCACTAATAGGTAGAAAACTCTGTTCAAACATTCTACATTAATTTTAAGCATTTAAAACAAATCCTTTGAACACAATCCTGAATATATTTCTCTTGTCTTTTATGTTTTGCTCTGTGAGTCCAGAATAATAACAGTGTCAGGTGAGGTGATCTGACTACGGTTAAATGAAATTACAAATTAGAATAAATAGATACATATCTATACTTGGGTTTATGTATTTTCTTTTAAGAGACAGCTGCCAGCCCAGATTATCAAGCCTTTTGGAGTGTGTCATTTGATTAGGCACTAAACTCTGACCCAAGAAAAGCAATTCATTATGGGCCTGTGGATGAAACAGAAAGTAAAATGGATGTCTTGGCAGTTTTCTGTTTTCATGGTTAAGAAGATCGTGTTGATTTCTCTGTGATTTCAACATATGGTCCTCTGCCATTGTCAGCTGCCCAAGTACCTTCACCTTCTTATAGTTGCTATTGTGAGAGTAGTCAAATAACTGATAAAAAATTTTGTTTCACTGAATTGATCTCTGATTTCTCTTTCTTTTAATGTGGATCACGTGGTATGCCGTAGCCTGGTAGATTGCAGGAGGCCCCCCCCTCACCTGGCGATCGCGGCTGAGGGCGGGCTTTCTAGTTCTTGCCCTCCACAGTCTTCCCACTTCCACGCTTCGGAAAGGTAGAGGGGTTATTTTCCCACTGTGGATGTCTTTATAGTAAAAACTTGGCTCTAACTCTTATAAATAAGTAAGTTTTGCCATTAACCAAATTACTTATGTGGAGAATACATATAGATTCTTGGAAGTGAAAATTTTGATCTAACCCTTACCAATTTATCTACTAACCAAATTACTTATGAAGAAAACACATATAGATTATTTCTTTCCCTTTCATTTTAAGCACTTGTAAATGGTTATGTTTTTTTAAAGTATTAAGTTTGACTCTGGAAATTAGGGTTAAGCATAGAGTCCTTTCTAATTTTGTGATGTGCTTTGAAAAATAGAATAAGGAATTGAAAATTGGGAATATGACCTTTATGTCTGGGGTTGTTCAACAAATAAGTTTACAAAACTTTTTTCAGATATCACTTAAGCATGCGTGCCTGCCTATTTAGTCACTCAGTCATGTCTGACTGTGACCCCGTAGACTGCAGCTCTCCAGGCAAGAATACTGCAGTGGGTTGCCATCCCTTCCTGAGAGGATCTTCCCAATCCAGGGATTGAACCCAGGTCTCCTGAATTGCAGGCAGATTTTTTTTGTTTTACCATCTGAGCCACTAGGGAAGTCCCATCATTTAAGCATAAGAATTACTGTAATTCAGTACAGAGTTTAGAGACTTTCTGAGTAATATGATCAGATGTGTACACAGCATTTGTAGAATAGAATTTTGGAGAGTAGTGTAGGATGGACCAGAAGGTTCAGAATCCTAGGTTAGCGTTTCCATTTGATGCAGAAGCCGTAGGTTCCTGCCTCCATTCCCTTGGCATTGCCCGTACTTTGATCTGTCTGCTTTGTAGAAAACTTGAGCAGTGAAGCCATGATTAACTTCTGCCTGGGCAACTGTTTTTCTTTTTGAAGAACCAAGTCTCGGGATGTATTTAATACTTCCCTCCCAGGTTATGGGTGCAGAACAAAGGCCATTTTAAAATGAGGTCAGCTAAGTTGTGAGCAGTTATAACTGATGTGCCTAATTGAAATTTCAGCAAAAATGCCTATAACGATTATGGCTAGTAAATGCATTATTGATACAGATCAGTCAGTGTGACCTTGAAGCTTACTGTTTTGAACAACCTTTGATCTTGAAAGTCTCATATTCGATAATGGGCAATTTTGGAATCCTCTTTCTCATCAGTCACACTCAGCGTCAGGAGTCTCTTCCCTCGTTCATGTCCTGTCTGTCTGAATTCCCTCAACACGCAGCACAGACGGTGCACATGTGTTTGGGTGCAGCGTCCTTCAGTGGGGCTGGTATGGCTGGGGGCACGTGACTGAGGGGTGGTATGCCCGGCATCTGGATCACACAGGGCTCCGTCCTTTGTCAATCTGAATTTGGCCACCTCAGCATCTTGATGGCTTGTAGCTTTCATCACAGGATCAGATGTTAAGGATACTGGATTTGGGCAGGGTGATGGAGACCTGTGTTCAGTGTTTACATTCTCCTAGAGCAGGGATCCGTACACTACAGACCATGGCCCCAGTCCAGCCCACCCTCTGTTTCTGTAAAGTCTTACGGGGGCACCGCCAGTTTGTCCACATACTGTTTGTGGCTGCATTTCCACCACAAGGGCAGGCTCGAGTTGTTGCCGCAAAGACCACATAACCTCCGGAGCCTGGAGTACTTGCTGTCTCGCCTCTTAGAGAGGAAGTTTGCTGACACTTGGCTCCAGAGCAGGCTCAGTCTAGAGGGCTTTACAGTGGGTAGGACAAGATACTGTTCCAGAGAATTTATAGCAAAATAAAAAAATATATTCCTTTTAAGCAAACAGTTTGAGGTTTGGTTGCTGCGCTGATGAGGGTAGGAAGCCAGTTATGATGGGTTTCCCCCTTGATGCCTCTGGAGAATCATCCACGTCAGAGCTGTCGGCACAAGGGCCCCTTGCTGGAGGCCGAAATGCTCCCTTTGCACATTTCATGGTCCTGAACATGTAATTCTGGACACCTCGGTGCCAGAAGAGCCTTGACCCTCAGGAGAAAAGCAGAATTAGGAAACTGGAGGAAGCAAGATCAAAGGGGTGATAAGCACTTTATCTCTCAGATTTCTGGAGGGCCCAGGGTTCCTTCTCAGGGGGCAGCTTTCTGAAGGGCACAGTGTGTGTGTGTGTGTGTGTGTGTGTGTGTGTGTGTGTGTGTGTGTAGAGGTGTCCCCTTGGTTATATACCCACAGGGTGTGCTCTCAGGCTCCTCCTCTCTGCAGACTGGCCACGTCGAGCCTGAAGGCTGCCACATGCCTTTCCATGGATGGAGGTCAGCAGATGCCAAGGGAGGAGGGACCAGCCTGTGTCTGCCTCAGTGTGAAATGATGAAGAGGAGCATTGAATCTGTTTGTCTGAAAGGCTGGACCAAAGACAGCCAGCGTCAGTTTAGCCGTTAAGGGTCCCCATTTGTCTGAGACAAGCTGTGGGTCATCTACGAGCTCGCCTTGTCCCGACAGGCAAGTTCTGTCCCCTTGGAGCTGATGTCCAACTCAAGCAGATACGTGAGATGAAGCACATGATGTGAGGTGCTTGAGAGAGCCCGGGTGAGGTGTGAGAGAAGGTGGAAAAGGAGAATTGCAGGGCTTGCTTTCTCACGTCATTAAAACTGTTGTCTGAAAGGAAAGGCTATAGGAGATCAAAGACTGAAATAGTCAAGTGGGTCTTTTTTTCTCATCCCTAGGTTGTTTAGAAGGCTCCAAGAATTTTGTGCCTAAATCAATGGTTTTTGTGGTTGGACAGAAGACAGCTCGGGTCTCAGGAGAGAAAAATAATAGAAAATGTGGAGACCCAAACGCCAAGTCACAACCACTTAAAAGCTTGTTTGAGAATTAAGCCTCGTGCTGTGTTGTTGTAGGAAGAGTCTTAGCAAATAGGAATCTGGGAAGTATTTCTTGAAGATAAAATATTTTGCAGGATCTCAGCTCAGAGAGCCTTGTATGTTAGTGAGTTACTGGTGGCATCCAGCATTTGTGGTAAAGTTAACACATGATCCATTTCCTTATTTTCAAAGCCAGTGCAGATGTATGAATATCTTCAATATAGGATGTGATGGGGCATGTCCGAGATGGTCTGGACCTATTTGCAGCTGTGTGAGAGTTGAGGAGTTTGGTTTGGAAATTGGGCTTGCCAGGAGCATTGAGGTCAGAGTGAGGCCTGCAAAGATGGCAGCAAATTTTTTTCTTCCCTTTCCCATTTCATCTCTTTTTTTTTCCATTTTCCCCTTTTAAGTGCTACTTATCTTTACTTGGAATTAGGCAGCTGGCTGGGACAAGGTACCTAAATGGGGAGTGCCTTCTCCCGGGTGCGTGTTCTGTCTACCCCTGGTGGCCACAGAGGGGATAGTCACAAAGTTGGTGTGTTGGGTCTGTTTTCTAGGCTCTCTGAACCATAGAATGCTGAGCACAAAAAAGTTCCAAAGTTTCTCTTCCCACTTTAACCTTCCATTTGTGTTTCCTTAAGTCCTTCAGTTTCCCGACCCTCAACACCTAAAAGCGATTCAGAACTGGTCAGCAAATCTGCAGACAGGACAATGCAAAAGAATAATCTAGAAATGCTCTGGCTCTGGGGAGAACTGCCTCAAGCCACAAAGGTAGGTTTTTTTTTCTTTCTTCATTTCCGCCATCCATCAAAGGCAGTTTCTGAAGACATGAAATGGTCACAATCTTTTCTTTCAAGAAATTTTATTTCATATTCCAGTTTATCATAAGAATCTCCAACTATATTATGGTATTTCAATCTGGGTATTTTTTTAATACTGTAAGAGCTGCTACTGCCTCTTGTATCCCCAGTAAATCTTTGTATGTGAATAAATAAATGAGTGAGTGAGTGAAGACTGAAAGCATTTCTATGACAATTCTTTGGAGAGAGGTCTGTTGAGGCTGAAACTGTGGGTTCATTCCCCTTCTAGGTTATATTTAGCTTTCCTGGAAAATGCTGATTTCTCTGCCTATAAGCGGTCATGCTGGCCCAGCCAGCCATCTTTACAAATGCATATCATCTGTTGCTGGAGAAGCGGCACAAATGTGCAGACCCATCACTTTTGGCAAAACAGTTCCGACCACAGATCCACTGTTGCATTGTTTTCTTCTGTGCCCGAAGCTGTAGGGTCAGATGCAGAAATACATACCTGCTCCCCGCTTTCCAGCCCACAAACTGCATTTTGATTTCTGTTTGGATAAATCTTTTCCATAACTGGAAATTCCTTGGAGAGTTAGTGTCAGAAATGCCTGTTTCCCACTCATGGGAACCAGCCACCAAATCTGCCCTTGTTAACTCACATTTTGGAGATGGACTTCATTGAAATGTAACATACATGCGGAGAAACACCCAGATCCTGAGTGCCAAGATTGAAATATCTTCACTTCGCACACTTTACACAGGTGAATGTGTCCACGTGACCTGCACCCAGACGAGGACTAACTCAGAACTTGGAAGCCCCCTGACCCTTTGCAATTACTGTTCTAACTGATGCCTCTCCCCCAATAATGATAAACCCAATCTTGACTTTAATAGCAGAGTTTAGTTTTGCAAGGTTCATCCTGTTACCATGTGTCATAATTCACTTACTCTCAGCACCTTGATTGCCCTGTGGTGTGAATACATTCCCCTTTCTTCTGCTGGATGTTTGTGTTAGATTGGTGGTCTCATTCACTCACTCACTCACTCACTCCCATTTGGCAGTTAATGTTTTATATGAAAGTTCATTTGCTTTGGAAATACTATCCTTGGTTTCCAGATGCGCCACCCCGCCAAGGCTTCACTGTGTCCTGTATAGTTGTGCCTGCCCAGGGGCCCTTTGGTTGACTTGATTCTTCTCTGACCTTCTCTCTCTCCCTCCCTCCCTGCCCCTTTGATCCAGTCCTCGCCACACAAGATGAAAGAGTCCAGCCCGCTGAACAGCAGGAAAATCTGTGATAAAATGCACTTCCAAGCCATCCACAGTGAATCTTCAGATGCGTTTAGTGACCAGTCGCCGACACTGGGTAGGGCATCTCCGGTGCAGCCACTGCTGGAGCAGAGCAAGCCGCAGACAGAGGTACAGTTTGTGAACGAAGATGATGTCGAGGCCTTGGGAGCAGCAGCCCCCCCTTTACCCATGATCGAGGAGCCCAAAGCCCCTTCTGCCAACACTGCCTTGGTAGCTACAAGCAAGACGGACTCGCCTTCTAGGAAAAAGGGTGAGAAAGCTGGAGCTTCCAGCGCCTTCCTGTGCACTGGGGCTCTGCCCACCACAGCCTCTTCCCCTCCAAAGTTCAGGATTCTTCAGAGGGGAGACAGGACATCTCTCCTGTTCAGTCTGTGCCCTTTTGCTGAATATGTGTTTTCTCAGAACTGAGTTGTATAAAATCTAACCTGAAGGAGGCCTTGGGGATGGTGCAGTGATCTACCCCCGCCGGCCTCTGCTATACAGGTCTGGGATGCTGGGGTCCCCCACGCTACGACTGCACCAGACACTGATGATGAAGCTAGTCTGCACACCACTTTCGTTGCCCCTGGTTTCCCTCTAGTGCATTGCCCTGAGTTAATTTCTACATACTGTGTGTCACTGTTTCAAGTGATTACTTGCTTTTTTGCCTGACTTCCATACTAGAACATATGTGCTCTGTGAGGTCAAGAATACTTCTGTCTTTTCACCTGTTTCCTTGGTGTTCCGGATAGTGGTGGGCACACGGTGGGGGCTCTGTACATGTAGTCAAATGCCCACCTGGCTGCCTGTCCAGACCAATGACATGAAGCCCCATCTGTTAGCCACATGGCTTTGTGCGCCGTGGTTCTAGTCTGTATGAACCGATGATGTAATTATTCGGCAGCAGTAAACTGGAAGGCTGTAGGCTTGGTGCCCAGGGGCTGACGATGTACCATTCAGGAGGCTTCAAAGTACTAATGGGGAAGTGCTCAGTGAAAGCTTTGCTGTTTAGTGATGATAATAACTAAACCAATACCGATAATAATAAAAATAACCATCACTGTGTCAGTGTGTTGAGTGTTTAGTACCTCTCAGGCCCCTCCCAGCTGGGGAGCTGAGGCTCTCTGAAACTACCTGACTCACTCAGTGGGCCCTTCTGAGAAAATCTGCACCTGGTGCTCAACTGCTCTTTCTAGAGAGGCTCGGAAGTCTGTGAGGTTACCTCTGAAGAACTGGGCTCTGACCCGACCCGTGTGCCCTTTCAGACAAACGAAGCCGACACCTGGGGGCTGATGGCGTCTACTTGGATGACCTCACAGACATGGATCCGGAAGTCGCCGCCTTGTATTTCCCCAAAAAGTAAGAGCCCTTTTTATGCTTCCTATCATTTTGTATATGTTAACCTGGGAGCCGCTTTTTCCCTTATATTTGATTAGGAAGTGAGTGAGAAAAGGCTGCAGGAGTCCCACGTTTTACCCTGAGGACCAACCAGTCAAAGCATGGACCCTATGTAGACGTGAGGGCATAATGTCCACCCTTCCTGAGGCGGCTTTTGAGCCGGGGACACAGGTTCGAGGCCATCTCTCCAGGTACACTGAGGTGATGTCACAGCGGTCAGTGATCCTCATCCCAGATCAGCTATGCACAGCCCTGCCCCTCCTCAGGGCAAGTCTCCTGGGGCCTCGTGGGACCCCCCGTTCTGGGGTTCCCATCTTTTGTGGGGAGGCCTGGCTCCACAGAGGGCGTGACAGGACGGCATGCTCCCTCTTCCGTCAATTCCAGTTCATTTGGGAGAAAACGCAGGGAGATGTAGGGGTTAAAAATGGTTCTTTCCCCTCCTAAGGTCATTCCTGTGCCTGCCCTGTCACGGCGCCTTAGTGAGGGTATGCTGGGATGACATCATTTGTCCCTCTAACTGCCGGGGTCCCCTGACATCTGAGTGAGACATCCGGCCCCTCAACCGCTTGGGAAGTCTTCCTCACAGCCCCTCTCACTCCTCTCCTTCCAGCGGAGACCCTTCGGGGCTCACGAAACCTGCCAGTGACAACGGAGCCCGCTCTGCCAACCAGTCCCCTCAGTCCGTGGGCAGCTCTGGCGTCGACAGCGGCGTGGAGAGCACATCGGACGGCCTGAGGGATCTGCCGTCCATCGCCATCTCCCTGTGCGGGGGCCTCAGCGACAACCGGGAGATCACCAAAGGTAGCACGGGCCCGCTGCCCCCTGGTGGCCGCCGGCCGGCCCGGCCCGGCCCGAGCCCTGGGCTCCTGCGGGAGCGCAGGTGACTCACTGCGGCGCAGGACTGAGTGTTGCCGACTGACCTCAGTGTTCTGTGGGACGCGCACGCGCACGCACACGGCCCTAGGCGACGACAAGGCCACCGGGGTCACTGGTCGTCAGGCGTGTTTGAGCACAGCTTGTGCCTGTCCTGCAAGGGGCCGAGGCCCTGGGGTGGTGGCCACACTGGGAAAAGAAACGCTGGAGGAGGAGGGAGGGGTGTCTGAGCGAGCCCTGGAGGCACGCTTCCTGGCTGTCAGAAGGGTGTCTCAGGGTTGGCTTAGGTGATCTGAGTAAAATCCTGGCCCCCACCCTAATTGTATCCCTAGTTTCCCAGGGTCTCATGCTAGTTACATAGTGAGGTGGCCCCCGAGACTTCCAGAGAGTGCAGTCAATCATTGCAGCTGATGACCCCTGGACCAGGTGGCCCTAGGCGACCCCACCTGCTTTAGGCAGTTCACCGAGCTTTCATTCGTGACTTTGTCCATCCTCATGACCACTGGCGAGGAGGTGGGTGTGGAAGGTCACACCAGTGACTATGACTCAGACTCAGGGGACCATACCTTGAGCTCCAGTCGTCTGCTTCTGCAGGGGCCTGTGTTTATGGTGTTTCCCACACACCTGCTCTTGTGTAAACACGTGTGCCTTGATTAAGGGTGCACTTGTCCCCCATCTTCTGACCCCCATCTCCCTTCATTTCTGCACCGACACAGCCCCCAAAACTAACTGAAGGCCCCTTGACAAATAGATTTGAGAGGATTGTCTGCATAGCTGGATGGTATAAACTCTCAGAAGATACTTGTGAGGGAGTGAAAACAGGCCTGTACTAAATCTTCTTTATATTACCCCCCTCTGTTTGCTTCACAGACGCATTTTTGGAACAGGCTGTATCGTATCAGCAGTTTGCGGACAACCCTGCCCTCATTGATGACCCCAATCTCGTGGTGAAGATCGGAAATAAGTAAGTTCCTCCTGAAAGTCATTTCAGTCTTCGTGTGATATCCGTTCAGCTTCAGCTTCTCAGCTATAGAGACCTGGACAGTAACCCTTAGAAATGTATAAACTTAAGCCTTTGTTAAAAATCTATTATTTTCTCTTCACTATCGGCAAAATGCTGCATCACTTATATGGTTAGAACGTTGATGTAACTGGATCCTGTGGGGCTTGCATTCAGCTGCACCAGATTTTACAATGGGACGTGTCGTCACAGCCCTGGCCTCTATCACATGATGGACTGTGCACCCACCCCTTGAAAGCTTTGTTGTCTGGGGTCAAGGGATGTGCACATGTTTTTACAGGCTGTTGGCAAACTTTTCTCCATTAGAGGAAGCCACAGACGTTTACGTGTTAACTGAGGGTCCTCGTTTCCTTTTCCTTGAAGTGTGGGCAAGAAATGCCTCAGTACATCAGTGGCTTGACGCCCAGGGGGGCATGGGCTGCTCTCAGCTGCCGCTGGGTCACCTTCCATGTCGTTTGTCCTGTCGCCGTAGTGGCTGCTGGGGTCTAGATGGAGGAGGGGCTACTGCAAGAGTGGAGCATGCGGCGGCTGACCTGGGGTGTTGGCCACAGTACTGGGCTCTTTAAGGACCCTCTGGATGTCCAGAGCCTCACATGACCGCTTCTCGGGACATTAGGTTGGCCTTCTGACCTCTTTTTGTTGTTCCGTGTCAGATACTATAACTGGACGACAGCGGCGCCTCTGCTCCTGGCCATGCAGGCCTTCCAGAAACCGTTGCCAAAGGTGAGCTCTACCATGAGAAAGAAAAGGGACACGAAAATGATGGTTTGCTGAATCTGGGGGATTGGAATTTAGCTTTTATTTTAGACTTCCCTGGTGGCTCAGATGGTAAAGTGTCTGTTTACAATGTGGGAGAGCCAGGTTTAATCCCTAGGTTGGGAAGATTCCCTGGAGAAGGAAATGGCAACCCACTCCAGTACACTTGCCTGGAAAATCCCATGGACGGAGGAGCCTGGTAGGCCACAGTCCATGGAGGTAACAGAGAGTTGGACACGACTGAGCAACTTCACTTTCTTTCTTTCATTTTCTTTAGACACCTTGAGGTTAATTACATTGTGCTGGTTGGAAGTTCACGGGTGTAAACTGCAGGGGTCTCCCTTGCACTTTGAATGTCGTTCTTTCCTCTCTCATCAAAGCAAAAGCTCCCAGTGGAGGCAGCGCCAGACCAAGTCCTGCCCGCACCTGCTGTGCCAGGGACACAGATGGGGGCAAAGCAGGTGGATGCTGAGCCCAAGGGTGATAAGGGGAGAAGGATGAAGGAGAGGAGCAGGGCAGTACTATATCAGACACCAGGTGCCCACACTCACATCAGGCCTGGCTCAGCCAGGAAGCAGGCTAGGGGCCGATTGGCCAAGGAGGAGCAAGGGCTGGTCCTGGGCAGCTCCTGGCTGCACCTGAGAGCAAGTGAGCAGCTGCAGAAAAGAGCCAGGGTGGCAGGCAGATGCATCACAGCAGCCCACCATGCCCGCGTCCTCCCCCTGCTGGTTCCCTAGGCCTTGCCTGGAATTGATTGCTTTCCGGCATTGGGTCTTTGTTCCAGATGCTCCATTCTTTTCGCTGCAGAGCCCACATCTCGTACTTGCATCCTTCACATGCTTAGCAAAGGCTTTGTGCTGCTGTGGATGTTGTGGCCTGTGAGGTAGTTCTCATACCTGAGGGTCGTGTAGGTCTATTTTGGTTTTGTTTAGCTCACATTCTCTCCCTTGTGTCTGTGTGTATGTGTGTGTGCGTGTTTGCGTGCTTTGGGATTGTGATTGCATCTTTCGTGGAGCTTTATCTGTGAGTATTCTTTGTGGACTGAGCCGAGGGCGCATGCTCCAGAGTGGGTTCTGTTTTGTCCTTGGCAGGTTCTGTACAGTGTTTGTGGCCCAGGACAAGTTTTTATCTTACATGTCTCAGTTCTTACAAATCAGTAGGAAGAAAGATCAGTACAGTAGAAATTTACTGATAAAGGCTATATATATAGTTCACAGAAAAAGAACTCCTGAACTTAAAGAGATTAGTCTTTGTGGTAGGCAGACTAAAAATATTGTACAGGTTGTCAGTAATTTTTTGGACTCTGTTTTTGAGTGTTTATCTAATAATATATATTATTTTTATGCAGAGACTTCATCAATCTTATCTTTTGAGGTGGCTAGGTTTTGTATCACACTTAGAATGGCCCTGCTTCCCATTTCCAAAACGTGTGAAAATATGCCCTGTCTTTTCTTCCAGCACTTTGTTAAATTTTTGATCCATCTTGATTTTATTTTGAAAGTCATGAGTCGAGGTATCAGAAATGAAATCAGTGTTTTTTTTTTCTCAGCTGGTTATTGAATCAGGATGCTTTGGTTGCAGGAAACAGAATGACTACAAGTGACTGAAATAACGGGTTTATTATTTGACATAATAAGAAGCTTAGAGGTTGGTAGTTTCAGACTGGATGAAGCTGGATGAACTTCTCTGATTTTCCTGGCTTCGCCTTTATGATCCCCAGATGACTGTTTTATCCAACAGCTCCTCGTACAAGTGTTCAAAATAGGAAGGATGGTGACAGGCTTCTCACATTTAATTGGCCACAATTTGGTCACATGATCACCTCTAAGCCAATTGTTGGCAACACAATGGAATGGCCATGAGTGGTGCAGAACAATCTAAGTTTCTCCCCCAGAATTGAGCCTGCCTTCATGGAACATAGTACAGTCTGATTCTTGAGCAGAGTTGTGGCTGTGATGGTGAGAAACAAAGCGGGTGGTTCACCCAGGGAGTCAACTGAGAGGGTCATGGTTGGCTCCCTAATTATCTCCATACCTTTCATTATATAACTCTCTGACCATTGATATGCAATTACAACTTTATCTTATATTTCATTCCCCTGTGAGTTTAGGTTTATTTCTGGACTTTGTCTTCTGTTCCAGTAATATTTTAAATTATGTCCCAAGACTGCGCTCTTTTAATTACTGTAAGTTTTAAATTTATTTTAATATCTAGTAAGGCTTATGCCTGAACTTCCCAGCTGGCACTAGTGGTAAAGAACCCACCTGCCAATGCAGGAAATGTAAGAGACATGGGTTCAATCCCAGGATTGGGAAGACCCCCTGGAGGAGGGCATGGCAACCCACTCCAGTATTCTGAAGTGGCATAGCACACACACATGCCAGGCTTATGCCTACTTATTTTCAGTTTTCTTGGCTATTTCTGTTTGTTTTATAAATGAACTTTACAACGAGTTTGTCTAGGTTTGAAAATAATCCTGTGTTTCTTTTAATTGGAATTTTAATATATGGATGAAATAGGAGTAGGGTAATTGACATCTTTATGAATTGTCCTATTCATGAATCAGGGGCATGATTGGCTTGTTCAGTGTATTCAGGTTTTCTTTTGTGTCAGGTAGGGATTCTTAAATGATAAAAAGAAGCACACTCCAGGCTAAATAATGTGAATTATTTATCTTTCCACTTACCTGCAACTTGCTTGGTTGAAAGACAGTTTTCTCATTACTAGCTGAGGTCTTAGTGCCTGAGAGTTCTATAAACCAAAGAAGGGAAATTAGATAATATTCACTTTGGTACTTGAATTAGCCTTAAGATGACCATTTGGTTCTTGAAAATATGTAGAAAATTATTATTATTTTTAAAAAATTTATTGAAGTACAACTGATTTACAAAGAATATTACTAATTAATATTTAATCTCCTATTCAACTTGCATTTATTTAGGACAAGAGTATGGATTTTCTTTTTAATACTTGAGCTTTTAAGTCAAATGCATCTATGAATATTCAGTTTGCCCAAATTTGGAAATTTACATCTACTAAAAAGATCCCATGCATTTTACTTTTTGTTTAAAACTGTTTACCTTGTACCTCATATTAATCATTTCATTTTTCATTTTATAATCATCTTATTGAGAATAACAGTTTCTTAATCAGTAAACTACTTTAATTTGAAAACTTGCTGTCTGACTAATCACTAATGATTTTCAATGCTTTCTTTTTCTGTTGTTGTTGTGTTGTATTTATTTGTTGTTTGTTTATTCCTTTAACATCTTCTTAAGTCTTCATGCCTAAGTTATCTTAATGTAATTTTGGATGCCATTAGGTTTTGCTTCTCAAAAATTTTTAATCCACAAATAGTATGTCGTGTTTTCTCTGATTTTTCTTTGTTTTTTTTCTTTTTTTTTTAATCTTACTTTAATTTGCATGTGTGTGTCTTTTGGTTTGAATGTGCTAAGTTGATCTTTTTTTGGTTCCATTATTTATGTTACCATCCATTTAAAACAGGCCACGGTGGAGTCTATCATGAGGGATAAGATGCCCAGAAAGGGAGGAAGATGGTGGTTTTCCTGGAGGGGAAGAAACACCACAATCAAAGAGGTAAGCCTGGAAAACACAAGTTTTTCTGCCTGGCTCAGCAAGGGCTAGTGTGTCAGTGAGCAAAGCTGTCACACTGAGCCAGGAGCCAGCTCTGCCACCATGCAGGCGAAAGCAGCACAGAACAAGGGGAGGTGGAGAAGGACCTGGACAGGTGGGCAGAGTTGGCCTTACCTCCTGCCTCTGTTGCTTCTCAGCTTGGAGAGTGTGGTCTGGTCACTCCTGCTCTGGAACGTTTCTTCACCTATAGAAAAAAGAGATTTAATCTGATTTTTTTTTTTTTTTTTAGTGTTTAAGTAAAATATCTTCCTGTTGCTCATGAGAACAGTTTTAGAAAGGCGGAGTTGTAGCATAGACTGATTCCTGTTAGTCATTTCATGTCAATAGCATGTCTAAAATATACATGACTTTGGTTTCCATTTCTATAAATGCTTATGCTTTTCTTTAGACCTTTGCCAGCCTCTCAGCCTATTTCCAGAAGCACTTTCTTTCTTGGCTTCCATGTCAGTGTGTCCACCTCCCCTCCAACCCCCTGCCCCAGGGGCTGTTTGTCCTCTGGCTCAGCCACTGTACAAGTGGGTCCTCAAGGCTTCCCCAGTGTTGGCTTAGACAGTAATGAATCTGCCCACAATGCAAGAGACCCGGGTTTGACCCTGGGTTGGGAAGATCCCCTGGAGGAGGGCATGGCGGCCGCCCACTCCAGTACTCTTGCCTGAAGAATTCCATGGACAGAGGAGCCTGGTGGGCTACAGTCTATGGGGTTGCAAAAAGTCAGGCACAACTGAGCGACTAATACTACTATTATTACAAGGTGGTCTTAAGAACCTCTCTTCTTCAAAGACTGCCTGTTATTCCCCAGGCAACCTTATCCACGCCTATACAATGACTCCATTTTTATTAACCAAGAAGATATTTTATAATTCGCATTCATTTATCAGACACTTAGCTAGGTAGATGTCTCCACGTGGATGCTTCAGCTCTTCAAACTCATCATTTCTAAAATCAAACTGATGGTTTTCTCGAGAGTTCTTCCTTTGCTGTACCATATTCAGAAAATGATACCACTGTCCATCCATAAGCTAATACTTCCTGTTTTCCTCACCCTTCCTTTGAGTTTACCATCCAGTATGTTGCTCCAATTTTCCATTTCTCTGTATCTCCACTCCCAAAAATCTAGGCTGCCATCTTTTTCCTAGGATTGCTTGCAAATGGTCCATTTGTATCCACTCCTGCCTACTCATCTTCCTCATTCTCTCCAGTTGCCTTGGTCTATTTAGGGTAATAGTCCAATTTATATGACTCCTTTCTTAAAAGCTTTTAGTGGATTCCCAGATTCTTAAAGGCCAAAATCCTTAATATGGTCCACAGGCCTTGTGTATCCTGGCCCCTGATTCCCTGTAGAGTCTTATCTTCTGCAGTCTCCCCCTGCCCTCTCTGGTGTGGTGTCACTTCTACCCCAGGACCTTGCATGTGTTATTTTCTCTGCCTGGTGTCCTTAGGACCCCTCTCATCCCATTCACTTAGTTATCTGGCATCTAAATGGCCCTTTCTTGGCAGGTTGATATGGTCTGCTGTTCTCTGTCCTCATGGCACTGCCTGTGAACTTTTCCTCCACAAATTTTGCCAGCATTTATAATTATACACTGATTAGTGTGACTGTTTGATTAACCCTCCATTCCCCTCCAGACCCTAAACTCCATGAAAACAGAGACCACGTATGGCTTTGATCCTTGTGGTCTCCCTAGGACCTGGACTGGACCCAGAGCAGGGCTTTGGCAGATATTAGAGGGAATGCTGATCATACTTGAAATATAGTGTGAAAAGACCCCAAGGACAATAGCTGAGTTGGTTATTACAAGAGTGAAAAAAAAGCTCAGATGCTCAGAGTATTTATTTCATTAGTTCAAAGGGAAAGAGTCTGTTGGAAGTGTTTTTACCAAGATAACACTGTTTTGGGGCATTTTCTGTTAGCATCCCTGAGCTTTTCTGACCATCTCATTTCCTCCAAGAGAGTATAAACAAGTTATAGCTAGCATTCACTTTACTTTAGGAGACTGAAAGTGGAAAAGGCCTTCTGATTCCTTTACTAGAGAACAGAACATTCTAGAATTTAGACAAAAGGCTATTTTAGGGACCAATTTTTTTTTTTTTTTTTTTGCAGAGTATCTAGAGTCTCATTAGTGGGAACTGAGGGGAATGTCAGCATGAAATGAGGAAGAGTTATGAAATATCTCTTAAAAACATGAGACACATTTCAGATAGACTTGTATTTTTGAACAAGTCTAAAAAAGAATTGTTAATAGCGGTGGCTAAGTTACCTGCCTCAATAGATAGATTAAACATTACTAGGCCTCTTTTCACATCATTTATCTGTGTACTTTTATTTTTTTTATTTTTTATTTTTTTAAATTGTTTTTATCTGTGTACTTTTAAAAAGCTGAAAGATTTTTGAAAATAGCTTGGACCCATCCCATGTTAAGCTAGTCACCCTGTTATATTGTTTCTATCACTCATTTTCTTTATCAACATTAAATGCATTAACCTCATCCAGACCGAATGACCATAGATAAGGAGATGTGATTGTAAAGCCTTTGTCCCTTGACATGTCCGTCTGGCCTGTGATGACTTCCTGTGATGTCTGCTGGCAGGTGGATGTCTTCCCCCTCCCCTGCCTGCTGTAGGCCAGGCTCTGGGTTTATGTGTAGCATCTCTGTGGTCCTCTTGACACTGTTAGGAGCTTCATGTCATCATCCTTGCCTTGCTGGTGGGAAAAGGAAACTGAAACATTCCATGACTTGCCTGAGCTTTTTTAAGCCAGAGAAGCAGGACTGGCCCAGAGCTCTCAGAATTCCAAAGCGCTGGCAGTACATTAAGGGAGCATCTTCTATTAAGAGCACACAGGATTGAGAAAGAGAATGCATCCATGTTTTTCTCAAGCAAAATATGGTGTGAAAATATTTTCAGGCATTTCTATCAGCAATTAGAAGAAAATATTTTGAAAGCCCCCGCGTATCCAAGCAGCCCTTGATAAAGCATTTGCATAAGCTGCCATGATTATGGAGCCTTGGTTTGGTGCCACAGACACTTATGGAAAACAGACTTATTTTTGTCAGAAATGTTTCTCAGCTCAATTGTAGATGACGGCTAAGCAAAGGAATAACTAGGACCCACCATCCCTGGGGGTGGGGTGTGCCATTGGGGAAGGCATTGGGGCCCTGCCCTGGACTTCAGGGAGCCCCTCAGGGGACACGTGCTGTCATACGGGTGGTTTCCCTTTACTGTGTCTATAATTCTTTGTTGTCTTCTTCTCCAGGAAAGTAAGCCAGAGCAGTGCCTGGTGGGAAAGAGCCACAGTACCGGGGAGCAGCCGTTACAGCTGGGCATGGCCACCAGGTACAGTGCCAGTCATCTTGGGGTGTTGTAGCTCCTGTCTGTGTCCAAAGTCAAGGCACATGCCCCACAGATGCTGATAGGGTTCACCACATTAGCTCAGGCCTTGAATCTGGACCGATCTCAGTTGCAGGTCTGGTGCTCTGTCATTTACTCAATGATCTGGAGTAGTTAACTGAAATTGATCTCATGAATCAAATGGAAGCACTCCATAGATACTGACTTTCCAAAGTAAATGAGATAATGTCACAAGGGCATTCCTCGGTCTTGGAACGTGATACCCTCAGTCTGCAGAAGGTAATAACAGGGGTTGTGGTGATAAATAATGATATAGAGGGTATGGGGATGATGTGAAAAAAAGTGCCCTTTTTGCAGGAGCTTGCCTTTCTCTATGGTTTAATCACTTACCAGGACTTATTATGTTAACTATTGATAGGGATTCATATTAACTTGGCCTAGGAGACATTAGAATTTGATAATACTTACCCACATTAGTAGTGTTTTATCTTCAGGGCAACCTGCTTGTTATGTTTTTGTTTTGATGCTATGGGATTTGAGGGTAACTCCTCTGAGGGCAGTGCCATCAGCCACTAATTTGATGGTGTTATTATATCAACAAGGAATGATCTGATATTATAGATGACCTCGCCCTTATATTATTCCTGTTCTTAAGAGAACCAGGATTGCATTTCTTATTTACAGGCAGAAAATTCTGACATATTCATTGAAGTCAAGCTGCCTACCTCCATCCTTTGATACCTCGGAGCCCAAGCCAGTGCCTGACACAGAGTAGGCATGCCTTAAGTGTACTGTTACTGAGCCAATGAGATTTTCCCAATCTGTTGTTTCCTAGGGAAGGCGGGCTTAGCTGTCTAGTCCTTGGCTTCCTGGCCATAGCTCTGTATCTGAAACGATGTCATTTCCAGAATTCATTGCTGGAATTAGAAATGCATGTAGGTGTCATGAAGGAGACAGTCTGATTTCTTTATTGTCCTCTGTGTGAGAAGAGTGTGTAGGACCGGATAAAACTGCATGGCGGGGCTGGCTCTCAGCTGGGCTGTTTTTGGAGGACACCCTTTCTGCTCCTCCGGATGATGCCCGGCATGGCTCCTTCCCACCTGGCCCCATGCAGGTCTGCCCTGGAGAAGGGAGAAGGCTTGATTGATGTGCTTGTCCATTTCTTTTCTGTTCTTCACCCTCCATCTCTGGCTCATTCTCTGGGGAGGGGCTTTCCAGCATGATTATCTGGATACTTTCCTAACCTGAAATTAAAAAAAAAAAAATTTATTTATTTGGCTGTGCTGGGTCTTGGCTGCAGCATGCCAGATTTTGGTCTTCGTTTTTGGCACGCACAATCTTTTTTTTTTAAATTGTGCCATGCGAACTCTTAGTTGCAGCATGTAGGATCTAGTTCCCTGATCAGGGATTAAACACTGGCCCCCTGCATTGGGAGCATGGAGTCTTAGCCACTGGACCACCGGGGAAATCCCCCGACCTGGAACTTTGAGTGTACCTTCAGTGAGTTTGGAAAGGAGAGGACAGGTGTGTTCAAGATGGAGCTTGGGCTAAGAGTGCACAGTCCTGAGCAGGTAAGGCAGTAACCAGGAAGGAAGTCAGTGGGTTTTCGGTAAGTAGTTGTTTGAAGCAGCAGGCTGTGCATGGCAGGCTTTGGAGTCAAGCAGATCTGGCTTGGAGTCCTGGCTTTGGGAAAACTCCTTTCTGAATCTGAGCTAAGGAACAAGCATGATGTCCATGCCGAGAGCAGCCCAGGCAAGGAGATAAGAGCAGAGATGCCACCCTTCTGTCCCGAGCAGTTTAACCCAGCATTTAAAACCGTTGCACTGGAAATGCAGGGAACATTTTGAGAACCTCTCTGTCCCACAGTAGTTTCTAAGCATAAGAGGCAGTGCGAGCAGGGACTTTCTCTCTAATCTTTGGCAAATCATCAGCCCCTCAGTGTTTCTTCCATCCTCTTGGAAATGGGCAGAAGACTGACACACATACCACACAAATTGGCTCATCAAATCTGAGCTCACAGCTTTATGGGAAAGGAGGTCCAGAGTGTAAAACTCAACAGGGCTATGCGGGCTGTGCCTGTCAGGAGGGTGGCTCTGTAGGACCCAGGCTCGTCCTAACCATGCAGTTGCAAGTGTTTTAAAATTATACTGTGCAGTACGGGCCAAACACAGGATGTTGGCCAAGTCCAGCCTGTGATATGCCAGTCTGAGACCTGGGAACGGCAGGCCAGGGGCTCAGAGAGGTTTAAAAGGAGGGAGAGAACACAACAGCGGCTGAGTACATGGTCTGTATTCTTCCTTCCAGCAGCAGTGTGGTGGCTCCTGGAGGCTGTGGGGGTGGGCCAAGGGTGGGCCGAGCCGCAAGTCGCTTCTGCTCTTCCCCAGTTGGAAGACTGGCTGACAGTTTGTCTAAAACATTTCGGATTTTCTTAGTATCTGATACGGTCTACTTTGACTACCTGATGCAAAGAACTGACTCATATGAAAAGACCCTGATGCTGGGAAAAATTGAAGGTGGGAGGAGAAGGGGACAACAGAGGATGAGATGGTTGGATGGCATCACTGACTCAATGGATATGAGTTTGAGTAAGCTCTGGGAGTTGGCGATGGACAGGGAAGCCTGGTGTGCTGCGGTTCATGGGGTCGCAAGGAGTCTAACACGACTGAGTGACTGAACTGAACTGATACGATCCTATTCAAGTGTTGACACAAATGCTTTGCCCGGTTAGATAGAAATAGCCTATTGACCACTCTGAGTTAGTCATGCTATGTACACTTCTTTACAAAACCTGAGAAATGAAGAACTGACTCTTGGTGAAAAGGATTTGAGATTTTGAAAAGCCTTCCTATGGAGTTCTCCTGAGCAATATGCATCTTTTCATTTTTACTGGCATCCTCATCTGCTAATTAGATTTATGCAATTGCCTGGGAAAAAAAGTGTTGGAGTGCTCTCCTAATTGACAGACTTGTGATTGACAGAACAGTCCTTGAAGTCTCATAATTGAGCAAACAGCTTGTCACCATGCAAGTCATTAAAATACCATCGGAAACTGTACGCTGACAAGTGTGAACTTCAGTGTTGTTCACAGCTCCTCGGCTGAACACGGATACTTGAGTGAGATGAGCCCTTTTGTTTTTTTGTCCTGTCGCTTCTCGAAGATGCTGCAAAGCCAGTGACATTAAGGACCTTTGCAAGAGTTGAGGGCGGGGGTGGCCATGTCCAAGGGTGACGCACCCTCGCCCCCAGCCAGCACTGCCAGCTCAGATGTACCACTCCTGGCTCAGTTTCTGTCTCTGTTTTCCTTCCTATGCTCCCTCAAACGAGGCTTGCTGCACCGATCATCGAGGGATTTGGGGTTTTGTCTTAAAGCAGCAGATGGAGCTGAGAGCTCTCCCGCCTGGCTTGCACATCGCCAGCAGCGGCTCACGTCAGTCTGTAGTCACTGCGAGCTTTGGTTCACGTTTGGATCTCATTTCCCTCCAAACTGTCTGCGTGGAACATAAACATTTCCCGATTCAACAGGGGGCCTGTAGCTGCCTGTCCTAGGTTTCCACCCCGGCTCTGGTCAGGCTGCTTTGGCTCCAGGACCACGTGTACCTGTCTGTCTGAAACCTCTAGGTTGTTGGTTCAGAAGGTCAGTGTTGCTCTTGGGATCGGCAAGGGTCAGGATGGAGAGGGGCTTTTGTGTCATTTTACAGACGAGCCACTGAGGCCCAGGGAGGAATTCTGTGGTTGTGAGGCCTTTCCTGGGATGCGTGTCTGTCTGTCTATTATCTGCTGCCTCCTGAGATCTCTTGCTGCGTGGGATGCTGTTTTTTTCCCTTTGCTTTAAGATGAGGAAATCAAGCCAGAGAGAAAATAGTCTGAGCAGGAGAACACAGCCTGAAGTTCTGGGGATTCAAACCTGGGCTTCCCAGTTCTCCACTCTACCTGGAACCCGTCCTCGGTATCACGGACATTGATTTGTCTGCATGTGGCTTAGCCCTGCCATGGACCAATCAGGATTCTAGCCTGCGTGCTCTGTCTCTGGGGACATAGCCACCTGTCCCCACCCTCATTCACCATGGCTGTGACCTCGTGATGGCCAAGTCTGGGAATTCAGCTGCGGTTGTTCGGCACAGCTCCCGGGGCCTCTGGTGCAGCCACTCCCAGGACACCCTCTGTTCTCCTCGTGCTGCCCTTGTCCTGCTCTGTTGTGATTATTCAGACAAAAAGCCCCAGGGAGCTGGGGCCAGGCTGTTTGCTGTATTCTCCATGTCTGGCACTTTGATCCCTGGGTCGGGAAGATCCCCTGGAGGAGGACATGGCAACCCACTCCAGTATTCTTGCCTGGAGAATCCCATGGGCAGAGGGGACCCTGGTGGGCTACAGTCCACAAGGTTGCAAAGAGTGGGACACTGTTGGGTGACCAATGCTTCCATTTTCACTTCTATGCCTAGCACGGTGCCTAGAAGCATTGGCTTGAGCTCCAGCCCACCAGCCCACTGCCTACTGGGGGCCACCCTTGTAGGGCCGAGAGCAGGGCCCTGGGGATGGGCAGCTCATTCTGGGTGCGGAAAGAGCTGGGAGAGACAATATAGAAGCAGGGTAACGGGCCTTCCTTTGCATCTCCCTAGTTCAGGGCGGTGTTGGGTTGTAGGAACTGCTTCTGGAATGAACACGTGGGGCGAGAAAGCAACGAGCTGCAGAGGAAACACCTGACCATTTTCTGATAGAAGGGGTGGGGAGATAAGGGCGAAGGCCAAGGACAAAGCAGGAGCCCCCTGAGACACCAGGAGAAGCTGGACTCATGCATAAAGGAATATGCTGAGCAGGAGGCTTTATGGGGAGGTGTATACCCGGGGCCTTGGGATCGGTTTGTTCCAGATCACTCAGCCATTGCCCTTTAGCCTGATAGATGTTTAGGAAGCACTTTGTACTGTGTTAAGGCATTTTTAAAGAAGGTGGTCCTGGGAAGCCGGTCTATAGATTGGGGATGGTGCCATAGCAGGATTTGAATCCAGCAAGCAGTTATTTGCTGACATGCTTTATACAGGCTACTTGAAGAAAATGAGCCTGCTCCCCACCTGCACCTCCCAGACCCTTCCCAGCCCCCCCCCCACCCAGCGCCCCCAGGTGGAGAGGTCCGGAGCCCTGACTTCTGACAGGCGAATGAGGTGTGGCTCATGGTCCGGGGGCAGCCTGCTGAGGGGTTCTGGAGGAGGGTGTGGGGGTCTTCCTTGGCTTCCCTGGCACCTGTTTGTAAGTCCTTAGAGTGACCTCATTATTTGGAATTGTGTGTTTGGAGGGAATGGATGGGCTTGGATGTGTAGGAAATATTTGGGCTCTTTGTGATTGGCTTGGCCGGCAGCCTGGAATGGGGGAAGAGAGAACGCGGGCGCCCTCCAAGGCTGCAGGGAGGACAAAGGGAGCCTCTCAGTTTAAAATAGAGCGATGATGCCAGCGAGCAGGCACCTGAATGAGGAGTGGCAGCCCCGGGTAAATAATTCAGGAGCCTCATGAATGGGATTAGTGACGGTGTCTGCTAAGTGGCCGCCCCAGGGACAGCACTCCGTCATTGATTCCGGCCTAATGCATGTTTAATGGCTGCCCAGATGGACTTCCTAATTGGCGGTTACATCACTGTGTGTTCCAGAATAAAGCACGAGTCATCCTCTAGTGATGAGGAGCACGCGGCCGCCAAGCCGTCCAGCACAAGCCACCTCCCCCTGTTGTCCAGTGTCAGCTACAAGAAGACCCTGCGCCTCACGTCAGAGCAGCTGGTGAGGGAATTTTCCTCCCACCGCCATGATGTGGGTTCCCGTCGGGCTCCTGCCGCCCACGCTCGGCGGGTTCTGTGGACTGGGTTCCCCCCCGCCCCCGCCCGAGTCAGCCCCGAGCACCTTCTCTGTCCCAGTACCCGCTGCCCTCCTCCTCGGCCTCCCATCCCCCCATTTCGGTGCTTCCTATCCAGGCCGGCTCTTGTCCAGCTGCGCTCCCCTGTGTCTGCCCTGGAGGCTCCCTGGTCTCAAGTGTTGAGGAGGGCAGCCTGAGGGTTTGTCTCGAGATGTAAATGACTTGATAGACCATACCTCACGGGGCTATTTCCACTTTCCCGGAGATGTTCGTTAGGTTAGCTGCCTCTCCTGAATCGGGGGAAGCCAGAGCACTTGTGATGGGTTCCGAGAACTACCGGTAGCAGGGGGCCACTCTGATCACAGTGTCCTCTTCTGTGCATCTGTACCACCAGGTTGAGTCAGGGCTGGACCCTGTTTCCCACGAGCAGACAGTGAGTGGGTGTCTCTGTTCAGCTGTCCCAAGAGTTCGCAGCGGCCGGGCCTAGCCATGATGATGTTTTATGGGAAAAGAGAAGAGACAGGCCAGACCCCTGCAGCCCGCAGTCCTAGCGCAGCAGCTGGGTGGCAGGGGCCCTGTCTAGCAGTGCTGGGGTCGACCTGGACTCCGGCTGCCAGCTGGCTGGCACCCGAGGGCCCCGGTGCAGAGATTCAGAACCCCCAAGAAGGGGCTTCTGCTTTCAGAGACTGAAGTGATTTCCTGGAACCTGACCTCTGTGCTTCTGGATATGAGACGTGCTTGATAACTGAGACTGCTTTCTTCCAGTCTCTGTGGGGAATGTACTTCCGCATTTGGCTTAGACTCGTCTCGCTGGTTGTGACCCTTTACACTCAGCCGTGGCCTAGGAAGTACATCCCAGTCTGGGGTCGTGATTTCCTGTAGTGAGCCCCAGTGCCTGTCACCTGCCCTTGGGGGACGTGTCCCAGCTGCCCTACACGTGGGCCTGCAAGGAGGGCTGGGGTTCAGGTTGCCCAAGTCCTGGGAAGAACCATTCTCATTGAGAGCAAGACAGGGATAGAATTGTACGGTGGCCTGGGGTGGTGATTAAAAAAAAACTGTCCAGATCTGGTTTTTCGTGGAACAGAAGCCATGTGTCCCCCCGCCCCCACCCCCCCGGGCCTCGCCCTCCAGTGGACACAGAGTTCCTGTCTTTCAGAAAAGCCTGAAGTTGAAGAACGGTCCCAACGACGTTGTGTTCAGTGTCACCACGCAGTACCAGGGCACGTGCCGCTGCGAGGGCACCATCTACTTGTGGAACTGGGACGACAAGGTGGTCATCTCTGACATCGATGGGACCATCACTAGGTGAATCCAGCTGCTCTGGGGCTGTGGGCCCTGGGCCTGGAGGCGCGTTGGCTCCTCTTGCTGGGGCTGATCGGGGCTCACGTAGTTCAGTTTCTGGGGCTCCTTGAATTAAACAGCTGCAGTGGGGGCTCAGGGATCTCTTCCCTCTGGGGCAGTGGCTCCCTGACATCGTTGTTTTGTCTCAGGGTTTCTGTCCACAGAGCAAGTCGTATCTCTCACTTGCATTTTTAATGAGGCTTCTCTGGTGCAGTGAATCAGAGTGAACTTTTTTTTCCCTTTCGTGATGCCCCCTCTTTCTCCTTTTTTAAAAAAGGGATTTTATTGAAGTATAGTTGGCTTATAGTGTTGTGTTAATTTTTTCTGTACGGCAGAGTGACTCAGTTGTATGTATTTTTCATATTCTCTTCCATTGTGCTTTGTCACAGGATATCAACTATAGTTCCCTGTGCTAGACAGTAGGACCTTGCTGTTCATGCAGTTCCTTGTCTAAAAATGGCATAATTTTTCTATTCTCTGTCTTTATTCAGATCAGATACTCTCGGGCACATTTTGCCCACCCTGGGGAAGGATTGGACCCACCAGGGCATCGCCAAGCTGTACCATAAAGTGAGCCAGTAAGTCCACAGCCCAGGAACATGCGGCGGTCTGCACACACAACCTTTCCTGCCGGCCTGGCTTACACAGATGGGCGCACCCTCAGCCAGGGAGGGTTGGCGGGAGTAGCGGTGGTGGGTCCTGAGCACGTGGTGGAAGCCTGCCAGCTCCACATTTGAATTTAGTACCGAAAGGCAAGGAAGGAAGTGGTCGGGATATTGAAAATTGATGGGGAGGGAAGATGGTGGCAGCCAGCTTCGGGGGTCAGATCAAGGTTCACAGTCAGATGAGGACATACATGGTAGCCCAGTGTTGGCCATGGGATGTATTTTAGGTAGAAAACAGTCCTGATCCAAGCAGATTTTGTGGGCCAGCCTGCAGTGCCCGTCTTGTCCACCTGGTCCGGGGAGCATTCCACTGAGGGGCCCTTACCTGGGACCTCAGGGTGGGAGCATACATCTTGACTTGCTCTCAAGCGTCAGGCATGTGTGTCACTTTACTTCATTCTTAACAGTAATTCTGAGAAGCAAGTGTTGTCATTTCTAAGCTTAGAGAGTTAAAACGATTGGTCTGTATTCCCATAGCTGCTACCAGGCAGAACCCCCTGGAGTCCTGGTCGGCCCAGCTCCTGGTCTGTTGCTTCTGCTCTGGTTCATCACCAGGGTTCAGAGCCCTTGGGGTTTCCTTCCCCAACACCGGCAGGTGCTTAGTCCCACTTTCTCCATCTCTCTGTGGACTGAAGTCTCCCGCAGCCTCCCCATGGCTGACAACTTTGCCTTGAAGGTTAATGCACTGATGAACTGTCTTGACTAGCCTGACGCTGAAAACTGTCTCTATTTTTCAGTCGAAAGAAACCCCTGTGGGTTATTTCCCAGCCTGACTGATTCTGGATTTTGGAACATGAATCTATTCCTGTTCTTACTGTAATATTATTTTAAAAAAAAGGGTGCTGATGCTTTTTTTTGGGGGGGGGTATTGATTTGTGTCTCTCTCAGGTTTTCCTACAAAAGTTATCTTCTTGAATAATAAAAGTTGAGTAGCTTACCAAAGAATACCTGATCATTCTTCTTTTTGATTGATTGGTTTAGAATGAGTCCAATCTGTCGATGAGGATCTGAGAGTTACAGAGGACTTGCGGTATTTTCATTTTGGTTGCGATTGAGAGTAAGGAGCCTGACCCTCGTTCTCCGAGTTTGGTGCGTGTTCTCGTTGGCACCCACAGGGTTAAACCAGTGACATGCGGACCCTCACTCAGTTTGGCCATGGCTTTCGGGGGCTCTGGACACGAGCAAGTGCAGGCCCCTCTGTATGGCTCTCAAACCCAGCAGTGTTGGGTCAGGCTTCTGCTAGCCCTGATTTCTGCGACTTCACCCCATAACTTCTTGCTCGACCCCAGTCTGACTGGTCTCCACCCCATCCTTTGTTTTACCATCTTCCTGCTTTCCCTCACCTGATGGCTCCTGCTTAGACGGCCTTTACCTCTGGTGTTTGCCTCTCACAGGTTTCCTGCCTATAATGCCTGGCTCAGACCCCATGGTTTCTCACAAAGCCTCTCCAGGCCAGAATCGATACTCGGGCAGCTCTGTCTCCTCCTCCTCTGGCCTCCGTGGTGCCCAAGGGCTCGCCCTGTCTTGGTGGCCCAGGTGCCATCATGGATTACTCGCTCGGGCTGGACATGGTGTCGGCTTTTATAGCTGGTTAGAGCAAATACCCACCCAAGCAGCATCTCACACACCACCTCCTCCGGGTCTTAGGCAGCCACAACTGGAAAAAGTTCAGGGATTGAGAACTGGCAAAGGTTGGGAGGTCGTTTCTGCTGATGTCATGTTTGTGATTACTCAGAGACGCGTTCAGAGAAATGTTCAGTATGTAGAGTACCAGGGAGCAGAGGCCATTTACTTGCGGGGTTTTGGACTGATCGCTCTTGAATTTCTGCTTTCCTTGAGTTTGGGTCCCTCCTACATTTTACACTCTGCAGTATTTTTCTAATGGAAAGACCAGTTGTAGATAACCGTTTACCTGGAAACAACAGAAAATGAGGGCAATTTTTATTTATTTTTTTTGCCAGGTGTAATAACTTGTTTGAGTAAGTCAGCTCGTGAGAAATTAGCTGTCAGGTTTGTTATTTATTTATTATTACCTTGTTCACAGAGAGAATATAAACTTGCTTGGCTATCGATTTTAAAAGGCTGACTTGAATATTGATTAAAAAGAACTCTAGCAGATACACATGGAAGAGATCGGAAGACTCCCTCATTCAAATATGTGTTCAGTAAGTGGAAGGAAAGAAAAGAAGGACTGACTCCTAAAATATCTAGATCATTGAGCCAAGGAGGATTAGAGAATGGATAATAATTGTTCTAATTTCCTGTGTTGTTTGATTAATATTGTGATATTCATGTAACCAAGTCAGTGCCTCCATGGCTTAGTGAGAGCGACTGCTTCTTGTGTTTCCATAGATAAATTAGTTCATCTGCGGCCTGAGGAATGCAGCCTCTGAAGTCGGATGGTGAGGATGGGAAGAGATCATTAGCAGACTCATTAGACTCTTTCTCCTGCCACAGTGGTTCTTGTCTTTCCCCTCAGGTTACTGCGTCATCACTGTCTGCCCAGAAGGGAGGAGGTCATGTGGCGAGTGGGAGGGAGTTGTGAACCTGGGCTCTGGGGCCGTCGGCTCCCTATAGGCCCTCTGAACCGTCCCCCACACCCAGCTGTAGTGTTCTCCTCCCGAAAGTGAGAAACCGGCTTGCACTATTCCCTAGGTCTTTGCTAGGCCAGCTGTGCTATGCCGCTGGGTTGTGCGATTGAAGTCACAAGCGTGTGTGTTGTTCAAGCCAGTCCTTCATGAGTGCCCTGAGGATACTGCTGATGGCAGACCCTGATGTGCACCAGGGACTGTGCTGGGTGCTGTGCGGGGTGCTGCCTGCCCACCAATTGAGTGATGGAGACACCTGGTCTTTCACATGGCTCCCCTGGGGATGAAGCCTCTGGAAAGGTGATTCCTGTTGCCACTAACAGGCGTTCCTCTGGTTAGGACATTCCTGGAGCTGTTTTTCCAGCTAAGTTTAGAAACAGCCTTTGAAGCAAAAGACTTGCTCGGCAAGGCCAGCCAGCGAGGACAGCCAGTGGCATGATCTAGCTGTGAAGAGCATTTGCAAATCAAGGCTCGAATAAAGTGAGCATTTCAGACCCCTGCAGGTGGCAGCTTTTAGGACTTTGATGTGAAGACCTGTATACAGAAATAGTGATTTTTTTTTAAAAAGAAAAATTGCATTAATTAGACAGCTCGGATACAAAAATGTGTCCTTAAAAAGATTGCTTGATTTTCAGATACATTTCTGTACTCTGGATAAGCTGGTGTTTGTAGATGCTCTGCATTGTAGTAGCTCTTTCCTGTTTCTTGGTTTTAAAGAACATATTACTAGGAAAATCTTGAGGCATGTTCTTTGGCCAGTGTGAAACAGTCAAAAGTGGAGCAGTAAGTGATGGACAGTGGGTAGTTTATATTGTACTGTGCTCAGTTCAGTTCAGTTCAGTCGCTCAGTCATGTCTGACTCTGCGACCCCATGAACTGCAGCACGCCAGGCTTCCCTGTCCATCACCAACTCCCAGAGTCTACCCAAACCCATGTCCATCGAGTTGGTGACGCCATCCAGCCATCTCATCCTCTGTCGTCCCCTTCTCCTCCTGCCCTCAATCCTTCCCAGCATCAAGGTCTTTTCCAATGAGTCAGCTCTTCACATGAGGTGGCCAAAGTATTGGAGTTTCAGCTTCAACATCAGTCATTCCAATGAACACCCAGGACTGATCTTTAGGATGGACTTGTTGGCTCTCCTTGCAGTCCAAGGGACTCTTAAGAGTCTTCTCCAACACCACAGTTCAAAAGCATCAATTCTTCTGTGCTCAGCCTTTTTCACTGTCCAACTCTCACATTCATACATGACTACTGGAAAAACCATAGCCTTGACTAGACAGACCTTAGTTGGCAAAGTAATGTCTCTGCTTTTCAATATGCTATCTAGGTTGGCCATAACTTTCCTTCCAAGGAGTAAGTGTCTTTTAATTTCATGGCTGCAGTCACCATCTGCAGTGATTTTGGAGCCCAGAAAAATAAAGTCAGCCACTGTTTCCACTGTTTCCCCATCTATTTCCCATGAAGTCATGGGACCAGATGCCATGATCTTAGTTTTCTTAGTGTTGAGCCTTAAGCCAACTCTTTCACTTTTCTCTTTCACTTTCATCAAGAGGCTTTTTAGTTCCTCTTCACTTTCTACCATAAGGGTGGTGTCGTCTGCATATCTGAGGTTACTGATATTTCTCCCGGTAATCTTGATACCAGCTTGTGCTTCTTCCAGCCTAGTGTTTCTCATGATGTACTCTGCGTATAAGTTAAATAAGCAGGGTGACAATATACAGCCTTGACTTACTTCTTTTCCTATTTGGAACCAGTCTGTTGTTCCATGTCCAGTTCTAACTGTTGCTTACTGACCTGTGTACAGGTTTCTCAAGAGACAAGTCAGATGGTCTGGTATTCCCATCTCTTTAAGAATTTTCTATAGTTTATTGTGACCCACACAGTCAAAGGCTTTGGGATAGTCAATAAAACAGAAGTAGATGTTTTTCTGGAACTCTCTTGCTTTTTTGATGATCCAGCGGTGTTGGCAATTTGATTTCTGGTTCCTCTGCCTTTTCTAAAACCAGCATGAACATCTGGAAGTTCACGGTTCACGTATTGCTGAAGCCTGGCTTGGAGAATTTTGAGCATTACTTCACCGGCATATGAGATGAGTACAGTTGTGCAGTAGTTTGAGCATTCTTTGGCATTGCCTTTCTTTGGGATAGGAATGAAACCTGACCTTTTCCAGTCCTGTGGCCACTGCTGAGTTTTCCAAATTTGCTGGCATATTAAGTGCAGCACTTTCACAGCATCATCTTTTAGGATTTGAAATACCTCAACTGGAATTCCGTCACCTCCACTAGCTTTTTTCATAGTGATGCTTCCTAAGGCCCACTTGACTTCACACTCCAGGAAGATCAAGTGTAGTGTACTGTGCTAAATTGCTTCAATTGTGTTACAACTCTTTGCGACCCTGTAGACTGTAGCCCACCAAGCTCCTCTGTCCATGGGATTCTCCAGGTAAGAATCCTGGGATGGGTTGCCCTGCCCTCCTCCAGGTGATCTTCCTGACCCAGGCATTAAACCCACATCTGCTGTGTGTCCTGCATTGGCAGGTGGGCTCTTTAGAACTGGGCCACCAGGGAAGCCCATAGATAGTGTTTAAACTTTTTAAATGTATTTAATCCAATACATTAAAATATTTAAACATGTCATTAATACAGAAATTCTTATATTTTGTCTTTATAGTAAGGCATTGAATTTTGCATTTATTTAATATTTATACCACGTCTCTTTTTGGACTTTTAGGTTTTCAAAGTCTCAAAAAAAGGGAAATTCATTTCTACTAAATAAAATTGTATTTAACAGAAGAATATTCTCATGTGATCTGTTTTTCACAAGCAATTACCCAATTCTCTGCAGATACCAGCAGGTATCTGACAATTTAATTTAATTCTGTCACTACCTAGTTGGTGCAGACCCCACAGGGTAAGGGCTTATTCCCCCAAGGCTGCCCCAAATTCAGACACCAGTTATAAGTGGTAGGTCCCCAGCTTACCCACACTTCTGCCTGACTTGAGTACAAAATGAGGGTCTCACACTCCCTCCTCAGGTCTGATGATGGATCATAGACTCAAGGCAACACGTTCACATGTTTATTTTATCAGGGTTATAAAGGATACAGGTGAACAGCCAGATGGAGAGGTATGAATGATCCCAGTGCAGGTAGGTTGGCCAGTTTGGTGCCTCCAGCCTCAGTTTCCGTAACAGTAAAGTGGAAGGAATGAGGTGTCCACGAGGATTAAACCAAGTGAGGCCAGGAAGGTTCTTCAGTAATGACAGGAAATGGGGTTCAGTTGAAAATGAGATTTTAGAGGAGGTGGCCTCTTGCTTGGCAATTACAGCAGAACCTGGCTTCACGGAGCAGATATGGGTCAGGGTTTGTGCATGCAAAACGGCTCCAGCGTGCGATGCCCTTCATGGCGAACGTTTTGTCTCTCTTTTAGGAATGGATACAAGTTTCTGTACTGCTCGGCGCGGGCCATCGGCATGGCGGACATGACGCGGGGCTACCTGCACTGGGTCAATGAGCGCGGCACGGTGCTGCCCCAGGGCCCGCTGCTGCTCAGCCCGAGCAGCCTCTTCTCCGCCCTGCACAGGTGAGGCTTGGCCTGCCCCTCCCTGCCACCCCACACCTGTGGGCCAGCTCAGGACCCCTGTCCTGCTCACTCATCCTCCCCACCAACACCTCCGCTCATGCTGGGCACTGGAGGGTTCGTCCTCAAGGGCAGGTCTGGCCCCGCGACCCTCAGCTTCTTCTGTCGGCCCATTGTGGCCCTCGGGAGAAAGGCCATGGGGGCCCCGAGCTCGGCATCATGGGCTCTCCGCCACCTGCCTTGTCCTCCTCTCCCGCCTCATTCTCTCTGGTTCCTGAATGCAGTCTCCATTGTCCAGAGAGCTAGTCTCTGCTTGGAGCCTTGGCACGTGCTGCCCGCCTTTGTGGGGAGCTGTCCCCACCCCAAACGTTGCTCTTCTGGCTTGTGTCTTAGCAACTCTGAGAATCCACGTGTTTCCTGTCTGATTGGGGACCTAGGCTGGGTTAAGTGGCCTCTCTGCAGCCACCGCCGCTACCTGGCCTGGGACTCCCTGAGCCCTGGTCATACCGTTCTGTTTTTACAGACCGCCACCAGCCCATTTTCCCATGGCGCTCCTCCCTTCACCTTCACGCCTGCATTCAGGGCAGCCAAGCCAAGCTTAGTCTGGCTTCCTGGGGTAGGGACAGGAAAACAGCAGCCTCCCTGGAGCTGGGGGCCCAAGGCAGTGTCCCGCAGTGGATTAAAGTTTGAGACTCACGTAGCCACTCACGTGCCTGTAAGAGTCCTGAGATGTCAACAGTGAGGCCCTCATAGTGCTAAGGAGGGTTCTAGAGTCCACAGAAGTCCATGCAGAGCCAGGAGCAGCCCCTGGGTCTTCTGATACTCAGTTTGGGGCTCCATTATTATCACCTTCATGACCACCATTCATCATCACTATCATCACCATCATCATCTAAATTACAGTCTTGTTTAGCTGCAGAAGAATAGTTCTAAAATATATGCAGTGTGTGTGAATATATACACATATTGTATATGAGCTTCCCCTGCGGCTCGGGTGGTAAAGAATCTGCCTGCAATGCCGGAGACCTGGGTTCAGTTGCTGGGTTGGGAAGATCCCTTGGAGAAGGAGATGGCTATCCACTCCAGTAATCTTGCCTGGAGAATCCCATAGACAGAGGACCCTAGTGGGCTACAGGGTCACATAGGGTCACAAAGAGTCTGACATGACTGAGTGATTAACACACACACACACATATATATACAGTATTTTTATATGCAAGCTGAAAGGGACCTTTGAGATCATCCAGTAGTCAAACAGTGAACACTAGCGGGCCCCAGACTCAGATAAAGCCAGAGGATAAACCATTATGCCCGAAGTTCTCTTTGCTCTCATCCCTTACCCCTGGGCAGGAACAGTAACCCTTCTCCCTGGATTTTGTGTTCATCCCTCCCTGTTCCTCTAAGTAGTTAGTAGAAATACATGTAATCCTAACCAGTGTGTTTAATTGTGCACATTTGTGAACTTGATGTAAACGAATTGTGTGTCCTTCCAGAGCTTTATTTTTATTGCTCAATACTGTCTCCAGGATTGTTGGGAGTGGCCGTCACTGGCTCGTCTTAGCTTCTGTAGGTCCCGTGGTTGGACTCCACCACCGCCCGATTATCCTTTCTACTGTTGGTGGGTGCTCGAGCCACTTGCGGTTCTCCACTGTTAGGGATGCTCAAGAGCGGGGTCGCTGGGCCACAGAGCGTGCACATGCTTGGCTTTCTTAAATCACTGCACGTTGTTGTTCTGAGTGGTTTAAACAATATGTGCAGCAACAGCACACAGTGCTGGGTATTCCTCCCATCAGCTTTCCTTTCTTGCCTACCCACTGTCCACTGTTTACATTTCTGCTAGTCTGGTAGGAAAGAGATGTCTTCGTGTGTTTCTGGGCCATTTGGCATCATCTTCTGTGAAGTGCCTGTTCACGTCTTTCCCTTGTTTTCCTTCTAATTTGTAAGTCTTACAGATTTTATAGATGTGGCCTCTATTATGAGTACAAGTATCTTTCCCCAGCTTATGGCTTCTGAAGAATATAAATCTGAGTTTTGTGCAGTTGGACAGATCATTTCCTCTTGTGGTTTGTACTTTCTGGGCATTGACAAAGCCTTCCCTGACTGTGGGCCCAAGGAAAGTCTCCCATATTTTATCTAAAGGTGTTGTTTTTCACACTGACATCTATAATTCACCAGCAATTGAGTTTTGTATGTAGAGTGCAATAGGGTGTCCATTTTTTTCCCCCTCTGTGGATATTCAGTTGTCTCAATGCCATTTGCTGAAAAGGCCGCCCTTTTCCTCTTCTCTAACTTGTCGTCAAGGGTCATAAACCAAGGGCCCATAAATGTGAGCCTCCCTTTCTGGCCTTTATTAATCTGTGTTATTCAAGTCACACTATGTAAAAACATACAGACAACAACCTGGTGTGAGTTTAAAATTACAGGGAATCTATAGACCAATAGGTGGCTTCCCTGGTGGCTCAGATGGTAAAGTGTCTGCCTGCAATGCGGGAGCCCGGGTTCAATCCCTGGGTCAGGAAGATCCCTTGGAGAAGGAAATGGCAGCACGCTCCAGTATTCTTGCCTGGAGAATCCCATGGACAGAGGAGCCTGGCAGGCTACAGTTCATGGGGTCACAAAGAGTTGGACACCACTGACCTACTAACACACACACACTCAGTATCCCAGCATCTTTGACAATTAAAAACAGTTTGATGCTAATGAATTCTTAATAGGCTCGCACTGACCCATTATTTTATTGATTTGTTTTAACAGAGAAGTGATCGAAAAGAAGCCAGAGAAGTTTAAAGTCCAGTGTTTGACAGACATCAAAAACCTGTTTTTCCCGAACACAGAACCCTTCTATGCTGCTTTTGGAAACCGACCAGCTGTAAGTAGTAGCTGGGTATATCCGAGCTCTTGAAATTACCTACTGTTCTGATGGCTGTCATCTGAAAGGCTGGCCTAGGCTCCACTATGAGGCCAGACCCTCCTCTTCCTAGACATAGCTGCTAAAGATCCACTTGCCCGCATCCGAAGGCAAGGACAGCATCTTCATTTCACGGCCTCTAGTTTTCTTTGAAGGTGGGCTTGTGAGTTTCAGCTTGAAATTTGAAACTAGAAACTTGACATTCCAGATTATGTGCTAAATTAGCAAAATAAGAACGTTAAATAGGATTAGATACTTTCTACTGGAAGGGAACCACAAAACCACAGAGCCACAGAGGTGAATTCAGTGTCTTGAATGTTGTTGTTTTCTATGGCAAGAGTCATACTTTGAGATTTTATGCGTACCACCCAAATTGGCTGGAAAGTTCAGCATATTGGAAAGTATAGTTGGGACTTCCTAATAATCAAATGCTCCTGTTTTCGAAACTCATGCCCAAGAAAATGGGTGAGTGAAGAACCTTAAGGAAAGTTGTTAGACTTGCAGGGGATGTGGTGGGTGGTTGATTTTTTAACTCAGCTCTTCAACAGATGAGTGAACTGAAGCCCATAGAGGACAACTGACTTACTAGTTTCACATCCAGAGACATTATTTTTTGACTCTACTTGATGGTATTGTTCTGGTTTAATGAAAGTTCTATAATACAGGTGGAACTCGTTTTATTGTGCTTTGATTTGATGTACTTTGCAGGTAATGCTATTTTTTTTTGACAAGTTAAAAGTTTGTGTTTCAACAAAGTTGAAACACCCTGCATCAAGCGGGCTTGTTGGTACAGTTTTCCCAACAGCATTTGCTCACTTTCTGTCCCTGTGTCACATTTTGGTAATTCTTGCACTATTTCAAGCTTTTTCATGATTTTATATGTTGTGCTGATCTGGGATCAGTGATCTCTTATGTGACTACTAGGATCACTGAAAGCTCAACGGTGCTTTCAAAAATGATGGTTAGCATTTTTCAACAGTGAGTTTTTTTCATCATAGGATTTTTTTTGTAATTGGAGGACAATTGCTTTACAAGGTTGTGGTAGTTTTCACTGTACAACAACGTGAATTGGCTCTAAGTATACATATATCCCATCCCTTGAGCCTTCTCCCTCTCACCCCTCTAGGTCACCACAGAGCACCAAGCTGAGCTCCCTGTGTTACACAGCAGCTTCCCATCAGCTATCTGTTTTATACATGTTAGTGTATATGTGTCAATTCAGCAGTATTTTTTAATTAATGTATGCACATCTTTTTTTAAGAGACATAAAGTCGTTGCACATCTAATAGTATAGTATAGTGTAAACATCACTTTTATATACACCACGAAACCAAAATATTCATGTGATTGGCTTTACTAGCTTGGTTGTGGCGACTGGAACCGAATCTGCCGTATCCCCAAGGTCTGCCCTTTCTACCTTTGTATTTGTATCAAATCTGGAAAATCATGTATTTGTATACACAGTGAACTCTCTTCTTCTGATTAATTAACACTTCTCCAAATATAGGATGTGTACTCGTACAAGCAAGTGGGAGTGTCTCTGAACAGGATATTCACGGTGAACCCCAAAGGAGAGCTCGTGCAGGAACATGCCAAGACCAACATCTCCTCGTGAGTATCACTGTCATTGGCAATGACCTTGGAGTGATGTTTCACAGTTAAGAGTATACCTTTCTAATCCTTTGGTTGCCTACATTTTAATCTTTAAGGCCTACAAAGAAAACATGTTTTAATTTCTCGGATTTTGTCCAGAACCTAAGTTTTGGACAACCTGAATTAAATCAGATCCATCACTTCATGGCACATAGAAGGGGGAAAAGTGAAAACAGTGACTTGGGTTCCAAAATCACTGCAGACAGCGACTGCAGCCATGAAATTAAAAGATGCTTACTCCTTGGAAGAAAAGCTGGGACAGACCCAGACACTGTATTAAAAAGCATTGACATCACTTTGCCAACAAAGGCCTATACAGTCTAAGCTGTGGTTTTTCCAGTAGTCATGTACAAATGTGAGAGTTGGACCATAAAGAAGGCTGAGCACCAAAGAATTGATGCTTTCACATTTTTGCTAGAGAAGACTAGTCCCTTGGACAGCGAGGAGATCAAACCAGTCAGTCCTAAAGGAAATCAACCCTGAATATTCATTGGAAGAACTGTTGCTAAAGCTGAAGTTCCAATACTTTGGCCACCTGATGTGAAGAGCTGATTCATTGGAAAAGACGGTGATGCTGGGAAAGATTAAAGGCAAAAGGAGAAGAGGGCGACAGATGAGGTGGTTAAGTAGCATCGCCAGTTCAATGGACATGAGTTTGAGGAAATTCGAGGAGATGATGAAGGATGAAGGAGTCTGGTGTACGTACTGCAGACCATTAGGTCGCAAAGAGTTGGACAGGACTTAGCAACTGAACGATGACTCCTGTAACATCCACCTCTGGGCTGAAAATTTAACTGCATAATTAGATGCTACTACAGAGTGGAGTGGCATGAAGTTGAAAACTACTGGCTGAGATTTGCCAAATTTGCTTTGAAAGCCTAGAATGTGAATGAGAAATGCAACCAAATTAAAATATTATGAAGAGCTGTATTTAAAGATGAGGAACATATATAGCCCTTCACATCCTGACCTGTAATAATATTCTCGCCAGAAACATCACCATGTGATTACAAGGGTTCCTCTCTTATTTTTGGCCAAAGCACTTTCTCCAGGAGACTGTGGGCCCAACAGGGTTACTGTCTGTAGGGAGGCTGCCTGGCTGGCTGGGGCCCTCCTTAACTTGGATGTATCTTGCTTTGGGTTCTTAACTGCTTCGAGTTGATCACCTGTCCTCAGCTGTGCCCACTGGGTGACGTCAGGCAGACAGATATCATCCTGCCTTACCTGTATCAGAGGCCGTACCCCTGTTCGCCTGGTCGCTGGAGATCTGGAAAGCTGCCTCCGGCCTGAGCCACCATGGGGGGGCCTGCGGGGCCTTCCTTGTATGGAGGAGTTAGACTGGGGGAATTTGGGTCCAGCAGCTTCCCAAGGATTGTTGTTTTGGTAAATTAGAGATCTAGGTTCTCTTTGAGCAGATGTTCATTTTCAATATGGTCCTGTTACCTGTTGGAGTCTCAGTTTAGTCACTCAGTCGTGTCCGACTCTTTGCCACCCCATGAATCACAGCATGTCCATCACCAACTTCCGGAAACTACCAAAACCCACGTCCATTGAGTTGGTGGTGGCATCCAGCCATCTCATCCTCTGTCGTCCCCTTCTCCTGCCCCCAGTCCTTCCAAGCATCAGGATCTTTTCCAATGAGTCAACTCTTCGCATGAGGTGGCCAAAGTATGGGAGTTTCAGCTTCAACATCAGTCCTTTCAATGAACACCCAGGACTGATCTCCCTTAGGATGGACTGGTTGGATCTTCTTGCAGTCCAGGGGACTCTCAAGAGTCTTCTCCAACACCACAGTTCAAAAGCATCAATTCTTCAGCGCTCAGCTTTCTTCACCATCCAACTCTCACATCCACACATGACTACTGGGAAAACCATAGCCTTGACTAGACGGACCTTTGTTGGCAAAGTAATGTCTCTGCTTTTCAATATGCTATCTAGGTTGGCCATAACTTTCCTTCCAAGGAGTAAGTGTCTTTTAATTTCATGACTGCAGTCACCATCTGCAGTGATTTTGGAGCCCAGAAAAATAAAGTCTGACACTGTTTACACTGTTTCCACATCTGCTTCCCATGAAGTCATGGGACCAGATGCCATGATCTTAGTTTTCTTAGTGTTGAGCCTTAAGCCAACTTTTTCACTCTCCTTTTTCAAATTCATCAAGAGGCTTTTTAGTTCCTCTTCACTTTCTGCCATAAGAGTGGTGTCATCTGCATATCTGAGGTTATTGATATTTCTCCTGGTAATCTTGATTCCAGCTTGTGCTTCTTCCAGCCTAGCGTTTTTCATGATGTACTCTGCATATAAGTTAAATAAGCAGGGTTACAATATACAGCCTTGACTTACTTCTTTTCCTATTTGAAACCAGTCTGTTGTTCCATGACCAGTTCTAACTGTTGCTTCCTGACCTGTGTATAGGTTTCTCAAGAGACAGGTCAGATGGTCTGGTATTCCCATCTCTTTAAGAATTTTCCACAGTTTATTGTGATCCACACAGTCAAAGGCTTTGGGATAGTCAATAAAGCAGAAGTAGATGTTTTTCTGAAACTGTCTTGCTTTTTCGATAATCCAGTGGACATTGGCAGTTGATCTCTGGTTCCTCGACATTTTCTAAAACCAGCTTGAACATCTGGAAGTTCACGGTTCACATATTGCTGAAGCTTGGCTTAAAGAATTTTGAGCATTACTTTACTAGCATGTGAGATGAGGGCAATTGTGCAATAGTTTGAGCATTCTTTGGCATTGCGTTTCTTTGGGATAGGAATGAAACCTGACCTTTTCCAGTCCTGTGGCCATTGCTGAGTTTTCCAAATTTGCTGACATATTGAGTGCAGCACTTTCATAGCATCATCTTTTAGGATTTGAAATAGCTCAACTGGAGTTCCATCACCTCCACTAGCTTTGTTCGTAGTTATGCTTCCTAAGGAAGGCCCACTTGACTTCACATTCCAGGATGTCTGGCTCTAGGTGAGTGATCACACCATTGTGATTATCTGGGTTCTGAAGTTCTTTTTTGTACAGTTCTTCTGTTTATTCTTGCCACCTCTTCTTAATATCTTCTGCTTCTGTTAGGTCCATACCATTTCTGTCCTTTGTTGAGCCCATCTTTGCATGAAATGTTCCCTTTGTATCTCTGATTTTCTTGAAGAGATCTCTAGTCTTTCCCATTCTGTTGTTTTCCTCTATTTCTTTGCCTTGATTGCTGAGGAAGGCTTTCTTATCTCTCCTTGCTATTTTTTGGAGCTCTGCATTCAGATGGGAATATCTTTCCTTTTATCCTTTGCTTTTTGCTTCTCTTCTTCTCACAGCTATTTGTAAGGCCTTCCTCAGACAACCATTTTGCTTTTTTGCATTTCTTTTCCATGGGGATGGTCTTAATCCCTTTCTCCTGTATAATAGTACAGGAACCTCTGTCCATAGTTCCTCAGGCACTCTGTCTATCAGATCTAGTCCCTTAAATCTATTTCTTACTTCCACTGTATAATCATAAGGGACTTGATGTAGGTCATAGCTGAATGGTCCAGTGGTTTTCCCTACTTTCTTCAATTTAAGTCTGAATTTGGCAATAAGGAGTTCATGATCTGAGCCACAGTCAGCTCGTGGTCTTGTTTCTGCTGACTGTATAGACCTTTTCCATGTTTGGCTTCAAAGAATATAGTCAGTCTGATTTCCGTGTTGACCATCTGGTGATGTCCATGTGTAGTCTTCTCTTGTGTTGTTGGAAGAGGGTGTTTGCTATGACCAGTGGGTTCTCTTGGCAAAACTCTATTAGCCTTTGTCCTGCTTCATTCTGTACTCCAAGGCCAAAAATGCCTGTTACTCCAGGTATGTCCTGACTTCCTACTTTTACATTCCAGTCCCATATAATGGAAAGGGTGTTAGTTCTAGAAGGTCTTGTAGGTCTTTATAGAACCGTTCAACTTCAGCTTCTTCAGTGTTACTGGTTGGGGCATAGACTTGGATTACCGTGATATTGAATGGTTTGCCTTGGAAACGAACAGAGATCATTCTGTCATTTTTGAGACTGCATCCAAGTACTGCATTTCAGACTCTTGTTGACCATGATGGCTCCTCCGTTTCTTCTAAGGGATTCCTGCCCACAATAGTAGATGTAATGGTCATCTGAGTTAAATTCACCCATTCCAGTCCACCTTAGTTCACTGATTCCTAGAATGTCGATGTTCACTCTTGCCATTTCCTGTTTGACCACTTCCAATTTGCCTTGATTCATGGACCTAACCTTCCAGGTTCCTATGCAATATTGCTCTTTATAGCATCGGATCTTGCTTCTGTCACCAGTCACATCCACAACTGAGCATTATTTCTGCTTTGGCCCCATCCCTTCATTCTTTCTGGAGTTATTTCTCCGCTGATCTCCAGTAGCATATTGGGCACCTACCGACCTGGGGAATTCATCTTTTAGTGTCCTATCTTTTGCCTTTTCATACTGTTCATGGGGTTCTCCAGGCAAGAATACTGAAGTGGTTGGCCGTTCCCTTCTCCAGTGGACCACATTCTGTCAGACCTCTCCACCATGACCCGTCTGTCTCAGGTGGCCCCATAGGGCATGGCTTAGTTTCACTGAGTTAGACAAGGCTGTGGTCCATGTGATCAGATTGGCTAGTCTTCTGTGATTATGGTTTCAGTGTGTCTGCCCTCTGATGCCCTCTTGGGACACCTACTGTCTTCCTTGGGTTTTCCTTACCTTGGACGTGGGATATCTCTTCACGGCTGCCCCTCCTGACCTTGAACATGGAGTAGCTCCTCTCGGCCCTCCTGTGCCTGTGCAGCCACTGCTCCTCCAGCGGGGTAGCTTCTCTTGGCCGCGGCCCCTGACCTCGGGCGTGGCGTGGCGTAACTCCTCTTCACCGCGCTTGTGCGTGGTCCGTCGCAGCCACTGCGATTCTGTTGGAGTCTAATCTAGCCTAAGTAGGACTGTTGCAGGTTAGAGGCACCCTACGGGCTGACCCCTAAGCCTCCCTCCCAGGCCAGGCCAGACCTAAGAAGTTCTTAGGGTGTGGAGCAAGGGGAGGGTGGAGCCAGGAAGCCAGGACCCTCCTCCAGTCCCTCAGAACCGGAGGCAGCGCTGGGCATGGCCTTGTGAGCCCACGACAGCGGGAACTCTTCTTTTCTCCTCCTCCCGAGTTCTCAGCGGGGCACCTTACCCCGACAGTGTCTCAGTTCCCTCTTTTCCCCTGCTCACCCATGAGAGTGGTTCCTGGTCTGGAGGAGACAGCAGATTTCCATTAAGGGTCAAAAGAAGTCAAGTGAAACATTGCCCAGAAATGGCAAAGGTTTCTGCCCAGCCAGCAGCCAAGGGACAAGTCTTGTCACAAGGGGCGTGGAAAGGGGGACTCCCGTAGCTCCACAGGTTTGCCCAGGAGCCCACATGCATGGGGAGATACGGCTATTCCCATGGGAGAGCAGCCCTTCTTCCCCAGGAAAGCACACGCTTTTCTGTGGCTCGGAGGTGGGAACCCCTGTGTCTGAGCTTGGAACCCTGGCATTGGAGCCCAGCGAATGCTTGCCCTTAGGGAGCTGGTGTGTTGTTTCTGAGAAGTCAGGAGCCCACCCCAGGTCGGGGGCTTCAGTGCTTTCTTTCTTGGCCTTTGTGGCCAGCAGTGCATGGGCGCTACTTGCTCTGAAGGAGCCCCTGGTGAGGAAGGTTGGCCTGAGAGAGGCATGGATGGACCGGTGTGGGTCTCGTGCTGCCAAACCCTGATGATGAATGTGAGCTGCACCCGGGCAGGAAGGGGCCACCTCCCTGAGCCACAGAACTCAACCAAATAGGTCTCCAAGCCAGGAAGTATTTTAAAATTTTGTTTCAATCCTCGGCAAAGACACAATTCTTGCTTATTAAGAGAGATTTTCTCCGTTTTGTGTAAGCACAGTGTTTCTCGTAAGCTCTCTGGAAGTCCTTTGTTAAATACATGCACTCACCCTTATTTAAAAATTGTTTTATGCCTCGGAAATGTGAATTCCTGGAGTTTAGATTTCAAAAGCCCTTTCTGATTCTTAGCAAATTGAAACTGGAAAGGGACCCAGGGACTGTCAGGGAAGGCTCTGGGAGCATGCAGGGAGGCCTGGGCTCATCACAATTTCTGGTCGGAGTCCAGAGGTCTGAAAATGCATGTTCAACATGCAACTTTCTCTTTGTAGTACTAGGCCACAGAAACTAATATGCAATGTCTTCTTGGGAATACACAGAAAACAGAGTGAGAGAGCATTACAGGGAGCATTGAGAAACAGTGATGAGGCCCATTCTAGAAGGACCACATTCTAGAAGGACCTGAAGCCCAGAGAGGGCAAGACACCTGCCCAGGGTCCCACAGCAGTAAGACAGGAGTAGATCCCAGGTCTCATGACCTTTGTGCCAACTAGGGCTTTTTTTTCCTTAGCCCTGGGGCCCAGCGCCCTTTCACTGCACAGTGTTGCAGTCTCTGGGTGATGCCCAGGAGATGTTTCTTTTCTGTGGTTCCCCCCCAACTCCCAGGCTGGTGATGTGTCGGTGTGTCTGTCCTACTGATAGCTTCCTGTCTTCACTTCCGCTCTGTCCTTCAAGTCAGGTCGGGTCACACCCACCTTGCCCATGGGGCCGTCTCTGACTCCTCCTTGGTTGGCAGACCCTCTGATTTTCCTATAAATTAGCAAGGGACTATTCTAGAACAGCCTTCCTTGCGTTAATCGTGTGGTCCCCTCCACGTGCTCATGGAATCCCCGACTCCCAGGCGCAGTGCAGGCTGCGTGCAGGTGTCCCACGTGTCCAGGCGATGATGCAGTCTATTCTCCTTCCAGGTACGTGAGACTCTGTGAAGTGGTCGACCACGTCTTCCCCTTGCTGAAAAGGAGCCACTCTTCTGACTTCCCCTGCTCGGACACCTTCAGTAACTTCACCTTTTGGAGAGAGCCACCGCCACCCTTCGAAAACCAGGATGTTCATTCTGCATCAGCCTAGAAAGTTCCCGGCCACCCCCCGCTGACATCCCCTGAAGACTGGGCACTCCCATTAAAGGATAGGTTTAGGGACGTGCAGTCATTTGCTTAAGAGCAGAGAGGACCGAGAAGGGGGTCTCCCCTCCCCGCCCCCACCTCCGGGGTTGTCATTTCTAAGTGACACGCGAAGGGTGTCTGTCCCCAGTGGGGCATCGGCTGACCCCTGGTGTGGAGGATGTGCCCCACTGCCCTCCGCAGCCCAGTCCAGGCCGGGAGTGGTTAGTGTGCAAGACGGGCTGTGAACCCGGGGGTCCTCGGGATGACGGGGTCCAGGGAGGGGCGCCAAGGGTGCAGGCCTTCCGGGAGAGGGGGGCACATTGCCATGTGGTGGTTTGTGCCATGGCTGCTGTGCGTGGCCGGAGGGCTAGGCAGGGTCCTGCGACCTGGATCTGAGACCTCCCCGTGCTGGGCCTTGACCTTGTGGATGGCCCTTGGCGGTGTTTGCTGACCAGTCAAATGTTTGGCTAAGTTCAGTTCTCTCATTCCTTCAGTTACAGCTGACTTATACAAACTGGCATACTTCCCCCATTTTTTGCGGCACGAGGCTGGAATGTTCATGCCTTAATGCATCCGTGGCAGACATTTTATGTAGAATGTGCTTTGGCTAGGTCCCTGTGACTCTGCAATGCCTTAAGTTCAGATTATAGGAAACAACTGCCACGGCAGTATTTCGAATTAGTTCGACACTCTGCCAGCAACCTAGCCTGCAAGGTGCTGTTGAAAATGGGGGCTCAAACAGAGCTTATGCCAAACAGTGATGGTGTCACTTTCTTTCGCAAGCTCTCAACAGAAACTTTTTGGTTTTAAGAAAAACAGTTTGAAAAAGTTAAATTATATATTCTTTGTAGATAGTGTTATTTATTACTTTACTCTGAGTGGGGTTACTGTTATAAGCATATTAGCCATACTCTATTATAACTGTCAGTAATACATTAAAAAGATATACATGTTAGACCATCCAAAGAGCATGGTAATTCTGTAATCCTCACCACACTGACCTTCTTTTGGAATTTATGAGTAATACTTTTTATTTCTCTTCACTTTTCCCACTCAGATTAAGGGCAAGTGGGTCAGCAGTTATTTGAATGACATTCTTCAAGCCAGTAGAAAATGGTCTTTTACTTGTTTATTAAATTGGCTCCTGGAGAGAATAATTTGAAAAGTGAAAAGATTGTTTTGTTGAAAGATTTTGCTTTACTTTTTGAGCTATTATTTTTTTTTAAAGAGTGTTACTCCATTGATTGAAATGCTCTCCTATTTAAATCACATGCTTAGAGTCATAGGAGGCAAACAGTGGAACAGCTGAGGCAATTCTACTCTTTCTGTGAAAGAAAATCCTTTCTTGTAATTGGTGGGCTTTGCTGCAGCGAACGCCCTCCTGAGTGGTCCACGTGGCCACACAGAAAACGCCAATGCCTGTGCTTGGCTGATCGCAGATTTGCATGGAAGTGTGACCCATATGTGCAGATCCCTTTTTGGAGGCATTAAAAACAATTTAAAATAATCCTGCCTTACCTTGGGCTTGCTCATTAGTGATGTTTGTAGGCTGCACTCATTCTTTCCGTCTCAAGGGTATATTGGGGTGAATTTCAACTGCTGTGAACCGAGTATCAGCTCACAGGTCTGCAGAGGCTGGCCCCGTTTCTCCTTTGCCTTCGGAGGAATTTGGCCCTGGGTCACCTGTCCCTTGTGGCGAGTGCCCTTCATCAGGATGACCGGCCATTGAGAGCATGCAACTTGGATGTACCCTAAGCTTCCGCACCACTGCCCTCTGAGACAGAGCGCACCTTCCATAAAGTTGCAACATCAGGTTTGTGTCAAAATCACAGCGTGACCCCTCGGAGAGGCTATAACTTTCACACCTGCCTTGTGGGCTTTGGAAAATGAGCTTTGTGCCCAGGAAGCACTCACGCATACGTGTGCTGGTTTAATCAGTGTTCACCCGCAACGCTGTGACCCCATGGCCATGGGCTTGGATGCTGTGTTTGGACCACACATTTCAAAGCTGCCCAGTGGAAATGAATCCCTCCATAGTGACAGGTCATCACACGTTTATAACACATGATGGAGAAAAATGTACATCCTGGGTACACTGGGGAAAATGATGACAACTTTAAAGAGAATTCCCTTTTCCATTTTAGGTTTGGGATCGCCATTTTAAGTATATTTTATTTACAACACTTGATCTGTATTTGTATATGCTGGTACAATGATAAAAAAAATCACTGTAATCCTTGATTGCATTGTCCTGGATGCAGAGCTAGAATATATTGTAATAAATGAGACCAATGAAAGACTTCCCTGAAAGCCAGGCGTGTGAATTTTAAATAGTTTTTGGTAAGTTGTTAAGTTGCTGATTTCCTATTGTGTGATATCAAGCATACTATTTTATTTTCTACTCAAAAAAAAAAAAGAAACCTTAAAGCTTTGAACTGTTCAATATTGGAATAAAAAAAAGCCCATCTTTTCTGATGACTTTGGTGAAATCCTGACCCTCTGTGTGCACTTGGGAGGGAAAGAGAGGGTGAAGACAGGAGAGGGCTGGGCTCCTTCCCCTCCCCATTCCCACCAGGGGCGGGGACTCATCTCACCTTGCAGGGAATGACTTAGAAGCAGGGAGAATTGTGCTAGATGCTGTATGGGAGGGATCTCCCAGGACCCGGGCCATAATCCGATGTTTAACACGTGGCTCTTGCATAGACGGGCTGTGTTATGTGCTCTCGTATGGGATGTCAGTCAGGTGCAGCCCCGGGAGAGCCCAGGAGAACCAAGTTTATTACACTCCCAGATTTTCAGAGTGGGAGGCCATATGGGAAACCCCCAGGATGGTCAGGAGGTAGAAGAGTGACGGGGGAGCCGAGGACACAGCCATTGTTAGGGTCTCTGCCCAAAAGGCAGGGCCAGGGGAGCAGCTGAGGACTGCTGGGTGTGGCTCATTTCAGTGGCCTCTAAGCCCTAGGCATGGCCTTAGGTTGCCTGGTTCCCGGCCCTGGGCTGACGAGAGCTGAGGAATAGTGCCAATGCCAGTGTAGCTGTGGTACCAGCTGGACAGAGGAGGCCCGCTCTGGGTCTTGGCATCATCTAGTTTGCATTCCACAAGCATGCTCTAGCTGGGCCCTCTGCTATCTCTAAAAAATGCCTGACCAGTCTCTCCTAGCCAGCAAGTTGTTTAGATCACAAAACACTATGTATGGCTGAATCCCTTCGCTGTTCACATGAAACTATCACAACACTGCTAATCGGCTTTGAACAGTGGAAGTGTTAGCTCAGTTGTGTCCAACTCTTTGCAACCCCATGGATTGTAGCCCCCAGGCTCCTCTGTCCATGGGATTCACCAGGCAAGAATACAGGGAAGGATAGCCATACCCTTCTCCAGGGAATCTTTCCAATCCAGGGATCAAACCCAGGTCTCCTGAATTGCAGGCAGATTCTTTACTGTCTGAATCACCAAGGAAGCCCTAATTGCCTATACGCTAATATAAAATTAAAAGTTTTTTAAAAAGTCACTAAGCAGTATGATATACATAAAATAAAAGTAGAGACAGTACAAATATCCTTGCCTCAGGTCCACTGTCCTCAGTTTTTGGACTCTGGTGTACCCGATTCATTTCGCATTTTGAACAAATCAAAACCCTTGATGAGTTTACCCAGATAACTTGAAAACCATCAAAATTCCTACTGAGTTTGCATATTGTTGACATGCCTGAGACATCAATTTACCTGCATTAGCCTAAATGTTTTTGGAATAAATGCAAGAATATTGCCCCCAAAGATGGCCACCCAGGGTACCAGCTTATTTCCTTGTGAAGCCCAGATCCAAGCAGTTCATCTCAAGGTGTCTGTAGAATTCATGCGTGTGCATCTTAAAAACAAACTGTCATTTAGCTGAACATCACAGATTTAGTCCTACCCTGACTTCAAATGGTATGTGCGTCTCTGGAAAGTGAATGTAAACTGCAGTCTTGGGCCTGTCCCCACTCCTCTGTGGAACCACTAGGCTATGCTATTTCCATTCCATTGTGCAGACAGCCCTCACACATGCAAGGGAAAACCAGTTGGGCAGCTGTAATCACCTGAATGTTTAAAATACTTCCTACCTTGGTTTTCAAATCCTGACACACCCCACCAGATGCACCAGCCCTTTGAGCGGATGTTAAGCAACACTGGCAACCAGCCAGGAATCACTGGGCCTCAGAGCGACCTTTCCTGTGAGGTAACACAGGCAGCGCTCGTACAGTCCTAAGACGGAACAGGCGTGGAGGCAAGTTGCACAGCATTATTTAAAAAAATTAAACTCTGGGATCTGATTTTCTCCTTCCAGCAGAAGTGCCGTTGTCACCAGCCGTTCCAGGGAGCTTTGTCACCTCACCCATCATTTTGTATTCATCTGCCTCCCCTTGAAATTGCACAAAGCACTGTGCCCTGTTTCTACAGAGCTGGGAGTCATGGGGGGCGGATCCTGGCTCTACCCGCCATCTGTGGGCTTCCCTGGTGGTACTAGTGGTAAAGAACCCTCCTGCCAATGCAGGAGACAAGAGACGTGTGTTCGATTCCTGGGTTGGGAAGATCCCCTGCGAGGGGGAGGGTATGGCAACCCACTCCGATATTCTTGCCTGGAGAACCCCATGGACCCAGGAGCCCTCCAGGAGCTAAAAGAGACACGCTGAAGCGACTGAGCATGCATGCACTTGACATCTTACTTTGATCCGGTCTGGTCAGGGGCCACAGAAAGGAGTTGCTGAGAGAGGAGGACCTCTGGAAATCCAATACAGCGGCTTGCCAAAGCCACAAGGTATCCTGAGCCTTCGATGCACAGCTGCTAGCCTAAGCCACCTTCCTGGACATTCATTGCCGTGTCTGCTGGTCTCAGCTGGAAGGAGACAGTGCCTCGACCAGGCTGGGCAGCCAGAGTGCGTGTGAACCAGCAGCCCTGGGCTGGGCCCAGACTTCTGATGGCTCCCTCCCCTAGCTTGCTGGAGCCTTGAGGTGCTGTCCTGATGCCAGCGACCTTTTCACTGGTGCAGGAAGTCCATTCAGGCCTGCATTGCCTTTAATGAGTTTTGCAAGCAAGTAGCCTCTTCCGGTGACTCATTCTGCCTTTTGTGAACAGGAGATGGTGGTTTTAGGTTTCACTCTGGAAAGTAACCACGACTTCTGCAGCTTTCTCCCGCTGCTGGAATCCGAACAAGTTACATTCATTTTGCAACAAAGAAATGTAAATGTAGGAGCGCCAGTCATATTTCTGCTCTGATTGTAAAAACATCCTTTTCCGAGATGGATGACAGCGCCAAGCTAAGGAGAAATGGTTTGTATTTTCAAGGAACACATTCATTTGGGAACTTTGTATTTTCCCTTCCAGAGTGACCTGATAGTTTCACTTTTATTCTCTTGTCTTCTTGATTCATACCTCCGGGATATCCAAAAAATAAACAGTGCCTGTTGATTGAGTGAGGCGGTTAACCTCTGATTTATTGAAGGAGATTTAGTTCTGGACAAAAGTTCGGGTTCTTGCTTTCATGCGGCTCACAAAGAATGACAAAGGAAATCATTTCTTACGCAGTAAAATTGTTTTCATCTGGACTTTTTGCAGAAGTCAGTTTATGATACCTAAATAGGTGAGCTTCTTAGGATTAGAGAGTGTATGCTCAGTGGACCAGTGCTACATAACATCTTTCCCCCAATTCAAATAGTGATTCTCAAAATGTTGAACTAAGTTATTTTTGTATAATTTTATTGAAATACGCATCAACAGAAAGCATTAGTCTTTGCTGTTTAGTCGCTAAGTCATGTCTGACCCCATGGACTGTGGCCTTCCAGTCTGCTCTGACCATGGGATTTACCAGGTAAGAACACTGGAGTGGGTTGCCATTTTCTCAAAATGTTGAACAAAATTGATTTTTTTTTAATTAGTTTTGCCATACAATGACATGATATCACCATGGGTTTACATATGCTGAACAAAATTGATTTTATAAAATTTTATTTAAATATGCATCAACAGAAAACAATAGCCCTTATATAATAATAAAACCAAAATGCATTTAAAATGAAGTGCAGATAGAACTCAAGGACTGATGCTGAAGCTGAAACTCCAATACTTTGGCCACCTCATGTGAAGAGTTGACTCACTGGAAAAGACCCTGATGCTGGGAAGGATTGGGGGCAGGAGGAGAAGGGGACGACAGAGGATGAGATGGCTGGATGGCATCACTGACTTGATGGATGTGGGTTTGGGTAGACTCTGGGAGTTGGTGATGGACAGGGAGGCCTGGCATGCTGGGATTCATGGGGTCACTAAGAGTTGGACACGACTGAGCGACTGAACTGAACTGAGAACTATAGCATCAGTGAAATTCAAATAAACCTGAATGTTATGTGGTAGAAAATGATGTATTAGAGCCAGTAAAATGATGCTCACTTTGGGGTTGATAATAGAGGTATCCATGCTTTGTGTTTCATTTGTCAACTTCATTCTTTCAATTTTTTAGCACGGGGGGGTGTCATCGTTTAAAGGATCATTAGCACTGACCTACAAAACAGTGATTAAAAAGTTCTTAATACCCATTTCCATCTAAACTGATGGCTAATGAGCTGTTGCAGATTCTCCCAACAGGATGGGGTCCCCTCAGTGAGTTGTCTGATGGGACAAGCCTACCACAGACTTGGAAATGGGACTTTGGTGTTTAGCCAGGAATTGCACTGTGGAGACTCCACGGTCCTAGTCTGTGTTTAACGTGCTGTCAAACCTCCTTTTGGACATTGTGTGACATCGTTTGGTACTCAAGGTATCAGCACACTTGGAGGTTGGGCCTGAAATGCCCATCACCCTTCTCTCTTCCAGGATTCTGACTGATGGAGTACAGCTGAATCCAATGGACATTCTTGGGTCAGTTTTCTTCCCCAAAGTGACCGAAATTATGGAAGTTGCCTGAAGTCACACTGGGACATTTAAATACCTCTTTTCATCCCCCGAACTAGAAAATTCCTCCCATCTCTGGCTCCACGGAGGACGGAGCTTGCCTCCTGCTTTTGATTCCAGCCAGCCTGCACCCCTATCACGTGGCAGACGCCCAGCCATCCCACTCGCCAGATGGAGCAGAGAGACAGGTCCTGCTGGCAGCCGCTTCCCTCATACTCCTTCCTGCCGAGTCCCTCTAACAAGATGGAGAGTCCAATAAGCTAAATTCTCCCCTGTGGGCTCTAAGGGAGGCAGGTGAGCACTTTCGTTTCTAGGGAGCCAAAGCTGTTATGAAACTTTGAAGGATGGTTTGGCTTGCTTTGAGAGGAAGTTGGCGAGTGACCAGGTAAAGCACCTTTGCGTGGATTTGGGGGGGGTCCTAGGATGCCTTTCCTGGGGACTGGGGAATGGGCCTGACACCTCCTTTTCCCACGAGCACTTCCTGTTGCAGGAACTGGGGTGGGGTAGCCGAGCAGCCCGCAGATCTCCAAAGTCTGTCCCAGTTCACACAGCATCTGGAGAAAAGACGGGGAAAGGCTCTAACCTTGACATCCAGAGATGAATGGGACCTTGGCATCTTTCTCACCTGAGTTCCTAGCTCCTCACCCCTGCAATACTCAGCTGATGAGAAAGCTCCAGACCTGGGTGCCTGAGATACCCCCAACATGCTCTGGGGGTAGGGTGGGGAGAGAAGACAATGGACTTGACTTGAGGCTCAGAGATGGCTTGGCTTTTTCTCCCAGCCGAGCAGCCGTACCTGCAATCAGCATTCTTTTACCACAGCATAAAACCATCAACTAATGTACAAAAATTGAAAATTGAAACTGAGGGACTTCCCTGGTGGTCCAGTGGTTAAGATTCCATGCAGTTTCCACCTCGGGGCATGGGTTCAATCATTGGTCAAAGAACGAAGATCCTGCCTCCTACAATGTATGGTCAAAAAAAAAAAACCAAAAAACTGATACACAAGAAATAATTTAGGGCTGTTGATGTACAATGTATAAAAAACGTGACCTTATCAAAAGGGCAAACACTAAAACTGAGCATGTCCTGAGTGTCCGTGGGAGGACCTTACCCAGGCCTGTGGATAAAACATCACTCTTGAGGCAGTTTGCTCTGTATAGTTGATGGTGATTAAAAAAATGGTCACATATTGAGGTCTGGGGAAGTCATTCAGGCTTACACATGAGATAACCTGAATTTTATGGAAACTAGATCAGGTTTTTTTGTGGCCTACCAAGTGTGCACTGTAAATCTGCTGTAATTATTGAAAAGGGCTCGCTGACCACAAAAAATGTCCGTTTTAAAAAATAAACCCCTCCCTTCCTGGGATGCCAGCACTGGGCCACCTAACATGATAAGGCTCCCTTCCCAGGTGCTGAGGATATGCTGACTCATTCTGCATCTGCTGGTATGTTTTTCTGTTTTTTGTTTTTTTTTAACAGCAGCTTGAAGAAATGTATCTCTGATTAATGTTTTTTGTTTTGATAAGATATAAAAGATATGTTTCATGTGCTGAAACCGAGGCTTCTCTGGAGCAGTTTCTCAGAGTGATCTGGAAGCTGGCTTCCAGGCGATTGGTCTCAGTGAGGCTCAAATAGAACTCTCTAGATGGTGCTAGTGGTAAAGAGCCTGCCTGCCAATGCAGAGACATAAGAGATGAGGGTTTGATCCTTAGGTTGTAAAGATCCCACTCCAGGAGCCTGGAGAATCCCATGGACAGAAGAGTTGCAGTCCATAGAGTTCCAGAATCGGACACAAATGAAGCAACTTAGCATGCAGCACACACATTCTTATTATAGATTGTTTATGGATTATTTTCACTGACAATGTGTTCATTGAAGCCAGATCTCTAAGCCCACCTTTCAGCTTGGTGCTGGTAGGCTGCATTTACAGTAACGCACCTCTGAGCATCTCTTTCCAGTTTGCAATGTGTTCGCACATTCTTAGCTCACTGGCCTGACCTGCTTGCCCCTTGGTGAGTCTCCAGCATCTCTGGAGGCCTGGTGTAATCCCCACCATCTAGTCTCTGCAGCTGGCTCACACGAAGCTCTCTGGACAGCCATCACACGCCCATCGTTGAATTCATCCCAACTTGCCGAACAAGAAGGAGCCGGGCCAGGAATAGGAATTCTCCATTTCCCTCTGTCATCCCAGGTCTATTCAGAGCCCCATGGAAGGACATACTCTTAGATTTCTTTTCCAAAGCAATGATCCCAGTGCCTCAGTTCAGTTCAGTTCAGTCACTCAGTTGTGTCCTACTCTTTGCGACCCCAAGGACTGCAGCACTCCAGGCCTCCTTGTCCATCACCAATTCCTGGAGTTTACTCAAACTCATGTCCATTGAGTTGGTGATGCCATCCAACCATCTCATCCTCTGTCGTCTCCTTCTCTCGCCTTCAATCTTTCCCAGCATCAGGGTCTTTTCCAAAGAGACAGTTCTTTGCATCAGGTGGCCAAAGTATTGGAGTTTCAGCTTCAGCATCAGTCCTTCCAATGAATATTCAGGACTGATGTCCTTTAGGATGGACTGGTTGGATCTCCTTGCAGTCCAAGGGACTCTCAAGAGTCTTCTCCAACACCACAGTTCAAAAGCATCAATTATTCAGCACTCATCTTTATAGTCCAACTCTCACATCCATACATAACTACTGGAAAAAAACAGTGCCTGGCACCTGGTTTATGCCCAGAAAGATTGATTTGAAATAATGTGGACTGTCACCAGTCAGTTTGTGGTCTTCCGTTATGGGCTCCAGCATCCTACCTGGGCCTGGGTTTCATAAGCGTTTTCCCTGCTGGTCTACATGGTTGCCATGGAGCAGAAAACAGCACAAAATAATGGGTGTATCTGTACTTTGGACATGGGACAATCCTAAATTTTATTATAATTGCTGTTTCAGATTGCTTTTTACATTCTCTTCATTTTCTTGAGAAAATCAACATTCAGAGAGACTGATTTGTCTGGTGTCCTCTGATGAGTAAAAGGTAGAGCAAGAACTCAGATCTCCAAATCCAGAATGTTCTCAAGGGCTAACAGGCCCTGTCCCATGGCACCCACCGAGAGTGGCAGTCATATGGGTGGCTGCTGGGGTGATGGCGGTGAAGTGGGCAAAGGTCAGAGTAACTCCACCATGTGCCCTGAACTCCGCATACAAGAGAGGCACTGACGTCTGTCCTGGCGGAGCTGGTGGAGATGAGAGGACCCAAAGCGGAGAACAGGCCGTGAGAAAGACCTGCAGACTCTTCCACAGATTACTCAGGGCTGAATCACTGTGTGTGTCACAATGCCTTTTGCTTTTGAAAGAGCTAACACATTTTGAAAATTGGGGTAAACACCACTTGTTTTGACCAGAAACAGATGCAAACCAGGGCCGTTCTTCTCACCAAGCAGAGCTCTACCTTTCAATTCAGAAATAGCTGTAAGGACCCAGTTCCGCTTGGGTGGGCGACGGAGCGTGTGTCATGGACACTCCTGCCAAAGGCACCATTGTCAGGCTATGCTGGAGGACTTGCCAGGCACCATGAGACCTGCTGACTGGACGCAGCAGAGTGTGGGCCGAGGAAGCCGTGTCTGGGGCAGGGCACAGAATGGATGGTTGCGCTCCTCTCGAGCCTTCTGTTCTGCATTTGCCATAGATGTGTTTCAACAGCCTAGCAACACAGAGGAACAACACTCATGTTCAGTTGCTATATTCCTGCTGTATAATATCCTGGTGGAAATACAAATTGATATTGGACTTGCTGTGAAAATGAGGCAGGGGCAGGGAATCTGGGGACCCTGAGCCTTAGGAGGTATGGTGGAGGTGGCTAGCGGACTTCTAAAGAATCCTACTGGAGAGTTACTGCTGAAAAAGAGCTTCCTCCCAGGGATTAAGTCCCCCAGTTCCCAGCCCCCTAGCTGGGGGCTGATTTCCACTGCATCTTGGCAGTGGAAATCTAAGCAGCTGTGATCGGACCACCTCTGGGCCACAGCAGATAAAACACAGGTGTGCTTTTTTCATATTCCCTGTCTCTCTCCATCACTGGAAGCAAAGGTCTCCAGGGCAGAGTCACAAGATGGAAGGAACCTGGATCACCTAGCCACTCAGTGGTAGGTGGCCTGCTGAATATGTGCGTGAAATTTGTGGAGTGAGGAATGTTTCTATGGTGATAGCCTCTGAGATTCAGAGGTTTATTTGTGATGACAACTAGCATTATCCAATGGAATGAGTAGTCATTTTTCTAGTAGTCATGTACAGATATGAGAGTTGGGCTATACAGAAGGCTGAGTGGCAAAGAATTGATACTTTTGAACTGTGATGCTGGAGAAGACTTTTGGGAGTCCCTTGGACTGCAAGGAGATCCAACCGGTCCATCCTAAAGGAAATAAGTCCTGAATATTCATTGGAAGGACTGATGCTGAAGCAGAAGCTCTAATACTTTGGCCAGCTGATACCAAGAGCCAACTGATTGGAGAAGACTCTGATGCTGGGAAAGATTGAAGGTGGGAGGAGAAGGGGACGACAGAGGATGAGATGGTTGGATGGCATCATTGACATGAGTTTAAGCAAACTCTGGGAGATAGTGAAGGACAGGAAACCCCGGCGTGCTACATTTTATGGGGTTGCAAAGAGTTGGACACAGCTGCGCAACTGAATAGCAACAACGGAATGAGAGAACAGATTAGGGAAGAGGGATTGGAGAAAAACACAACAGCAGACCAGCCCTGGGGAGTCAGAGGAGGTGGCTGCCAAGGCCTCCTGTGATGTGAGGGTCACTGTGCTTTAGGGGAAGTAGTGTTTCATCCCGAGTTTTATTTCTTCTTTTTTTCTGTTTGTAAAAGGGTGGGGGGAGGGAGAGAGATTTAACAATGGGAAAAAAATGTTACTGAGAAGCTTTCTTCTCTCATAATATAATTTTTGGGGAAGGGGTGAGCATTAGTAATACATATAAAGAGTAATGAGCAATAAGAAATGGAGCAACTCTCAGCCTCAGTTCAGTTCAGTTCAGTTCAGTCGCTCAGTCATGTCCGACTCTTTGTGACCCCATGAATAGCAGCACACCAGGCCTCCCTGTCCATCACCAACTCCTAGAGTCCACCCAGACCCATGTCATTGAGTCAGTGATGCCATCCAGCCATCTCATCCTATGTCGTCCTCTTCTCCTCCTGCCCCCAATCCTTCCCAGAATCAGGGTCTTTTCTAATGAGTCAACTCGTTGCATGAGGTGGCCAAAGTACTGGAGTTTCAGCTTCAACATCAGTCCTCCTAACGAACACCCAGGACTGATTTCCTTCAGGATGGACTGGTTGGATCTTCTTGCAGTCCAAGGGACTCTCAAGAGTCTTCTCCAACACCACAGTTCAAAAGCATCAATTCTTTGGCAATCAGCTTTCTTCATTGTCCAACTCTCACATTCATACATGAAAAATTATAGACCTACAAAATATCATGCCATTTATACTAGAAGATTTGAGGATGAGAGAAGGTATACGGAAGATAAAATCTTTATCCTAATAAGTCAATAGTGTGTTAGTCACTCAGTTGTTTCCAACTCTTTGCGACCCAATGGACTGTAGCCCACCAGGTTCCTCTGTCCATGAGATTCTCCAGGCAAGAATGCTAGAGTGGTTTGCCATTCCCTTCTCCAGGATATCTTCCCATCCCAGGGATTGAAACCAAGTCTCCTGAAGCTCCTGCATTACAGGTGGATTCTTTACCACTGAGCCACTGGGGAAGCCTGCAGACCTATTATATGCCCAATAAAATGCCAGGTGCTAGGGGACTGGAGGAGCTTGTGGCCAGGGAGAGATGGATGTTTAAGAAATCATGTGCTGCTGTTTACAATAGCTAGGACATGGAAGAAATCTAGATGTCCATAAGCAGACAAATGGATGAGAGAGTTGTGGTACATATGTGCAATGGAATATTACTCAGATATTAAGAAGAACACATTTGAGTCAGTTCTAATGAGGCATATGAAACTGGAGCCTATTATACAGAGTGAAGTAAGTCAGAAAGAAAAACACTAATACAGTATATTAGTGCATATATATGGAATTTAGGAAGATAGTAATGACAACCCTATATGCAAGACAGCAAAAGAGACACAGATATAAAGAACAGACTTTTGGACTCTGTGGGAGAAGATGAGGGTGAGGTGCTTTGAGAGAATAGCATTGAAACATGTACATTACCATATGTGAAACAGATGACCAATGCAAGTTCGATGCATGAAACAGGGCTCTCAAAGCCGGTACACTGGGATGACCCTGAGGGATGGGATTGGGGGGCAGGTGTGGGGGGATTCGGGACTGGGGGACACATGTATACCCATGGCTAATTCATGTCAATATGTGGCAAAACCCACCACAATATTGTAAAGAAATTAGCTTCCAATGGAAGAAATTAACTTTTCAAAAAATCATGTGCTGGACTTCCCTGGTGGTCCATCGATTATGACTGTGCTTCCAAGGCACGGGGCTTGGTTTCTATTCCTGGTCAGGGAACTAAGATCCTACGTGCTGTGCAGCAGCCAACAAAAGAAAAAAAAAAACCGTGTGCTGAGGTGGGGCAGGACCAGGGACAGAACTGTCAGGGTGTGTTGGGGGAGCAGCGTGGAGGGAAGGTCAAGTGTACCTGGGGATGGGGGTGGGGTGGTGAGTGCGAAAGCAGAGGTAGGTCTCCTCAGGCAGTGGTGCCTGGACTGAGTCCCCAGTGACCCCTGCATCTTTTCTACCTGGAAAGCAGGGAGAGGCATGGGCGTGGGAGGAGCTTCATGAACTTGATGTGGTTAGAGGAGGGGTTAGGAGTGTGTTGAGACATTGTCGAGAGGTGTGCCCAGTCCAGAGGGCCTGGCCTCGTCTCCAGTGGGGTGACTGTGGCAGCAGCGTGCGTGGGCCAGAGGGGTGGGGTGGGCTGAGCCCAAAGGATTCACTGGAGATGACGGGGCCACCCCCCGGGGCGGCGGGAGGCTGAGGCCCTGAGCATGGCAGCAACACGGCATGAAGCAGAGGGAGCCAGGGGTGCCTGGGGGGAACCCAGGATAACTTCTGAGGTCTGACATGAACCTGAGCGCTGGAGGTGCCCCCACAGGACCGGGAGCCCAGGCACACAGGACGAGCCCAGGAATCCCGCAGATAGAGTCAGCCCGAGACGCGTGTCTGGTTCAGCCCCAAGGACTCCCCACCTGGGGGCATGAACAGCAGGCAATGTGTCCAAGTGGACACACTTTTATCCCCAAGGAGGTGGCATGGGCCCTGGTGCCCCACCCCCAACGCTGCTCCTGTCTCCCCATCCCCTGGAAGTCTGTCTGTACCCTGAGACCTAAACTCCCAGAGGAGGCAGGGCTGGTCTGCTCAGGGAGGACCCTGGAGCCAGGACAGGACTCACTTTTGGGTTGAACAAGTCTTGGACCCTCTCAGACCCTCTCTGATAACCCCCTGCCCTGGGCACATCTCCAATAATGTGTGCAGGGGGGTGGGTCCCAACCTCTGTCCCCAACTCTTTCAAACTATGAGTCCAAGGCTGGTCAAGCAGGCACACAGCATCTTCACACCTGTGGAGAGGCAGGATCTCTCCTGAGCTCAGATCCAAGCCCTCTCCATCTCAGCTCTTCTCCTGCTCTTCTAGGAGAGAGGGGTTTGTGGACACCTTGTCTGGTTCAGTTCAGTTCAGTTGCTCAGTCATGTCTGACTCTTTGCGACCCCATGGACTGCAGCACGCCAGGCCTCCCTGTGCATCACCAACTCCTGGAGTTTACTCAAATTCATGTTTAATCAAACTCTCTGCAACCCCATGAATGCCAGGCCTCCCTGTCCATAACCAACTGCCAGAGTCTACCCAAACCCATGTCCGTTGAGTCAGTGATGCCATCCAACCATCTCATCCTCTGTTGTTCCCTTCTCCTCCCTTCAATCTTTTCCAGCATCAGGGTCTTTTCCGATGTGTCAGCTCTTTGCATCACGTGGCCAAAGTACTGGAGTTTCAGCTTCAGCATCAGTCCTGCCAATGAATATTCAGGATGGATTTCCTTTAGGATGGACTGGTTGGATCGCTCCTTGCTTGCCCAGGTTTTAAAAAAAACTGCCAATTGTTTCCTCTATGCCTATGAGTTCATCATGTGGGATGGAGGAGCAGTAACGGATATGTTTTGGTGCATTCTGGCTGCGAATCTTTGGGCATAAGCCTTGTAAGTTTTATATGAAGAGAAGGAGATGCTTGGTGGGGAGGCAGAGCTTTGCCAGACCCTGTGGGCCTCCCTTGTCCAGAGCCGAGGCCGCAGCTGAGTGCCTCCCACAGAATTACAGCTGTGGCTGATGCTGGTGAGTTTCAGAGCAGAGAATCTTCGAGGTCTTACCATAAAACTGCTCAATTTTGGTGGGTTATTAGAATTAACTGAAGGGGGTGTTTTAAACATCACTGATGTGTAAGTTTGACCCCAGACAGACTGAATCTGAGTCTCTGAATCTCTGTCTTCTGGGGGGAGTGGCGGTCAGCTTGCTCGGAAGTACTCGGATCGTTAACTCTGATTATTGGAGGTTTGAAAGACCCAGACTGTGGGTTCAACCACAGTGGATGGTGGTGGATATTAGCTACAAAAGATAAAGACCTTTGTGAGCTAGGGGAAGGAGTTGTTTTATGAGGGATATTCCATCTTCCTGAATAACACAGAGGAAAAAAGAACTGAAATGAAATTATCAGGAAACAAAATGCTAAAAATAAATGTGGTGCGCTCTGCTGACAGGAGGGAGTGGAGACAGAACGGATACAGAGTTCAGCACAGGGGTGCCAGGAACATCTGAGGAAACAGAAACGAAGAGATTTTAAGAGGCAGAAGGGAGCCTCTAATAAGTTCAGAGACTTCAAGCGTTTCAAGTTTTCGGGAAGACGGCAGCATCTCAAATGTCACTTTCTGAAGAGCATCCTATTTGTAGTCATAACCATGAACCTCCTCAAAGGTGAAGGCTTCCTGCCGAATTTGTGTTTCTGGGAAAAACAAAAAACACGACAAACAACTGGCCAGACTCAGGGGGCTTCTGCTGAAGTTGAAACCAAGCAAGTTGAACATTTTCCATATGTTTTCCCTTTATTCTCCTCTCACAGACATTTTTGAAATCTGTAATGGCATTTGGCTGAGCCCTGAACTCTCCAATGAACTGGTCTCACCACCATAGTTTTCACAGGGCTAGGAATTTGCTAGGGTTTTCTAACGTATGTGGTTGTGAGGGTGGTACTGAGATAATCTTGTGGTTCTTCATGAATCTTTGGGAAACTGGAGGTATGAGAGACTTGGCATTGGACATCTGCCCCTTTGCAGGTGTTAAAAAAAATCACATTTGTTCCATTGGAAGGAGCTTAGGAGGCAGCAGCTTCAGAAAAAAATCCATCCAAAAGCTATTTCTGTCAGAACCTCTTTCTCTAATCCTGAGCAAAACGAGACACTTGAAGGGAGATTATGTTAGACTTCAATTGCTGGCCTTTAGTTCCTATCTGGAAATTCATTAATGGGAAATCATTTTCAGTGTCCATATCTGAGAGCCTTCTTTAATGTATATTTGGGCTCCGTGGGTAGTATCTCCTGGGTGGTATTAGACAATATGTCTGAATTCATGTACAGAGTGAAATAGAACGAGGGTGAAGTTTCAGAAAAGAGAGAGATGTGGTCCTGGAATTAATTATTATTATTATGTCTTGTTCTTTCCCCTTTCAGAGCCTTTGGCAATACATACGGAACAGTGGTAGGAGTTGCAAGGGTGGAAGTCACACCTTGGGGCGTGACATCCCCTCAGAAGGACAGCTGACTCATAGACACACATGCAGTTGAAACAAGTCCAGTGAATGCATCCCGGGGTTCTCAGGGGCAGCAACCAAGCTACTGGTTTCAGTCTGCGTTTGATCAGGTGGAATAACCGGGGACCATGGGTGACATCAGACATTCAAGTCCTTTCCCAACGACCTACTCGTTGACCTTTCTGGGGCTGGTAAAGTGCTCCTCAAGAGATCACTTTCTTGTAAATCATCTTTTATTTTTCCATTGTGCCACATTTCAGGTGAATGGATTTGACACCACCTCATGCCAAGCAAATATCCACTCTCCAGTTGTATTGTGTGTGTGTGTGCTCAGTCGTGTCTGACTCTTTGCAACCCCGTGGACTATAGCCTGCCAGGCTCCTCTGTCCAGGGGATTTTTCAGGCAAGAATTCTGGAACAGGGTGCCATTTCCTCCTCCCAGTGGTTGGATTAAGTTTTCTATTTTTTTTAGCCAAAGATGCAGATACCTGTTGGGAGTGAGGTGGTTACCCAGAGCAGAGAGCAGAGGATTCTTTATGCTTTATGGTTTCCTTTGTCCCTTCGTTTACCTGCAGGAGGACTTCAGCCAAGTAAGGTAGGTTTTCCTAAAGTAAAATTTTATTGTTCTATAACATACAAGACAGCCCAGTTCTGCAGGTTCATACCTGGACTGTCATTTACATTTTTTTGTTTGTTTAATTTGGAGAGAGAAGGGAAGAGAAACAGGGAGAGGGAGAAGAAGAGGGGAAGAGAAATAAAGAGACAGAAAGTGATTCACATCATAGTGGAGGCTATGAGTCTGAAATTTGCAGGGCGGGCTCGTAGGCTGGACACCCAAGGAAGAGCTAATGATGTAGCTCAAGTCCAAAGGTTCTCTGGAAGCAGAAGACTTTCTTCTTCAGGGGACTTCAGTCTTTTTCTCTGAAGGTCTTCAACTGATTGAATAAAGACCACTCACATTACAGAAGGTTATCTGCTTAACAAAGTCTACTGATTTAAATGTTAATCACATCTAAAAAATGCTTTCACAGCAATATCTGATCTGGTGTTTGACCAAATGTCTGGACTGGAAAAGGTAATTTTTCATTCCAATCCCAAGGAAAGGCAATACCAAAAAATGCTCAAACTACTGCACAATTGCACTCATCTCACACACTAGTAAAGTAATGCTCAAAATTCTCCAAGCCAGCAATACGTGAGCCGTGAACTTTCAGCTGTTCAAACTGGTTTTAGAAAAGGCAGAAGAACCAGAGATCAAATTGCCAACACCGCTGGATTATCGAAAAAGCAAGACAGTTTCAGAAAAACATCTACTTCTGCTTTATTGACTATCCCAAAGCATTTGACTGGTGGATCACAATAAACTGTAGAAAATTCTTAAAGAGATGGGAATACCAGACCATCTGACCTGTCTCTTGAGAAACCTGTATGCAGGTCAGGAAGCACCAGTTAGAACTGGACATGGAACAACAGACTGGTTCCAAATAGGAAAAGGAGTACATCAAGGCTGTATATTGTCACCCTGCTCATTTAACTTATATGCAGAGTACATCATGAGAAACATTGGGCTGGATGAACCACAAGCTGGAATCAAGATTACTGGGAGAAATATCAATCGCCTCAGATATGCAGATGACACCACCCTTATGGCAGAAAGTGAAGTAGAACTAAGGAGCCTCTTGATGAAAGTGAAAGAGGAGAGTGAAAAAGTTGGCTTAAAGCTCAACATTCAGAAAACTAATGTCATGGCATCCGGTCCCCTCACTTCATGACAAATAGATGGGGAAACAATGAAAACAGTGGCTGACTTTATTTTTCTGGGCTCCAAAATTGCTGCAGATGGTGACTGAAGCCATGAAATTGAAAGATGCTTACTCCTTGGAAGGAAAGTTATGACCAACCTAGACAGCATATTAAAAAGCAGACATATTACTTTGCCAACAAAGGCTCAACTAGTCAAGGCTATGGTTTTTCCAGTGGTCATGTATGGATGTGAGAGTTGGACTTTGAAGAAAGCTGAGCGCTGAATAATTGATGCTTTTCAACTGTGGTGTTAGAGAAGACTCTTGAGAGTCCCTTGGACTGCAAGGAGATCCAACCAGTCCATCCTAAAGCAGATCAATCCTGGGTATTCATTGAGAACACTGAAGTTGAAGCTGAAACTCCAATACTTTGGCCACCTGATTTGAAGAACTGACTCATTTGAAAAGACCTTGATGCTGGGAAAGATTGAAGGCAGAAGGAGAAGGGGACAACAGAGGATGAGATGGTTGGATGGCATCACTGATTCAATAGGCATGAGTTTGGGTAGACTCTGGGAGTTGGTGATGGACAGCTGGTATGCTGCGGTTCATGGGGTCGCAAAGAGTTATACACGACTGAGCAACTAAACTGAACTGAACTGGGCACCAGGCATAGTCTAGCTAAGTTGATGCATAAAAATTACCCATCTCAGTTGATGAAGCTGAAACTCAGAGAAGCATTGGTGATGTAGCTAGGACTCGAGCTGGGAAGCGACTACAGAATTTGTTCCATTAAAGCCACGCTGTCTCATTTACAGTGTGTATGAATGGGTAGGGGCACTGGGCTTATCAGCCCAGGGTCTGTGATAGCAGCAGCCATTTTTTTCCTGCCTTGAAAATCTTCTGGTCGCCTGATAGGGAAAACAAGAGATCTGGGATTCCCTCAGGTTTCTCAGAATAGCATCTCTAGAAGACAGTTTTCTAAGACCTGGCTTTTGGGAAAGTACGGATTCCTGGGTAGACTTTTGAGGCTGATCCAGTTCAGTGCAATTCAGTTGAATCCAACCTGGATTTTTTGCCCTGACCATGTGCTGGTGTGCTCTGGGCCACAGTGTAGCATAGCAAGGACAGCAGAAAATACATGGTTCAAGCCCTGTGGATTGCGTGGAGGTGGAGGCAGGTAAGCAGGGAAACTAAAAACGCGCAGAATACAGAGGGGGACGATACATATTACAGTGGGAACCCAGGGCTGCCCCTGAGAGCGACCTGCCATATTATCCAGTCACAGCTTTGCAATTCAGTTCTTAATAGACAATACTGAAAAATATCATTCTTAAAAGTTTTCAACCATATCACGTGGCATGTGGGATCTTAATTCTCTGACCACGGATTGAATCTGCACCCCCTGCAATGAAAATGTGGAGTTTTAACAGCTGGATGAACCACTAGGGAAGTTCTGAAAAATACAATATTTAAAAGGCCTATTTAAATGTTTGTTGTTTTGACATTTTAGTCAAGTTTAGTTTGCCTTTGACAGAGAACTTTATGGTAAAGAACTTGCCATCAGCAGTGAAGTGTGTGTGTACATGTGTGTATAATTAATTAGAAAGAACCAACAAACATGGATTTGAATACTAACTGGTGCTAAAATTAAAATAAGGGTAAAATCAAAACTCTCATGGAAATATATAATGAATACATGCTAAGAATTTTACTTAACTCATTAACAAGGAAACCAGTAAAATGTAGAAACAGGTTCAATGGAGAATTCAAAGAACACACAACACAGGCAGTCAGGAATTGGGAAGTGAATTTGCAAATAGATGCAAAACAATTCAGTGTCCACGGGGCAATAATCAGTTGCATCTCCAAGGACCCAAATTCATTTGCATTTCCATGGACAAAAATCGTCTGCCTTACAATCAGTTTTCTACAGTTCACAGAGTAGTACAGAGAAGCGCAGGTTTACATACCTTGAAAAGATGCTCCAGAAAGAACACCTAGTAATCTGTTTTTTGTCCCCCTCATTTTAGAGACCTCTACAATTTTTTTTCTGACCCTGGAGATTACTGGAATAATGGCTTTAAGCAAGTTATTTAACCCCTTCATTCTTCATCTGTAAAATGGAGCTGATATTTCTTCACTAGCTTGTTTTGTAGGTGAAAAATGATAACATATGTAAAAATTTTCTGACACAGAGTATTCTTTCAGTCAATATTAGATATTCTTGTACTGTATTTTTTTTAAGAATTTTTTTTTAATGTGGACCATCCAATTGTTACAACATGTTGTTTCTGTTTTACGTTTGGTATTTTGGCCTCCAGACCTGTGGTATCTTAGCTCCCTGACTAGGAATTGAACTCCCAACCTCTACGTCTTAACCATTAGACCATCAGGGAAGTCCCCTTGTATTTTTTTCAAACTGATATTCGAATTCCCTCTCCTATAATCTCTTCACTTGGACATTTGTCCCTCAGCATTTGCGGAAGCTCTGTGACACCAGGCATGTGCCAGGCTAACGTGCAGCTAACAGCCACACCGTGAGCACATCCCAGGGTTGTTGTGTTGTTGTGTTGTTTTAGTGGCTAAATCGTATCTGATTCTTTCTCGACCCCATGGACTGTAGCCCAGCAGGCTCCTCCACCCATGGAATTTCCCAGGCAAGAATACTGGAGTGGGTTGCCATGTCCTTCTCCAGGGGATTTTCCCGACCTGGGGATCGAACCTGGGTCTCCCGCATTGGCAGGAGAGTTCTTTACCCCTATGTCACCAAGGAATCAGGAAGAGTCTTAGACTGGGGGCAGGGGTGACAAAGAGACAGATTAACAAGTACATCGGTAACTATGAATTCCCATCATGTGCACAAGGATAGCTGGATCCTGGGAGGGTGGCCCAGGACATGTAAGCAGTGGTTCAAAGCAGTAACTCAGTCAGCCACAATGACTGGGCTCATTAACTATGTCCTTGGTCATATTGCTTAACCTCTCTGTGTCTCGGCATCTTTACCTTTATAATTTATTTTAAAAATATTTATTTATTTGGCTGCACTGGGTCTTAGTTTCGGCCCTTGGGATCTTTTGTTGTGGCGTGTTGCAGTGAGCAGGGTCTAGATCCCTGACCAGGGATTGACCTTGGACCCCTTCGTATTGCTTGGAACCCCAGCCACTGTACCACCAGGAAGGTCCCAGCATCTTTGCCTTTCAAATAGAGATGATACCTGTAGTCTGTGCAGACTGAATCAATTAGTTAATGTTTGTGAACATTTGGAGCAGTTCCTGGCACCTCAGTGCATTCTAAGTATTAGCTATTACTACCTAATGAATTATTATATATAGATTGAACAAACAGCTGTGCTGTGCTCAGCTGTGTGTGACTCTTTTGCAACCCTATGAACTATAGCCTGCTAGGTTCCTCTGTCCATGGGATTCTCCAGGCAAGAATACTGGATTGGATTGCCATTTCCTCCTCCAGGGGATCTTCCCAATCCAGGGATTGAACTTATATTTATTCTAGCACCAATCCTAGATGCAAGAGACACAAGTCTCTTGCATTGGCAGATGGATTTTTTTTTTTTACCACTGAGCCAATCAGGGAGTCCAAAGAGTAGTTTCAACATAAAAACCCAAGTCAGTTCAGTTCAGTTCAGTTGCTCAGTCGTGTCCACCTCTTTGAGACCCCATGGACTGCTGCACGCCAGGCCTCCCTGTCCATCACCAACTCTCAGAGCTTGCTCAAACTCATAATCAAGTCAGGGAATAACAAGTCATAGGACAACATCCATATATCCTGATTGCTACACTGAACTGCTAAGCCACGCTCATGCTGGAGTTTACCTTGTTCTGCTTTCTCTCACAGGTCATTTCTTGCCCCAGCTAAGCTGGTACCCAATTAAATGGTATGGACTCTGCTTGGGCCCTAGCTTGGCTGAGGCTCCCAGCCTCCGAGGAAACAGTTCTTTCCCCCTTCGGGTTGGAGCTGCTGGAATAATGAAATGGAAGCTGAGATCGATGCTGCACAGGCTTTATTCAGTGGCCAAAAGATAGAGAAGTGGGAACTAAGGTCACAGATCAATTTCTCACCATGCGGCAAGAGGAATTTAATTAAGAGTAAAGAAAAAGGGAGAAGCAGTGAGGCTAATGACAGGGAGGCACAAGCATCAGTCTGCTGGGAAGGGGCAGGGCTTTTTGAGGGAGGGGACACCACCCCTTTTATCCTTTATTGGCCCTTAATGTCCGACCCCTGGCAAGTGTGAATATGCTTTATCGTCAAATCAGTGTATAATGAGACGGGGTCTGAAGGTTAGATTCTTCGCCATCTTGGTCCCAGCCGGTTCCATCTGGTTTTTTAGTTTGTTTGTAGCTTTTTTTTTTTTTTTTTTAAATCTCGACCCAGTAACTTAAAGATTTATGTTTAACTCTGCTTAAGACTGACTCTGGCCTCAGTGGTTCAGTTGCTGCTGGTCCTGAACGTGGGGAACATGTGATAGAGGTTGAAAGTGGGCTTGACTTAAAAGGCTCTCTCAAACCCTCAAGACCCCTCAGAAAGGTTGGCGGTGATAACCCTGCAGACCCTTCCTCCAGCCTGAACGGACCAGCTCCCTTCAGCTCAGCAGAACAGCCTCTGAAGGCGTTTTCCAGAGTTTTCACCCAATCAGAGTGGCATCTCTAATTCTCTGCTGTTTTTCTGTTTGTGGGATGGTCTTCAGTTCGTATAAAAACCTGCGGAGTCACCATCGGGGTTAGAATGACGGGGTGGAATGGTGACGTGAACACATATTCTATATCAGGCATCATGAGAGGGGCTTCGTGCTGATTATAACTTCATGTTCAAGGTGGGGAGAGTGAAGGCTGCCTACATGATGGACCTGGACTCAAACCCAAGGCTGGTGCCAGAGCTGGGCTGAGTTTCTCTGCACAGAGATTCTAAGGATCTCTCTCTTCAGCGGCTATGATCTGTTGTAGCGCAGGCTTCCCTGAGCCACACTGGTCTGTGGAGAATGGAGGGACAGATAAGCAGAGAAAGAGGTAGGGGCAGGGAATCTCTTATGTGGCTTGGAGTCCGGCTTGGGGCCTGCGGGGGTGGGGCCTGGAATGGCTCTTGCCAATTGGGTCTTCCCTGCCCACTGCCCCCAACCCAGCCACCCTGAGCCGTTAACCCATCCCATAGCCCTGTCTCTTTTCTCTGCTGAGAAATCTGGGGACCATTTTTTGAAAACACATCAGATAGACCCCAGGCCATCCCCACCCTAACTTCTGTCACTAGTTTCCAGTGTTAGAGATCAGGTCATTGCTGGTGATTATACAGCAAAAAACAAGCTTGAAGGGCCCTGGGTGGGTGGGCTAAGACGTCCTGCCTGTCAGAAGTCCGCCCCCCACTCCCCTGCACTCCTGGTGTCACCTCTGGAGAGTCCCTTCCCCTCCCTGGGCTCCTGTTGCTCCACCATCAAGGTAATATGGGTTGGACCACAGTTCTCCAAGGGCAGCATCGGCCTCCATGATGGTAACTCATTAGAAATCAGCATTTTCGGGCCCCACCCCAAACCTTTGGAATCAGACGTTGGCTCAGGCTGCAGCCGACATTCTCCCCAGGCCTTTTGGAAGGGGTGGTTTGAATATAACCTTAAGTCTGAGAACCACTGGGTTAGGTGAATTTTACATTTCCTTCTGGCTGAGAGTCTATGATTCCCTGCTCTTATCTGGGAAGGGGAAAGATTGTACCTATTACCAACGACATCTGCTGCTGATGACAGGTGGGAGGGCAGCCTAAAACAATGAAAATGGAACTAAAATAGGTGGCTAGGTAAGCTCCTTTCAAGGCATCACCTATTACCGCTATTACCTGAATTCCATTTACCAATCTATTGAAGCAAACACTGAAAGAGGAGCCGTGGGAAGGTCTGGAAGCCCCGCAGGGAATGCATTAGGAACAGTGCTGCTCGCTGTCCTGAAAGGCACCTGAAAGGTTCCCCAAGGGCAGCACCTGGAGAGGGGGGCTGACCTGGCAGCTTTGTGAGTCTCAGAGCGGGTCGTGTTTCTCCCACTGGTTTCTGACACGATCAGGCAAATGTGCACTGGACCGGCTGGCCTCCAGCTGCAGCTGCGTGCCCCGCACTCCCCTGGAAGGGCACCTGCAGCCCCAGAAGGGGTGATCTGTTTCAGTGGGAGGCTTCCCCAGCTCCTGGGGACACATTAGCTGTTCACAGAATTTCTGCTGTCTGGAGCTGGCCCAGGATGAAGCCAGGAAATAGTTACCTTAGAGCCTAGCACGTAGTAGATGCGGCGAATATCACATATTGGGTGGCTTCTAAGAATTGCTTTGGCTCAAGAGGAGTCCCAGAATCAAATTTGAGCAGCTAGCTCCGGGCTCCTGGTGCTGCAAGGAAGGGGGGATGTGTGATCTCAACCTCCTGACCTCCCTGGCTCCCAGCCGATTGATAACCTGTAGAAGGAAATTATGTTTTGCCTCGTGGCAGGTTTGATGGCATCCCATCTCTGATGGCCTATTACACTCATCACAGGGTTGCTGGCAGGAGTTGTTTCTGATCTCCTGATGAAAACTCTAGAGTGCAGAAAAGAAAGATCCCGACCCAAGTCACAGGAAAGTAAGTTTTGAGTCCAGACTCTAAGTTTAATTTAGTTTATTGAGTACTTTTGGAGTAGGAAATGGCCACCCACTGCAGTATTCTTGCCTGGAAAATTCCATGGGCAGAGGAGCCTGGTGGGCTATAGTCCATGGGTGGTAAGAGTCAGACACGACTGAGCGACTGAGCAAATGAGCACAATTCCAATTGAGTACTTATTATGCAGGCAAATAATGTACTTATCATAAAATGGGTTTCTATGTTTAATTATTCCATGTATTTAGTTATTGTATCTATTTCTTCTATTGATTTTAATATATCTATTTAATTATTCTGATCATCCCAATAATCCTTTAAATAGATATTATTATCACCGTCTTACAGATGGTAAGGCAAAAGGGGCTAAATTAACTTATCCTCAGTCAGCAGAGCTAGGAAGTGGCTGGACTTGAATTGTATTCCAGTAAGTATTTAGATGGATGAAAAACATCATAGCCTGTTTTTTAAAAAATTTGTCTATGTGTTTAATTATTTGGCTGCCCCAGGTCTTTGTTGCAGCACACAGGATCTTTTGTTGTTGTTGTTGTGGTATGCAGGGTGTTTTTAGTTGCAGCCTGGGGATCTAGTTCCCTGACCAGGGATAGAACCCGGGTCCCCTATGTTGGGAGTATGGAGTCTTAGCTGTTGGACCACCAAGGAAGTCTCCATCATAGTCTCTTCTTAGCTGTGTCCCTCTGGGATGTAGATTTGCCTGGAAGAGCCTTGCTTCCTATCTGTCGTCACAGAATATGAATTTTCACCACCAGCAATCTTTAGGGTTCTAATCTCCTTCAACCCCCAAACCTAAGTGATTAGTTCTCTCGGAGGGTATGGATATTCCTGGACAGGTGAGCCATCAGATTAAGTCACAGGAACTGTTCCTGATGAGATGCTTGGTGAGGCATCGATATGATCACAAGCTCACACATGGAGTATGTCATTCATCTACAGTCTTTCCTTTGAACAAAGGCTGCAGGAGGAGGATGGGAACAACTGGTACTTGAATGGGGTTGCAGTGCCTGTCCAGAGGAGAATTCCATAAGGAAAGTGTGATGGAGAGGAATGAAGAGACCTTTTAGTACATTTGCATCATGAAGTCATATGCTCTCCATCTTGCAGATGAAGAAATAGGCCCAGAGATTTTGGAAACGAGGTTTGGTTAAATTGAAGTCATTTAGTCTGCAAGTCCTTGACTCCAATGACAAACTCCTGAGCATCTTCTCTGGCTAGAACTGTGCTTCCATAGGGGAAGACAGAAGAAACCCATAGTGGAGTGGCAGAGAGATAAATTATCCTAAGGTATCGTGCAATATACCTTCCCTTGTGGCTCAGCTGGTAAAGAATCTGCCTGCAATGCGGGAGACCTGGCTTCGATCCCTGGGTTGGGAAGATCCCCTGGAGAAGGGAAAGGTGACCCACTCCAGGATTCTGGCCTGGAAAATTCCATGGACTCTATAGTCCACGGGGTCACAAAGAGTCAGCCATGACTGAGCAACTTTTGCTCGCTATCGTCCAACAGGATGTGGTCTATAATTTGGGCCACGTACCCTAATTTTCATGGATATGAAAAGAACCGTGGAGAAAACAACTTTCCTGGCTTCCAGGTAACATTGATGAGCGTAGGGTCTGCAGGTCACAGAGCACATTCACACCTCAACCAGAGGGTTAAACCAGGACTGGTGAGTGGATAAACGCCATCCTGTGAAGACATGTTTTACTGAGTTCAAGATCAGGTGACCCATGAGTGGCAGAGTTGCAACTTGAACCTGAGTCTGAAATTTGAAATCTCATGTGGTTGCCAACATCAGGGGAGGTGAGCAGGGGCAAGGCTGGGACAGTGAAGTCTATGGATGGAGCTAGGCTGGGGAAGGCTGGGGTAATATCCAAAATGCATCCCTCAGACCCAAGAGTTTCAGATTAGAGTTGAGAATAGGAGACAGAGGCAGAGAGGCTACAAAGTGTTGAGGTGGCTCATAGCAGAGTCCTGGGGATGGAGGAGGGGCTGGACAATTATTGACTCTCATTGAGCACGAAGTATTTTACATGATCTCATTTAATCTCCTCTGGTGCCTCAGATGGTAAAGAATCTGCCTGCAATGTGGGAGACTCAGGTTTACTCCCTGGGTCAGGAAGATCCCAGGAGAAGGGAGTGGCAACTCACTCCAGTATTCTTGGCCTGGAGAATTCCATGGACAAAGGAGCCTGGCAGGCTACAGTCCATGGGATCGCAAAGAGTCAGACATGACTGAGCAACTAAGACTTTCAGTTAACTCATGATCTTGCTTAGAGATGAAGGCAAGTGGCTTGCTCAAGCCTGCCTTGTCAAGAACTGTCAAAGGTGAGTTTTGAACTCTGGTCCCCATCCGACTCCAAATCCAGTTCTTTTCCCATACCAGCTTCCATCCCATTCTGTGGCATCTTACTCAGCTGTTCTGCCCCAGCCATGACCTTTTTCTCTGGTGATCACATGCTATTAATAACTTTAGCTTGGTGTTAGAGGGTCTTACAACCCTCTAGTGGGGTGAACTGGGATCTATTAATCCAAGAGACTCGATGGAAGAGACTCACAAGGAAACATCAATACAGAGGTGTGGATCAGCTTGGAAGAAGTCCTTAAGTATAGAGAAGTACAGAAAAAGCAAGCAAGCAGTCCAGGCTGGGAGAAAAATGTAACCAAAGGCTTAAAGGTAGGGCAGGTGGCGGTCTTGGGGTTTGTGTGCCTGGAGTGCAGGCCCTGTGAGCTCATAGTGGGAGATGAGGTCAGAATGGGCCAGTGGGGCTGGATACAATGCCTTGAAGTGACTGTGGGTGATAAGGAGCTAATGGGGGGGTCCTAGTGAGACCTATGGTTGAGTGGCTCTTTCCTGAATGCTGAGGGTGGGGGTGCATCTCAGGTGGTCAGGACTGAAGTCCTTTTCAGACATCTGCTCAGAATGGCCTGAGCCATTGTAGGCTAGAAAGTTCTGAGGGCTGGCCAGGTTTGTTTGTCCAGAGTGATGCTGTGTGAACACTTAAGACTTCAATGCTTCCATTCACAGCAGCTGGTGCCTCTGGTCAGCTGTGGCTCCTTCTATTTGTGCTGGTCCAGTGATGGGAAAGAAGGTCCCTGCTGCCTTGGCATTGCGCTTGTAGTTGAAGCACAGATGGTAACAGCATGAGCAGGAGGATGCTCTAAAAGGAGCTGCTTGGAAGTGAGGCAGAATCCCTGCAGGGTCCGGCTGTGGAGGGGTGCGGTCATTCCTTTGGTAAAGGGTCTGGCTAAGATATGTGCTGAAGTTGAGCCTTGAGGTTGAGAGCAAGTCTTCCATCAAATGAGCAGAGAAAAGGGCTTTCCAGGTGGAAGGAACAGGATATGACCAGGGGCTGGAGGGAGCCAGGTGTGTTCAGAGCCGTGAAAGAAGGCCAGTGTGACGGTAGCTGGAGGGACACGATAGGAGAGGAAATGGCGGGGGGGCTGATTACCTGGGGCCTCCCTAAGTCATGGTGAGAAAGTGGATTTTAAGAGCACAGGGAAGTCACTGAGGTATTTAAAGGGAGGCTGGTGTGGGAAGAATGAGTAGCAGAGAGGCAACTCAGGGATCAGGCTGATGGAGGCTCGATCCAAGGGAGGGACAGTGGAGACAGTGAGTACCTGGTGGATGTAAGAAGTATTTTGGAGGCAGAATCCAAGGGATTTTGATTGTTTAGTGAGGCTTAAAGGAAAAGGAGAAATCAAGAGTGTTTCCCAGGTTTGGGGTTAAACTAGCACTATCTGTGGTAGCAGATAAAGTGAATTAGGAAAGGCAGAGGGAGGCGTCCACTTAACTCCATTTGAAGTGAAGGGAAGTTGCTCAGTCGTGCCTGACTCTTTGCGACCCCATGGATTGTAGCCCGCCAGGCTCCTCTGTCTATGGAATTTTCCAGGCAAGTATACTGGAGTGGGTTGCCATTTCCTTCTCCAGGGGATCTTCCCAACCCAGGAATCGAAGCCAGGTCTCTCACATTGCAGGTGGATTCTTTACGAGCTGAGCCACCAGGGAAGCCCAAGAATCCTGAAGCGGATAGCTTAGCCCTTCTCCAGCATATCTTCCCGACCCAGGAATCAAACTGGGATCTCCTTCATTGCAGGTAGATCTTTACCAACCGAGCTATCAGGGAAGCCCCAAATTTCCCTCAAACCCTTTGTAGAGTCCCTGTCATTTCCATGTGAGGTAGAGTTGAAAGGGGCATCATTTAGCAGATAAGCAGCAAAGGAAGCCCGCTGTCTCTGTACCCGGCCCCCAGCCTCCAGGGTCTGTGGGGGGCTGTCCATGTTGGGGTGGGTGATGTGCTGCAGTGAGCCCCTGTGTGAAGCTGGCTGCCCCACTGACCAGCTGGGTCCCCTGGGCAGGTTCCTCTGCCTCTCTGAGCCTCTGTCCTCAGCTGCCAGAGAAGCAAGATGGCATCTGCCTTGAAGTCGTTCATGCAGGTCAAGGGGCTGCTGTTCAGGGGATGGTCGCCAGCTGTTGGTGCCCTTCTCCCCAACTGCGGGGAGTCACTGTCATCTAGGACTCAGCGCCTTGGGCCAGGGATGAGAGTCTCAGATGAGTAGATTTACCACTGGTTTTGATCCCTTTTGTCTTCTTCTTTTTTTTTTTTTAAACATAGTATCTTTACAAATTTTAGTTTTATTTCCTTATTTCGCGGTGCTGAGTCTTAGTCGAAGCTCATGGACTCTTTAGTCTCCTTGAACTCTTAGTTGGGGCATGTGAAATCTAGTTCCCTGACTGGGGATTGAACCTAGACTCCCTGTATGGGGAGGACAGAGTCATAATCCCTGGACCACTGGGGAAGTCCCTGTCCTCTTATTTTTAAAGCACCCAATTACAAAAGAATCACAGTGCTGTTTCCTAGCCTAGGCACTCAGCAAATCCCATATGCTGGGTAAATATCAAGAGAGATCAGAGCCTAAGCACAAAACATGAGTGCCCAGGGCTGGGCCAGGTTTGTACAGAAGCTGAGTTGATGTGGAAGCTTCTAGATCTCAACACTGCTGACATGTAGCTGACCTGAGGGTCATTTTTTTTTTCCTGACTAGCTGTCCCTTGTTCTTCCACAAGTTGGGAGCTTCTTACTTCCTTTCCCCTCCAGAGTGTCAGGCCCCTTTGCTGAGGGGCTCTAGACCAGACCAGGGAGTTGAGAGCTGCCAGAGCCTAAAGCTGGGATCTAGCAGCTAATGGCAGGCAGGTTCCTTTCCACTTTGATACTTCTTCTCTTTCTCAGGGTTCATAAGAAGCATGGGCACATTCTTTTCTTTACTCTTTCAATGAACATGTACTAAATATCTACTTCTATCTAGGGCATGTATAGATGAAGATGGCGCTTTATGCTTTTGTTGTTCAGTTGCTCAGCTCTGTCTGACTCTTTGCAACCTCATGGACTGCAGCGTGCCAGGCTCCTTTGTCCTTCACTATCTCCTGGAGTTTGTTCAAATTCATGTCATTGAGTCAGTGATGCTATCCAACCATCTCATCTTCGGCCACCCCCTTATCCTTTTGCCTTCAATCTTTCCAAGCATCATGGTCTTTTCCAGTGAGTTATCTCTTCATATTAGATGGTCAAAGTTCAGCATCAGTCCTTCCAGTGAATATTCAGGGTTGACTTCCTTTAGGATTGACTGGTTTGATCTTGCAGTCCAAGGGACTCTCAAGAGTCTTCTTTAGCACCACAATTTGAAAGCATCAATTCTTTGGCACTCAGCCTTCTTTATGGTCCAAGACTCACATCCATACATAATTACTGAAAAAAAATACTGGAGTGTGGTTTGCCATTTCCTCCTCCACTGGACCGCATTTTGTTAGAACTCTTCACTATGATCTGTCCATTTTGGGTGGCCCTGCATGGCATCCTTGAATTACTCATGCCCCTTTACCATTACAAGGCCATGATCCATGAAGGGTCTTTATGCTTGGTAGTATATAAAATATGCACAAAGTCTGGGTATTCAGAGAAGAGAACAACTAAATAGTGAATGTAGTTGGGGTCAGGGGTGGTGCTTTACAAGGGGGTGATATTGAAGGTTGGCTTTGAAGGTTGAATAGGAGTTTGTCTGAGAAGGCTAGTCATCTCAGCCAGAGAACAAGAGGAAGAAAAGCACTGCCAAGATTCAAAGATGTGTCAGATTCCAGTGTGTCTGTGAATGTTGAGGTTTCTGTGCTGGAGTCCATGATTTGTGCACTTTTTGCCTGTGTGTAGGAGTATAGCTAGTAGGCATGCTTCTGTGTTTGTAGGAAAGCTGAGTGTATGTGTCTGTGTGTGGTAACTAGTGGGGGGTGGGGGGGTGGATGAAGAGGTAGGTAGGGCCTAGCATGAGAGACCCGATGTGCCTGAGTACCACCAGACACTGGAGAGGAAAAAGGGTCCTGGTCTGGGACAGGAGGAAAAGGGATGACTGGAGTAAGGCTGTGATGGCAGTGAATGTTTTTTTCAGAACTCTCTGTGGTGGGTGCCCCGTTACTTAGGACTGGTTCAAGTCCCTGCGACCCAGTGCAGCTTGAGCTTCTTCCTGATGTGGTCCCTGCAGGATAGCTCAGTGCTCTGAAGAGGTCAGAAAGAAATCAGATCCCTTCCAGGCTTTGAAGTCGTTTGCAATCTTGGAGGATGATAAAGCCCTGGGCATTTCCTGAGCTCCTCTGACAAACAGAGCTGCTGTTCTTATTTTTGTCTTTCGTTTTTCTCATTCTGTTGGATTCAAACAGACAAATTGCAAAAAGACTTAGTTATTCAAGCCTTGTCCAGTCATTCACTGACAGAGCATTTACACTCCAGGAATGATTTCAGGCTCTATGAGATCAGAAAGAGCATGGATTTTTCAATTTCAACGCATTGGTCACCTTGCCCTTGGTGAAATGGATCATCTCCCTGAACCTCAGTTTCCCACCTGTGAAACAAGCAGAACAATTCTCACCTAACAGGAATGTAACCTTAGAGGTACATGGACGCTTGTGGCTCATCAGAGGTGGAAATCTAATTTTTTGTTCCTCTCCTCTGACACATACCTTCTCTCTGGAACATTGTTAAACTTTGTTTGGGCAGGGGGATGGCTGTAGTTCCCCAGGCTATCAGCAGATGGCGCCAAACAACGTGCGGTGCTGGGAGCAAGGTTCCCTCAGCTCCCCAACCTTCCCGTTCCCCCAGTTTCCCCGGCCCCTTTCCAGCCCCTTCCCTGCCTTCCTCCTTTTCTCTGTCATTCCAGGACCCAGGCAGAAAATCACACAGAACACTGTGTGTCTGTTAGCAGATTCCTGGAAGGTCACGCTGAATAATGAATGCTCCCGGGTAGGATTGGAGAGCTCTTTTTTCTTATTTTTTTCCTATTCTTTCTTTTTTTTGTCTCCCATAAATTGCATCACTGGGCAGCCTCTTGGCTTTATTCATCAAACTCCTGTGGTTTTTAGCCCTTTCCCAATTGTTCTGTGTCTGCTTCCTTTCCAGGCCCCTTCTGGCCAAGGCAGGATGTCCGGGGTTGGCTGTGGCCAGGGAGCCCGTCCTTGTCCAGCTCTTTTTACTGTTACTCTTTCTGCCCTCCTATCTCCCACTCCCAGAACCTGATGTGGTCCTGGGGACAGAGGCATGACTCTGCTGTGACCCCAGGTGACTATCTCTCAGCCCCAGTTCCCTCATAAGGGGAGCCTTGACTGGCAAGGAAATGGGTTTCATCTTCAACGTCTGGTTTTTTACTTCGGATCCCCTGGCCTTTGGTATCCCTCTCCCTCTTCTCAACCACACATATGCTGCTGGTGGTATTTAAAATTTTTCCGGGTCTTTAAGGAACTTTCCCAAATTGAGTAGCTATCTATGCTTCAGGTGTCTTATAGTGGTGGTTTGTGGTTAGGTTGCTAAATCGTGTCTGACTCTTGTGACCCCATGGTCTGCAGCCTACCAGGCTCCTCTGTCCCTGGGATTCTCTAGGCAAGAATACTGGAGTGGGTTGCCGTTTCCTCCTCCAGGGGATCTTTCCCATGCAGGAATCGAACCTGGGGCTCCTGCATGGCAGGCAGATTCTTTTTACTGACTGAGCTATGAGGGAATCCCCGCAGGTATCTTGGGATGGTCTCAGTTTAACATTCTGACCCATTGTCCCTGTGTCAGGTTTGAAGCCCGGAGAATTGCTATTTTGTTGGAGGTATGATGTTTGTGGTTGTGAGAAAACACTCTTCTCCTCTATTCTTCCACCTTTCTGTATCCTGGGCACTGTGAATTATGAAAGGTGCAGAGAGCAGTAAAAACAGACCTGGCCCCCCAGGAGCCCTTGGACAAGGCGGTGTGAGGAGACAGACGAATATAGCCCCTGGAGTGAGATAGGCTGTGGAAGAGATAGATGATCTGGATCCAGGAACTAAGAAATGGGCGCAAGACTGGATTTGCACACTATCACCCGCTAGTGACCCATTTGGGAAACTCACATTTCCTGTCCCCTCTGCCAGTGGCTCAAAACATGGAAATTCATTTTTTTTTCCCACTTCTGGAGGATGGAGATTCAACATCAAAGTGTCAGCAGGTTTGAATTTTTTGAGGCCTCTCTGTTTGGTTTGTAGGGAGCCACTGTCTCACAGTTAGAAGTGGGCATGGAACAATGGACTGGTTCCAAATTGGGAAAGGTGTACGTCAAGGCTGTATATTGTCACCCTGCTTATTTAACTTATATGCAGAGTACATCATGAGAAACGCTGGGATGGAAGAAGCACAAGTAGGAATCAAGATTGCCGGAAGAAATATCAATAACCTTAGATATGCAGATGACACCCCCCTTATGGCAGAAAGCAAAGAAGAACCAAAGAGTTTCTTGATGAAAGTGAAAGAGGAGAGTGAAAAAGCTGTCTTAAAACTCAGCATTCAAAAAACGAAGATCATGACATCTGATCCCCTCACTTCATGGCAAATAGTTGGGAAAACAATGGAAACAGTGACAGACTTTATTTTCCTGGGTTCCAAAATCACTGCAGATGGTGACTGCAGTCATGAAGTTAAAAGACTCTTGCTCCTTGGAAGAAAAGCTACGACAAATCTAGACAGCATATTAAAAAGCAGAGACATTACTTTGCCAACAAAGGTCTGTCTAGTCAAAGCTATGGTATTTCCAGTAATGTATGGATGTGAGAGTTGGACCATAAAGAAAGCTGAGAGCTGAAGAATTGATGCTTTTGAACTGTGGTGTTGGAGAAGACTCTTGAGAGTCCCTTCTACTGCAAGGAGATCCAACCAGTCAATCCTGAAAGAAATCAGTCCTGAATATTCATTGGGAGGACTGATACTGAAACTGAAGCTCTAATACTTTGGCCACTTGATGCGAAGAACTGACTCATTGGGAAAGACACTGATGCTGGGAAAGATTGAAGGCAGGAGGAGAAGGGGATGATTGAATGGCGTCATCGACTTGATGGACATGAATTTGAGCAAGCTCCAGGAGTTGGCGATGGACAGGGAAGCCTGGGGTGCTGCTGTCTATGGGGTCACAAACAGTCAGACGTGACTGAGTGACTGGACTGAACTGAATCATCTCACTGTGTCCTCATGTCGTCTTTCCTCTGATGCCTCTACATGTTCACATTTCCTCTTGTAAGGAAATCAGTCATACCCAGTTGAGGTGTTAAGGTGTTAGTTGCTCAGTCTGCCAGGCTCTTCCGTCCATTGGATTTCCCAGGCAAGAATGCTGGGCTGGGTTGCTATTGCCTTCTCTAGGGTTTCTTCCCAACCCAGGGATCAAACATGGGTCTCCTGCATTGCAGGCAGATTCTTTACCATCTGAGCCATCAGGGAATCAGGGCCTACTCTAAAGACTTCATTTTAATTTAATCCCCTCTTTAAATGCCTGTCTCTGGATGCCGTCATATTCCCTTGCACTACTGCAGTTGGCTCAGACCTGAGAGACAACCACTTAGGAGTTAATTTCTATATAAAAAAAGGTATCCTAGGATTTGGGGGAGAATGGATACATGTATACATATGGCTGAGTCCCTTTGCTGTTCACCTGAAACTATCACAACATTGTTAATCAGGTATACTCCAATATAAAATAAAAAGTTTAAAGTTTGGCGAAAAAAGTATCCTATGCCACATTCCAAGTCATTAGAAAAGTTAGGGTGTAAAACTTATGGACCCAATTTCCAGCCCAAGGCTTTATCCTGTACTCATGTTAATGAAATCCTTTGACAACTAAAATAATATTTTTAGCCCATTCTTCCACTGTGGACATAGAGGTATCCTGATTCATTTGTTTCTAATGTTCTTAAGTGTTTCTTTCTTCTTACCAATTCCTAACAATAGTAATTCAGATTCATCCCATATTCATTTAGCCTCACTATATGTCAGGCGCTTTCATGCATCCTAACTCACTTGACTCTCACAGCTACCCAGGGAGGCATGTGCTGTGATTCTCACGTTAGAGATTAAGAAATAGAGTCACTGAGAGGCTAAATAAGCTCAATGGAGAAACTCAGGATTTTCCCACTTTACTACTAGAGAACGATTTCTTTTTTTTCCTTTGTCATTTATTTGCATGAGAAAGGACCCCAAATCTTAGTGACTAAAAGAACAACAGCCTATTTATTTGATGACTCTCTGGGTTGGTGATCTAGGCTGGGCTCAGCTGGGTGGCAATTCTGCACTGGTGGTGAGCGGCCGGTTGGCTGGGCAGCTCTGTTTCTGGAGGTCAGCTGGCTTATGTTTAGGGCAGTGAGGTCACTGGGCCATGTGTCTCCCATCACACCGAAAACAAACTCAGGCTCCACCATGTGGTAGTTGTTGTGGGATCCAAGAGCGGCCAGGTCAGACAAGCCCCAGCGTGTGAATGCGTTTCAGCCTCTGTTTGCAGCACAATGTGTGACTGCCCATTGGCCAAGTCGCCTGGCTCAGAGTCAGTGTGGTGACATCCCTCCAAGGATATGGATGTAGGAGGGGAGTAATCCGTGTTGCTGTCGTTCATTTGTCCCATTCTGTTTTCAAAACACTTTTCAAAATTATGACAATGAATGTATGTATAAGTATCATGTATATATTGTAGGGCTTCCCTGCTGGCTCAGTCAGTAAAGAACTTGCCTGCAATGCAGGAGATCACCTGCAATGCCCGAGACCAGGGTTCAGGCGCTGGGCCAGATTCCCTGGAGAGGGAAATGGCAACACACTCCAGTATTCTTCCTTGGGAAAGTCCATGGACCAGAGGAGCCTGACAGATTACGGCTTATGAGGCTGCAAAGGGTACAATTTAGTGACTAAACCACCACCACCACCGTGTATATATTGGGTTAGCCAGAAAGTTTGTTTGGATTTTTCCATAGGATGTTATGGAAAATGCAAATGAAGTTTTTGGCCAACCTGATATGTTAGTTTGAAAATTGGGGAAATATAAAAAAATCTAAAGAAGGAAAAAAATCACCTGTAATGTCCCACTCAGAGAGATAATCATTGTCAGTATTTTATTGTCTTTCCTCCTGTCTTATGAGCATGTGAGTGAATGTATCATTGTGTGTGCATATATGCTTGTGGAATATTTTCTTTTAAAAGAATAATATCCAAGCCTTCCTTTTGAACTGATGTTATATCAGGAACATTTCCCCATGTCGCCAAATAATTCTTGAATATATATCTTTTAGTATTCTAACTTCCCTCTCCACTATATTCATCCTTACCTTGTCTTTAATTTATTAATTCTTTTTTTTTTTTTTTTTGCTGTTTAGGTTGCTTGCATTCCTTTTTGTTTGTTTTTAGTCAATATAAATGGCAGTATATTAAAAACTCTGGAATATAAATCTTTATCCACATTTCTGGTGATTTTTCTAGGACAGATTCCCAGAAGTGAATTACTAGATCAAAGAAGATAACATTTCTAGGGCTTCTGATACATTTAGCTAAATTGCTTTCCTGGAATTTATTCTCTTACAGACCTGTGGGAGAAGGCCTGCACTGTGGCACTCTCAAGAGTGCCAAGTATTATCTTGAAAAGAGAAAAAAGATCATTTTTGCCAATTAGGCAAAAAAAAATGGTACTTTATTTTAATTTGCATTCCTGGTAAGCAGTAAGGATAAACATTTGGAAATGCTTATTGACCATTTATAGTTCTTCTGTGAATGTCCTTTCCCTGAAAAAAAAAAAAGATGTCATTCTACATTAATTTGTACAAATTACTCTGTATTCACGTTTGCTAAGTTACAAATATTTTCCTACTTAGCTTATCCTTTGCCTTTTAATTTTGTTTGGGGAATTTTTTTTGACATGTAGAAGTTCAAAGGTTTTCCTTGTTCAATCTGTTTTTCTTTCTGTTTTGATAACAGGCATCACTTTCATGTTTACAATGTTTTTTTGACCTACCTCTTGAAAAATATAAAATGTAGTGGCTTTGCCACTTAGCAGAACAGTGTTCAGAAAGGCTGTCTGTCTCTGGAATCATAACTGACAGGTGGAGCTGATCTACTGTGTGATGTTTTCCCCTCCAGCTGAGCTTTGTGTCGATTGCCTTCAGGGTCCCTGTTTAACGACACAAGGATGCTCAGCAAAGGCCCACTGGGGCCTCGTGGTGATGCTGTGAGCCCATCAGGAAACCTGCACCTCGCTCATACCTGCTGCATTTGTTTTTTTTTTTAAACCACTGGCCTCAGCCTCCCATCATCCTGGCCAGGATGTGGGTGCTGCATTCTTCTTCTTTATTGTTTTTTTTTTTTTTAAACTTTTTTATTTTGTATTGGAGAGCTTCCCTGGTGGCTCAGACGGTAAAGAATCTGCCTGCCATGTGGGAGACCTGGGTTTGATCCCTGGGTTGGGAAGATCCTCTGGAAAAGGGAATGGCTACCCACTCCATTATTCTTGCCTTGAGAATTCCATCGATAGAGGAGCCTGGAGGGCTATAGTCCACCGGGTTGCAAAGAGCTGGACATGACTGAGAGATCAACATAGCTGATTAAGGGGCTTCCCTGGTGGCTCAGTGATAAAGACTCTGCCTGCCAATGCAGGAGATGCGGATTTGGTTATTAAGTCAAGAAGATCCCCTGGAGAAGGAAATGGCCATTCAGTCCAGTATCCTTGCCTGGGAAATCCCATGGATGGAGGAGCCTGGCAGGCTTCAGTCCATGGGGTCACAAGAGTCAGACATGACTTAGTGACTAAAGAAAAACAAAAATGGGATCTCAAAGAAGTAACTTATTCAAAACACCAACACTGGGAAAGGTCCAGGCTGAGATGTAAACTCAGGCCAAGGAAATGAACTGTGAAGGGAGAATCTGTGTCCCTCTCATCCATCATTTATATTTCTCTGAAGTTATGAACCTTATCAAATTCATCTAGTAAGCCTTTTCTGACCACTCTGTCTGAAAAGGATCTTGTCCCCTGCCTCCATATTACCTTCTTTTTTCCTCACTGTGTGTTTTCCTCCATTGCTCTTACTTGTTTGACATCTGTCTCTCCCGTTATGCTGCATATTCTAATTCTAGCACAGAAATGACCACACCATCTTATTACCTTTTGAATGCCTAGGACCTGTTCAGTGATGGTACATAGGAGGCATTTAGTAAGTGATAACTTATTGAATAAATGAAGATAGAGTATGATGACAAAGGGTGATATAGAGGTTCAAAGCACAGACTCTGGAGCCACACTACTTGGTTCTGAGTCTCAGTTTTTTTTTTTTTTTGTGCTGGCTGTGTGATCTTAGGAAAGTTCCTTAACCCCTCTGTGCCTCGCTGTTCTCATCTGTTGAATGAGAATAATACTAATCAGTCTCCTCATGATAGTTGTAAGGATTGAACAGTGTGTAAGTAGCTCAAAAACGTGTAAATATTGCCTGGCACGTGGGAAGTGGTTAATGAGGACCAGATATTTGTATGTGTGAGTCCACTGCAAGTGACCAGGGTGAGTCTTCTGTAAGATTGTTGGTCGAGCTCATGAGAAAATGGTGGACACTAAAATGCTTGAAATAGTTTGCTACAATAGAAAGATTATGGGATTTGCCATCAGACTCACCTGGAATGCTCCCCAAGCTCTGTGAGTATTAACCAGGTATAATAAGCTGAATGTTTGTGTTCCCCTTAAATTCAGGTGATGAAACTTAACCCCCAATATGTTGGTATTAGGAGGTGGGCCCTTGAGAGGTGATGAGGTCATGAAGGAGATCATGAAGGAGGTCATGATGAGGCCATTGGAGGGAATCCCCATGGACAGAAAAGCGTCGAGGGCTACAGTCCATGGAGTCGAAAAGAGTCGGACACAATTGGAGAGACTTAGCACACACATGAGGTCATGAAGGTGGAGCCCTCATGAGTAGGATTAGTGCCCTTATAAAAATGACCCCAGAACAGGGCCCTTGTCCCTTCAGGCAAGGACTCAGCAGAAAGACTATGAACCAGGAAGCAGGCCCTCCCCTGACTTCTGATCTGCCATCATCTTGATTTCGGAGTTCCAGCCTCTAGAACTATGAGAGAGAAGTATCCACTGTTTATAAGCCATCCAGTCTTTGGTACTTTTGTTATCGCAGCCTGAGTGAACTAAGGCACCAGGTGATTTGGGCAAGTCCATTACCCATGCGGGGGCTTCCCTGATGGCTCAGATGGTAAAGAATCTGTCTGCAATGCAAGAAACCTAGGTTTGACCCAGGATTGGGAAGATCCCCTGGAGAAGGGAATGGCAATCCACTCCAGCATTCTTGACTGACGAATCCCATGACTAGAGGAGACTAGCAGGCTATTATGGAGTCAAAAAGAGTTGAGTAGGACTGAGTGACTAACATTTTCACTTTCAGCAGTCATTACCCATGTGAGTCTGTCCCTGCATCTGTGAGCCATGCTGCATTAGCATTGGCTAATGTTATGAGGGAGCGAAGATACAAAAAATAATGATAAAAGCCCCAGTGACGTTCATGCACGGCAGACTTGGTGTGCCAGTGAGATGACACTTGGTCTGTGAAGACCTGCCTAATGTAGGTGAAGAGCCTACACATCTGTAATGAATGTGAACAAGTGTATGAATGAAGGCGGATTTTGTTGAATGAATGCAGAGAGGAGACAGGCATTGCTTTTTTGGTTTAGGACTTAAAAACCTTATACTGGGGAGAAGGTAGGAGAGATTATGTAGGTGGCAAGAATTTTGTGGTGATTAGGTGAAATTCTGTCACCGAGAATTGCATTTTGAAGATTTTCCCAGGCACAAGTGTTCCTCTTGCCCTTCTCATGGGCCTGCCTGGGCGGGCAGTGTTCTGTGCTAATGTGCCGTAACATGGCTTGAGCTCACAATCACGTCTTCTTTGTAGGAACAAAGAAATAAAAACCATGACTTCTAAAAGATTCCCTAACGGCTGCAGTGTTTCGGCTTCCTGAACATAACTGAATTAATTCACAGTTTTCCTAGAATAGGACTGGAATCCATCGACCTATGGCTCTGTCATGCTTGTTTGGGAGATATGCCAATTGGATCCATTTAATTCTGTGAGAAAATAGTTGTCAGCCCGTTTTTCTTTGCATTTCACCTGGGCAGTTAAATCTTGGGTGGTCTTTTTCTCTGGTTGAATAGATTAATCTGTTCCTTGTAAATTACATCAAACTGCTAGTCTGCACTCTACACCATGGAATATCAGCTTTATTAGTTCCATTCTTGGAGACATTGTGAAATAATGGGAAGCACATTGTGTAACCAAGGTATGGCAATTTTCAATGCACACAATTCCAAATGACCTTCTTGGTTTTCTAACTGAGTGTAAATTACTTAGTAACAATGGAGTTAACGGAACTATTATTCACTCAGAAAAACATTGCTATTACTCATTTAACACAAAACCCACAGGAGATGCCTCTAGTATATGAAATACATTATGGCTAATTATGAAATTGCTAAAGTCTTCTAAAGCATTTGTTTGAAAATTCAGGAAATGGAAACATCAGCAAATCTAGATTTTAATTAACCTTGGCAGTGATCACAATGTAACTCTTTGGGTAAATAAGTCAGGGGAACATATTGTTGTAGTTATTTGGTAAACAAGAGGGAAAAACCTAAAGGTTAATAAAGTTTGCAAGTCACTTGTCAACTACTCCCTTATTTGTAGTTTTTGACTCCATTTTAGAAAGATTCTGGGGAAATTATGGCTGAAAATTTTGACATGTCTTGAGAAATTGTAGAAAGTGGTTTTCTAAAGTTGTTTGGTCTAAAAAAAAAACACTCCTTGGCTTCCCTGGCTGTCCAGTAGTTAAGACTCTGCACTCCAATGCAGGAGGCACTGGTTAGACCCCTGGTTGGGAACTAAGAGCCCACATGCCATGTGAACTGGCTGGAAAAAAAAAAAATCACATAAAAAAGAATGTTCCCTCTCCTTGTCAAGGTATCCTATTTTCAAAATAAACCAAAGAAGAGATACATTTAAAAAACTCAAAAGACTTCAGAATTCTACCTAATCAGAACTTTAACTGTGGGGTACCATTCTTAGTCGATAAACATCCTTTACTATTTTCTAGGCAATGAATGCAGGTACTTAATCTGGAAAATGGTTGAGGAGGAAGATTGGGGGAAATTTTAGGTAGATTTATTATTCTACTTTTTATCTCCTTTATTATGTATGAAATATTGAAATATCAAGATTAGAAGAAACTTTACAAGTCATTTAATACAGTTTACCACAGGACTGGAAAAGGTCATTTTTCATTCCAATCCCAAAGAAAGGCAATGCCAAAGAACACTCAAACTACTGCACAATTGCACTCATCTCACATGCTAGTAAAGTAATGCTCAAAATTCTCCAAGCCAGGCTTTAGCAATATGTGAACCATGAACTTCCAGATATTTAAGCTGGTTTTAGAAAAGGCAGAGGAACCAGAGATCAAATTGCCAACATCCATTGGATCATTGAGAAAGCAAGAGAGTTCCAGAAAAACATCTATTTCTGCTTTATTGACTATGCCAAAGACTTTGACTGTGTGGATCACAATAAACTGTGGAAAATTCTGAAAGAGATGAGAATACCAGACCACCTGACCTGCCTCTTGAGAAACCTGTATGCAGGTCAGGAAGCAACAGTTAGAACTGGACATGGAACAAGAGACTGATTCCAAATAGGAAAAAGAGTACATCAAGGCTGTATATTGTCAGCCTGCTTATTTAACTTATATGCAGAGTACATCATGAGAAATACTGGGCTGGATGAAGCACAAGCTGGAATCAAGATTGACAGGAGAAATAGCAATCACTTCAGATATGCAGATGACACAACCCTTATGGCAGAAAGTGAAGAAGAACTAAGAGCCTCTTGATGAAAGTGAAAGAGGAGAGTGAAAAAGTTGGCTTAAAGCTCAGCATTCAGAAAACTAATGTCATGGCATCTGGTCCCCTCACTTCATGGCAAATAGATGGGGAAACAATGGAAACAGTGGCTGATTTTATTTTTCTGGGCTCCAAGATCACTGCAGATGGTGACTGTAGCCATGAAATTGAAAGATGCTTACTCCTTGGAAGGAAAGTTATGACCAACCTAGACAGCATATTAAAAAGCAGAGACATTACTTTGCCAGCAAAGGTCCACCTAGTCAAGGCTATGGTTTTTCCAGTGGTCATGTATGGATATGAGGGTTGGACTATAAAGAAAGCTGATTTTTGCTATGGTCTCTTTTGTTTCCTTTGCATTTATTTCTGCCCTGATCTTTAAGATTTCTTTCCTTCTACTAGACCTGGGCTTCTGCATTTCTTCCATTTCTAGTTGCTTTAGGTGTAAAGTAAGGTTATTTATTTGATTTTTTTCTTGTTTCCTGAGGTGAGCTTGTATTGCTATGAACCTTCCCCTTAGCACTGCTTTCACAGTGTCCCATAGGTTTTGGGCTGTTGTGTTTTCATTTTCATTGGTTTCTATGCATAACTGAATTTCATTTTTGATTTCTTCTGTGATTTGTTGGTTATTCAGCAGTGTGTTGTTGAGCCTCCATATGTTGGAAGTTTTGAATGGTTTTCTCCTGTAATTGATATCTAATCTCACTGCATTGTGATCAGAAAAGATGCTTGGGATGATTTCAATATTTTTGAATTTACCAAGGCTAGATTTATGGCCCAGGATGTGATCTATCCTGGAGAAGGTCCCATGTGCGCTTGAGAAAAAGGTGAAATTCCTTGTTTTGGGGTGGAGTGATCTATAGATATCAATTAGGTCTAGTTGGTCTATTGTATCATTTAAAGTTTGAATTTCCTTGTTACTTTTCTGTTTAGTTGATCTATCCATTGGTGTGAGTGGTGTATTAAAGTCTCCCATTATTATTGTGTTGTTGTTAATTTCCCCTTTCACACTTGTTAGCATTTGCCTTACATATTGTGGAGCTCCTATGTTAGGTGCATAAATATTTATAATTGTTATTTCTTCTTCTTGGATTGATCGTTTGATCATTATGTAATGTCCATCTTTATCTCTTTCACCGCCTTTATTTTAAAGTCTACTTTATCTGATATGAGAATTGCCACTCCTGCTTTCTTTTGGTCTTTATTTGCATGGAATATCTTTTTCCAGCCTTTAACTTTCAGTCTATATGTGTCCCTAGGTTTGAGGTGGGTCTCTTGTAGACAACATGTATAGGGGTCTTGTTTCTGTATCCAATCAGTCAGTCTTTGTCTTTTGGTTGGGGCATTCAACCCGTTTACATTTAAGGTAATTATTGATAAATATGATCCTGTTGCCATTTCTTCTATTTTATTGTTTTGGGTTCGAGATTATATATCCCATCCATGTTTCCTATCTAGGAAAGATCCTTTAGCATTCATTGGAGGGCTGGTACAACCCAATCAAAAAGTGGGCCAAAGTACTTAACAGACATTTCTCCAAAGAAGACATAAAAATGGCTAACAAACACATGAAAAGATGCTCAACATCACTCATTATCAGAGAAATGCAAGTCAAAACCACAATGAGATATCACTTTACACCACTCAGAATGGCTGCAATCCAAAAATCTACAAGTAATAAATGCTGGAGAGGATGTGGAGGAAAGGGAACTCTCTTACACTGCTGGTGGGATTGCAAACTAGTACAGCCACTATGGAAAACAGTGTGGAGGTTCCTTAAAAAACTGCAAATAGACCTGCCATATGACCCAGCAATCCCACTGCTGGGCATACACACCGAGGAAACCAGAATTGAAAGAGACACGTGTACCCCAATGTTCATCACTGCATTGTTTACAATAGCCAGGACATGGAAGCAACCTAGATGCCCATCAACTGATGAATGGATAAGAAAGCTGTGGTACATATACACAATGGAATATTACTCAGCATTAAAAAAAAAATTCATTTGAATCAGTTCTACTCAGATGGATGAAACTGGAGCCCATTATCCAGAGTGAAGTAAGCCAGAAGCAAAAACAACAATACAGCATATTAACGCATATATATGGAATTTAGAAAGATGGTAACGAGAACCCAGCATGCGAGACAGCAAAAGGAACGCAGATGTATAGAAGAGACTCGTGGACTCTGTGGATGAGGGAAAGGGTGGGATGATATGGGAGAATGGCATTGAAACATGTTAATTATCATATGTTTAATCAATCGCCAGCCCAGGACTGATGCTCGGGGCTGGTGCAACGAGATTTCCTGGGGGGAGGGAGGAGGGAGGGAGGTTCTGGAGGGGGAGCATATGTAAACCCATGGTGATATCATGTCATTGTTTGGCAAAACTAATAAAAAAAAAAAAAAGAAAGCTGAGCGCTGAAGAATTGATACTTTTGAACTGTGTTGTATGAGATGACTCTTGAGAGTCCCCTGGACTGCAAGGAGATCAAACCAGTCCAACCTAAAGAGATCAGTCCTGGGTGTTCATTGGAAGGACTGGTGTTGAAGGTGAAACTCCAATACTTTGGGTACCTGATGTGAAGAGCTGACTCATTGGAAAAGACCCTGATGCTGGGAAAGATTGAGGGCAGGAGGAGAAGGGGATTACAGAGGATGAGATGGTTGGATAGCATCACTAACTCAATGGACATGGGTTTGGGTAGACTCTGGCAGTTGGTTATGGACAGGGAGGCCTGGAGTTCATTGTGTTGCAGAGAGTTGGACATGACTGAGCGACTCTACTGAACTGAACTCCAACTATTAATTTTTTCCTTTCTGTTGTAAAATTTAGCTAAAATTCATTTCCTCATAAAGTCTCCTTGGACCTTCTTCCTTCTTCACCTCCCCATTCCCCTATGGTCTCATCCGCAAGTCTAATTCTTCTATAAGAACAGCCATGGCTGATAAAACCCCTCTGCCTCTCTAGACCTCCTCCTCATTGTTGTTCTGCCCTTTGCCCTGGGAGGCTGACCCTGTGGAATTCATTGGGCTTCATCCATGAGGTCCTGTGTGTTCTGACTTCTGGCTAGATTTGGCTGTAGGAGTGTCCTGGCAGGAGGCTGAAAGGAGAGAGGAGAGTAAGCTGGAGTTTGTGGATTACTTAGGTGCCTGCCTGGGGAGGTTCCTTCTAATTGGCTTTGTTCTTACTGATACTGCTTTTTTTTTTTTTAAGGAGACTTGCTCTCTACATGACTTTCTTCAGGTTTTAGGAACAACTTCCTCTTTATTTACTCTGTGTCTCAGGGGAACAGCATCTCTTATTCTAGCCTTATTTATTTGGTTCCTCTCCAGCTATTCCTGGCTTCCCTGATAATTGCTCAGTTGGTAAAGAATCCACCTGCATTGCAGGAGACCCTGGTTCGATAACTGAGTTGGGAAAATCTACTGGAAAAGGGATAGGCTACCCACTCCAGTTTTCTTGGGCTTTCCTTGTGCCACAGCTGGTAAAGAATCCACCTGCAATGAGGGAGACCTGGGTTTGATCCCTGAGTTCAGAAGATCCGCTGGAGAAGGGAAAGGCTAACCGCTCCAGTATTCTGGCCTGGAGAATTCCATGGACTGTATAGTCCATAGGGTTGCCAAGAGTCGGACGTGACTGAGTGACTTTCACTTTATTTCACACTTATTCCACTGCAAACAGTCCCTTCGTAAACAAATCTTCCTTGAATGACCCCAATTGGATTAAACCATTTGTTTCCAGTCGGGACTCTGGCTGATGTAATAGCCCTTCAGATAGTTCTGGTACACTGTGTACCCACTATGTCTTCTTCACTCAAATGCCCCAGGATTCCTCAAATGTGGCTAACATTGCTTGGCTTTAGCAGTACTACCCATTCTCTGCAGTGTTCCAATTGGGCGATTTATGATGTGTGGGACCTAGCGCTGAAAGCAGTGGTCCTGGGCTAATCAGAACACAGCATGATTCTCCTCCGTCTCCTCTGGAGATCACTTTACCCATTAGCGCCAGGGATACATGTACAGATCTCCTTTGGACACTCTGTTGTGTGCGGGTAGCCTGCTGAGCTTGTGACCATGGTGTGAAATGTGGGGCTTGCAGTCAGCCAGACCTCAATGTGAGTCCTGGCTCCACCACTTACCAGATGTGTGAGCCACTCTGAGTCCATGTATGTGTGTGTGTGTGTGTGTGTGTGTGTGTATGTGTTAGTCGCTCAGTTGTGTCTGACTCTTTGCTACCTCATGGACTATAGCCCACCAGGCTCCTCTGTCCATGGAATTCTCCAGGCAAGAATACTGGAGTGGGTTGTCATGCCTTCCTTTAGGGGATCCTCCTGACCCAGGGATCGAACCTGGGTCTTCTGTATTGCAGGTGGATTCTTTACCGTCTGAGTCACCAGGGAAACCCCTCTGAGACCATTAGAAGGGGTGAAGTGCCAATTCCTGCCTCCCAGTTTTGTTATGTGAGTTAAATGAGCCCATGTATATGGAATTTCTCTGTAAGCTATAAAGTGCTACTATGCAGATTCTATTATTCATCAGGTGGCGTCCCTCCTGTTCTTCCTTCTGTCATCCCCCTGCTTACCTTTCTGGTCTCCCTTCCTCTCCAATCTTCTGGGGTTATCATCTATTTCCTTTGACAAGAATGCCTCTCAGTACTTCATTTCCAGATCCATCAATGTTCTAGGTATTTCTCAAAGCCCAGCACGGCCACCTTCCCATCACCCTGAAGACAAGCTCTCTCTTCTTTTCTGCTGGAACTTTTGTTTTTCTCCTGGAACATTTTTCTCTTCCTAACTCTTAGAAAGCTAGTGAGAGAAAGAATCTTAGTTATCATCTGGTTCTACCTTTTTTCTCTTAGAAGATGAGTAAGTTGAAATTGAGGGGATGAGATGTGCCTACATTTATGGAGTAAATGAGGGGTGCATTCAGAACCCAAGCCAGGACTCAGGCCTCCTGGCCCAGAGAGGCCCCCCCAGGACACCCCTACACCTTTGAAGACGGTCTGCCCCATGGTGGATGCTGTGTCCTTTCATTGTTCAGCTGTGACCTTGTGGAGGGCAGGGACAGTGGCTCATTTTTGTAAGTTCTCACCTGTAGCAACACTTACCTGTAGCTTGGCCAATCTGTTCAAGGCATACATGACTGCTGAACTGAGCCTGGAGAGAATAACAAAACTGCAAAACTGGGACTATTTTAAGTCAAATGTTGGCTGAATGCTTCTTCATCTTCTGCTTCTATTCTTATTCCAGATGATGATGATGGTGTGTGTGTGTGTGTGTGTGTGTGTGTGTGTGTGTGTCTTAGTTGCTCAGTTGTGTCTAACTCTTTGCGAGCCTGTGGACTGTAGCCTGCCAGGTTCCTCTGTACATGGAACTCTCCAGGCAAGAACATTGGAGTGGATTGCCATTCCCTCTTCCCAGGGATCTTCCCCACCCACGGATTGAACGCAAGTCTCCTGCATTGCAGGCAGATTCTTAACCGTCTGGGCCACCAGGGAAACCCTCCCGATGATATACCCAGCTTTTAAAATCCAAGGCCAAGATGGGTTCATCACTTTCCCCATTAATTTTAAGTGAACATTTTTGAGATTCCCAGTGAGTTTTGCTGAATAGAGATTTTGGAACACTGTCTTAAATTAAAAAAGCTCAGGAGTACATGAAAGTGGAAAATTCGGTTGCAAGGAAGTGACTTCCTTGGCTTATTGCAGTGAGAAAAGTTAGCTGACAAGAGTGAATCTTCAAAGAATTAATTTACAAAACTACGTGTTTAACATTGCAGCCTCAGCTGAAAGAGCCAGGGAGTCGGAAAAAGTGCTGAGTGTGGGGAAAGTTGCTGATGGCCTTTGCACCTGTGAGGAAGGCAAGCCAAGTCTGCACCCCCAGCGGGGAGAATGGTCCTGGGAGGTGAATCTTCCCAGTGTGCTATGATCTGCATAGCTCCCCTGGTGGCTCAGGGATAAAGAAGCTGCCTGACAATGCAGGAGGAGTGGGTTGTATTAGTGGGTTGGGAAGATCCTCTGGAGAAAGAAATGGGAACCCACTCCAGTATTCTTGCCTGGAAAATCCCATGGACAGAGGAGTCTGGTGGTCCATGGGGTCCCATAAGAACTGGACACTACCTATCAACTAAACGACAACAAAATGTTCTGAAAGGTAGCATCTTGTCTCCTTGAGGTTCTGCAGGTAGAGCTTCCTGCTGACCTGGCCAGTCTCCTGGAGCTTTCTTTTCAGAGCCACATAGAGCTGAGAAGTCAGGCTCATTCTTAATATGCCATCAAGTTCATGTTACTTGAGAAGAGTGGTAGCTAGTGAACTAACACTTGTGATAGCTACATACAAGAGAGCTTTTTTTTTTTTTAAAACAAAACAAAACAAAACAAAAAACACAAACCATGGGAACATGAACTGCTCTAGCACCTGATCCTCTACTTCCTAATGTGGTGTATTCTATGCTCAGGTACACGACTGATATGGTGGCATGTTGGGGGCATTAGGGGCAGAATGGATAGGTATTCTGAAGATAGTACCAGCTTTGGAATCAAACAGAACTGGGCCTGAGCCCAAGTTCTGCCATCTACTTGCTCAATAGTAATAATTTACCTCTTTGAGGCTCAGTTTCTCATCTGTGAAATGATGACAAAGAAACTTACTTAGACAGCCATTGTATTTGATGGTAATCAGCATCTCTAATTATAGCTTATACTAGTACCTGACACATGACAGATGCTGCTATGATAATGGTGCTGCTGATGGTGGTGATAATGATGGTGGTGGTGATGGCGATGATGGTGGTGGGTTATCATGGTGGTGGCTCCTGGGAGGCAATGGGGCTTTTTCTTCCCATTGAGTATTTTGAGGTACATGATCCTTCTTTGTGATTAGGAAGTTTTTGTTGTTCTTATTCAGTCTCTAAGTCATGTCCAACTCTTTGCAACCCCATGGATTGTAGCCCACCAGGCTCCTCTGTCTGTGGGATTTCTCAGGTGAGAATCCTGGAGTGGGTTGCTGTGTTTTTCTTCAGGGGATCTTCCCAAACCAGGGCTTGGACTCATATCTTCTACATTGTAGGTGGATTCTTTACCACTGAGTCACCAGGGACAATAGAATTTTGGGATTCTGAGGCTGGAGGGGATCTTCCTCCAGTCTTCTATATGTGATGCCTAATACATTTGAGTTAATATTTCATCCTCCATTTCCTTCTAATCCTTTCAGTATCTGCAACATCCTTCTAATGGGGCATTCAGTTACTCATAACCCTGATGCTGATCACATGGTTTCTTTCTGAGCAGTAGTTTCCTAACCTGGAAAATAGAGTTGATAATGCCCAGGTATCAAGATTGTTAAAAAAGTCAGAGGTCATGCATGTCAAAGTTGAGACTGGAGGGCAATAACTGTTTTCCTTTCTCCTTTCTCTTTCCCTTCCCTGGAAGTTGCTTGTTTCATCTTCTGATGGGTCTATTTATTTTTAGACCAAGTTTTGACTCCCTGGGCTTTTACCCATCAGTCTGTTTCCCTCTGTGTGGCCTCATGGGGGTGAATTGAGTCAGTCTTTCCTCCAGCCCTGCAGACCTCTCTCTGGTCTCCCAGTGTCTCCTTATCGCTAGTCCTTGCTTCCTTTGGTCACGCCTTGTCATCACATGGTTTCCAGTCCTTTTGCCCTATTTAATCTTCTCTGTGTGTGTGCCTACTTCCTTCCCAAACAGCAGTACCTATAAGAGTCAGAGGTGAAAGGGAACTTAGGGAGCATTTCACTTGTAGTGTTGTAGCTGGAGAAACTGAGGTCCAATGTAAGGAGTGTCAGTACAGCAAGTTCTGTGTGGTTGGCGGCATGTCCCAAGAAGTGTTTTCTTTTCTTTTTTACAATGGTATTTATTTATTTTTGGCTGTGCTGGGTCTTTGTTGCTGTGCAGGCTTGTGGCAGTGTGTGAGGTTTCTCATTTTGGTGGCTTCTCTGGTTGTGGAGCATGGCTCAAGGTCTCTTGGGCTTCAGTAGTTGTTGCTCATGGGCTCTAGAGCACAGATTCATTAGTTGCAGGGGATGGGCTTCGTTGCTCTGTGGCATGTGGGGTCTTCCTGGATCAGATATTGAACCCACATCTCTTGCTTCGGCAGGTGAATTTCTTAATCTTCAGCCATCAGGGAAACCCAAGAATTGTTTTCTGATTTATCTGTTTACAGCTCTGATGCTACAGAGGCAAGAATTTTTATACTTTCACTGCAGTATTTCCCTACTTTTTCCGGAAAGGCCTCCAGATACAGCAAAAGGGTTCTCTTGGTGGTAAGATCATCTGGATTCTTCAAGAATATTTTACATGCAACAGCAGTTGGTGTTCCTTAGCATGACCATTTGAAATTTGGATGAGCTTCTACTGTTTGAAGCTGGTGCAGCTGTACTGTGGAAGCATGAAGCTGGTAATTTTTATTCCACATGGCAACAGGAGTGGTCAGGAAAGAAGGCAGGGTTCCCCTATGAAATGGGGCTAAAGTATTTCCTTCAGGAAGGTCTCATAGTTCAACTGCAGGTGAATCATCCCATCTCTCTAGGCCTCGGTTTCCTCTTCTTAAAATGAGGGGTATGACCTCTGCATTGCCTAATGCTAAGGGTTATGGGAAGATTATGTGAAAACAATATATCGAATTATTTTTTTTTAGATTATAAAGCATGATGCATAAGCACACTTTCTTGCAAACTAGATTTAACAAATTTCTTATTGCTCAGTTATTGCTTGCCAATTCATAGTCATCTTGGTCACCTCAGACAGGTTGCCAAGTTTGGAATACCCTGTGCGGGTTAGATCCTTGGGTCAGGAAGATCCCCTGGAGAAGAACATGGCAACTCACTCCAGTATTCTTTCTTGGAGCATCCCATGGACAGAGGAGCCTGGCAGGCTTCAATACATAGTGGTGTAAAGAGTTGGACACGACTGAAGCAACTTAGCACACACACACAAGTTCATTGTTCTGTTTTTTTTTTTTTTTTCCTCTTGAGGTCAAGTTCAAGATTCCAGGCTCTGGAATGTCTTCTTGGATGACATCAGCCATGATGAGTTTTCTGTCATCTGAGCTTAGTCCTACTTGTTATGTTTTTTTTTTTTTTTTTTTATTTCAGGCACAATTATGTTATTCTACTTCATATTTGCCTTCTCCTAAACCAGGTTCCAGTGAGTTCTGCCAACTTCAGGTCTTACAAGGCTTTCCAGTCAAATCCTTTTGCATCTCACAAATGCATAAAAATAGAGCCACTGAAGCAAGAAATAAACCATTGAGGACATGTTAAGAGTTCAGTTCATTTCAATCATTCAGTCGTGTCCAACTCTTTGGGACGCCAAGGACTGCAGCACTCCAGGCCTCCCTGCCCATCACCAACTCCTGGAGTTTACTCAAACTCATGTCCATTAAGTCGGTGATGCCATCCAACCAGTTCATCCTCTGTCATCCCCGTCTCCCACCTTCAATCTTACCCAGCATTAGGGTCTTTTCCAATGAGTTAGTAATTCACATCAGGTGGCCAAAGTATTGGAGTCTCAGCTTCAGCATCAGTCCTTCCAATGAATATTCAGGACTGATTTCCTTTAGGATTGACAGATTTGATCTGCTTGCAGTCCAAGGGACTCTCAAGAGTCTTCTCCAACACCACAGTTCAGAAGCATCAATTCTTCGGTGTTCAGCTTTCTTTAGAGTCCAACTCTCACATCCATACATGACTACTGGAAAAACAATAGCTTTGACTAGATGGACCTTTGTTGTAAAGTAAAAGTTACCTTCCATTTATAATGCTTTGATTACAGTGAGGTTACTTGTTTTAAGTTTTTGGCCATACATATTTCTTTTACTTTTTCTTCCTTTCTCCCTCCCTCCTTCCTTCCTTCCTACTAGTGGTCAAACTTGGGTCTGCTTGCCCATGCACAGTGAAGCCAATTTATTGATACTGGGTTGTAGTGAAATAAGGTACAGTGTAAATTGCTGCAAGGAGTGCCAAGCAAGGGGTCAGGGTAACTAGTGCTTAAAAGACCCGAATTCCTCAAAGGCTTTCAGGGAAAGGTTTATAAAGACAGGGTGAAGGAGGGGGTGGGTGGGGTGTGAGATCAGCTCTTGGGCATTCTTCTGATCCCTTGGCAGTGAGGTAAGCAGGAGTCCACATTATCAACCTTCTGGTTCCAGCTGATCTGGGCAGCATACTGTTCACTTCTTCCACCTGGTGGGGGTTTCAGTATCTGCAAAATAACTCAGAGGACATGGCTCAGAATATTATCTACAGACCTTGAGGAGGAACTAAATGTCCCAGACTTTGCTTAATGGAGGAGAGTGAAAAAGTTGACTTAAAGCTCAACATTCAGAAAACTAAGATCATGGCATCTAGTCCCATCACTTCATGGTAAATAGATGGGTAAACAGTGGCTGACTTTATTTTTCTGGGCTTCAAAATCACTGTAGATGGTGATTGCAGCCATGAAATTAAAAGGCTCTTACTCCTTGGAAGGAAAGTTATGATCAACCTAGACAGCATATTAAAAAGCAGAGACATTACTTTGCCAGCAAAGGTCCTTCTAGTCAAGGCTGTGGTTTCTCCAGTAATCATGTATGGATGTGAGTGTTGGACTAAAGAAAGCTGAGCACTGAAGAATTGATGCTTTTGATCTGTGGTGTTGGAGAAGACTCTTGAGAGTCCCTTGGACTGCAAGGAGATCCCACCAGTCCATCCTAAAGGAAATCAGTCCTGAATATTCACTGGAAGGACTGATGTTGAAGCTGAAACTCCAATACTCTGGGTACCTGATGTGAAGAGCTGACTCATTTGAAAAGACTCTGATGCTGGGAAAGGTTGAGGGCAGGAGAAGAAGGGGATTACAGAGGATGAGATGGTTGGATGGTATCACCAACTCAAAGGACATGGGTTTGGGTAAATTCTGGCAGTTGGTGATGGACAGGGAGGCCTGGCGTGCTGTGGTTCACGGGGTTGCAAATAGTAGGACATGACTGAGCGACTGAACTGAACTGAAACTGTTATTATTTTGTCTTGCTTGACTGTTTTCCTTTCTTTCTGCATTTTTTCATCGACTGAAGTTTTCCCACAAACAAAAGGCAGGCTGAGGAGGTGGTAGCAGGGGGAGTCTTATTCAAGGAAGGCTTCGTGGGTTACTGATCAGTTATACCTCCTTCTGTCCTCTCTCTCTTCCTTTTTTCTTTCCTTTTTAAAAATTTCCCATTTGTATCTTTTCCCATTACCTTCAATGTTTTTTTCTTCTTCTAAATTTGTTAGATTTTGCTTTATGGCTTTTGTCTTTGTTGATATACTTCAAACCTTTTCTTATATATAAAAATTATGTAAATATTCATCAATCTTATCTAAGTATTCTTTATGTATTAAAACAATGAAATCTTTAATTTATGAAATGTCAACCCACTCTCTTATTTCTTGCCTGAAAAGTCCCATGGACAGAGGAACCTAGTGGGCTACAGTCTTTGGGGTTGCAAAGAGTTAGACTTGACTGAGCTTACATGTCAGATTGTAAAATATAAGTCAGGGTTCTAGTGTGGTATTTTTTCCCTAAATAAGTGAACTAGGATTTTCATTGCCTTTGCCAAGTGGAATCCTTTCTCCTCCAAATTGAAACATTTTATTCAGAATAAACAAAATGATCCAGTTCCATTGATTTGCCTGCCTTTATTGACAAGAGGCTATGATTCATTGTTTTTATTATTTTAGTTTCAAGTTACGATTTAATATCTTTTATTGCACAGATTCCCCTCCTTTTATTTCTACTGTTCTCCATTCCCTCCCTCACAATGTCCCATTTAGTTTTATAGCTTTATTCCTATAGATAATCATTAGGGTGTTAAGTCTTCCAAGACATTCTATTATATTTTGATTGAAATTGCATTACCATGGTGGGATAAAAGATTCCAGAAAATAAAGAAAAAACCAAATAATAGCAGAGTAGAAATCCAGAATTGTAAAGAAAATTATAGAGTCCCAGATTAGAGTGAAATTTGGTAGAGGAAAAAATGACAGAGATTAAAAAAAAAAATCAGAGAAAAAATGATAGAAATAAACATGGAGTAGAAAAAAGAATAACTCTTAGGCTTAAAGAATAAGTCAGAAACTGTATTCAAAGTAACACAGGAAAAAATGTTTCTGAAACCAAAGTAAGTTGTGAACCTTATCCAGGAAACTTAGCCAGAAGGTTTAATTAAATCTGACAAACATTTTGACAGATCCTGGTAAAAATGACGAATTCCATGAACAATGAAAGAATCCTAGAAAACTTCAGACAGAGGAAAAAAAGGAGTCCTCGGACATTTGTCTACAACATTGGATAAAGGCAGTCAATGGAACGGCATCTATTAGGTTTGTGAGGATTTGACTCAAAAATTCTATACGCAGTCAAATTGTCCTTTGTAATTTCAACAACTAACATGCATTTTCCTATTACAAAAGAAAAATATCTTCATGGTAGAAAATACAAACTTACTATTCAAATTGAAAACATCTCAAAACCTCAAAACCACATGGAATCATATATATATTTTTAATTCCAGTTTTTCCACTGCTTCCTCAGTAGTGGGGCCTAGAGACTTTGTGGATGTAACTTGTTTACATTCATTCTGCTCCCCAAGTCCTCACATTGATGACTGGAATTTGGCTCCATATTTCCGACCTAGCAGTCAGAAACGTTTGAGTTTGGTTTTGGTTAAAGAAGAACTGAGAAACAAGTTAGGAATGAACACACAGTGTGGAAATGAATGGACTTATTGCCTAAAAATTTGAGATTTAAATGTAACTCCTAAGCATTGAATGAAAACCAGCCAAAGCCATTGAAACAAATTTTTAGCGTCTGAAGTTGCGTAAACCGGAAGTGTCAAGGTGTTTATTCGAAACAAAGGTCATTACCGTAGGTAGAATGGGGCAGACACAAGTTTGTGTACGCAGTTCTCTATTTAATTTGTGTGGCTTTGGCTTCTTAGATCACAGAGCCCATTTTTCTTTTTTAGTACATATAAAATGATGATAATTATGTCCATCTTATGTAGTTGTTGTGAAGGTTAAATGAAATGATATTTATAACCAGCAGAGCAAGACCCTGTGTATTACCTCATTAATAAAATGATGATGGTTCAAATAATGATTTAGTAAACATAATCATCGTTAGCTTCATTACAGTGCTGAATAAAATCAGTGGATACTAGAAACCAAGAGATCGAGAAATTAAGGATTCCTTCAACATCTGGGCCAAGTAATTAATTCTCATATTCATAAGCTTTGGTGATACATTATGAAGTAATGTAGGCCTCTTGTGAATTATAACTTTTTAATTAATTCACCTCCTGGGTACTGATTAGGACTAATTTATAGCTTAGTTTGCATATACTTGGAAGAGGTTAAGCTGAATGTCTTTTGTGCACATATACGTATGTGCTCCTCAGACTTTTCTCCAAGCCAGCCTGTCTCTCCTCTCAGTCTGTCTTCCTCCTTGTGCAGAAGATTTTCCTGCAGGGTTTAATAATCCTGGCTAAAGGGGCAAACCATGTAGTAGTTTGTCCCATCTGCAGCCCTTTAGAGGTATCTTTCCTCTCTCCCTTCTTCCCTCCATTGGCTCCATTTTCTGCCACAGGTTATCCTCATGGGATGGGAGCCAAATGCTATCATTGTGGTTTAGGCCTGGTGTTAGAAATCTTGGTTGAAGTCCTGGCACTGTTAGCTGTTTACATTTATGTTACGTTGATGTTGTTTAGTCACTAAGTTGTGTTCAACCTTTTGCCACCCCATGGACTGTAGCCGGCCATTCTCCTCCGTCCATGGGATTTCCCGGGCAAGAACACTGGAGTGGCTTGCCACTTCCTTCTCCAGGGGATCTTCCCAACCCAGTGGTTGAACCTGAGTCTCCTACATCGGCAGGCGGGTTCTTTACCGCTGAGCCACCAGGGCAGCACAGAGATTGGTACTTATTCTTTCTGACTCTCAGTTTCCTCCAACAGGAAGAGAGGTTACAGAATATCTATGCTACCAGATTGTTGTAAGAATTGGACAGATAACATAGGTTAACTTGAGCTTCTCTGCTTATGGCTATTTCTAAGGGGTGGTTGTTGCAATGTCAGAAACAATAAAGCTGCTCCTTTGAAAGGGAAATTCCTCCCTCCTATCTTCCAACAAAGAGAGATGGGGACACTGAGAGAAGCGGAAAAGGCACTGTGAGACCTAAGTGCCTGACTAATCACGGAGCACCACGACGCCTCACCCCACCTGTAGCCATTTTCAGCCTCACCCCACCTGTAGCCATTTTCCCTTTAAAAAGCCTTGTACCCCGCGGCTCGGGGCCGCTGCCCTCACTCCCCTGCGTCGGTGTGTGTGTGTTGCGGTCCAGACCCGGGTCTGCAATAAACTTCCTCATGCGCTTGCATCGGTGTAAGGCCTCCTGGTGATTTGTGGAGATTAGGATCTGGGCATAACAGCACCAGGTGGGAGGTGGGTGTTCTGGCTTTGTCGCCCCCTCCCTGAACGAAGCGGACCCTGGCACGACAGGGGAGGCCTTGGACATGGCTGGCCTTGTTTCATCCTGTCAAATGGTGAGTGGGGTTGGGACAAGCCCTGGGGGTGTTGGAGGGGGGTGTCAAGAGCACAAGTCTGGGTCCAGCATTGGTGCTGTTTGCAGTGTGAGCTTGGGAAACCTGCCTAACCCTTCTGAGCCTCATTTTTTCCCTAGCTATTGAATAGAAGGTGATGATAACCATCTTGCCCTTACAAAATAGCTACGGAGATTAGATAAGAAAATGAGTGTGAAAGTGATTTATCAAGTGTAAAGTGCTTCGCAGATGGTAGTTATTACTGTGGTTGATTTCAATGATCCCATTCAGTCCTATAGATTTGTGATTCTAAACGCAGTGGTATGAGCAAGAGGCTTATTTTTTCAAACAACTGTCGATATGATTTCCTCTGTTTCCAGTTCCTCATGTACAATCAAGGCCCTGACTCATCTCTGGGAGGAAATGTCCCTCCTTGGGGTTTCTGCCTGCCACGGGGATATTGGGGTGACCCAGAGGACGGATTTAAGCTTTGTTAACCCCGTGGGATGTAGAGTTGCAAAATGTAATTGAATCTTTTGAGGTTTAAATCCAGTTTCCTTTATTCAGATTCAGGTCTTTCAAATCCCTTCCCTTTTTTGTTTAAACTCAGAAGCTTCGAGAGGGCATTGATGGCTTCTTGGGCTTGAGACTGTCCTCCTGGGGAGGCCGTAGGAGGCCCTTCTGCTGAACAGAGTGTAAACGAATCTGAAGCATATGGATCTGATTTATCCCACGATATGCACGTTTAAGTCTTGAGCAGAAAAAGGCCTGGAAACATGGATTTGTGTTTCCCTCCGAAACTCTAAACATTTATAAATAGATCAAGATGCACAGTGTGTGGGGAGGCGAGGGGTGGACAGATTCATTCTCACTGTGGCTGAGTGTCTGGCTTGGAGGTGCTCAGGCAGACTCGTGCTGCCTTCAGGGGTCCTAGTGAGCCCTTTGAAGAGCTCTCCTGTCCCTCTGCCTTTGAAAGTGAAGTCACTCAGTTGTGTCTGACTCTTTGCCACCCCATGGACTGTAGCTCACCAGGCTCCTCTGTCCATGGAATTTTCCAGGCAAGAATACTGGAGTGGGTTGCCATTTCCTTCTCCAGGAGATCTTCCTGACCCAGGGATTGAACCTGGGTCTCTGCATTGCAGGCAGACGCTTTACCATCTGAGCTACCAGGGAAGACTTTCTCTGCCTTTGGACGCTCTAATTTTACCTGTACAATCAGGTGCCTATGTTGCAGGTCCAGTGAAAAAGGAAAATGCTGCTCCCCATGGTCAAAGGTGAAGAATTTCAGGATGGCAGCCACAGAGGGTTAGAGTTAGCAGGGTTCCTGTGCGGCGATGCAGGTAACGTGCCCAGGAAGCTGACTCTGTTAATCTAGCCATCACACAGTCCCTCTCCTGCCTCAGGCTGTTTCCCGTTGTTTCCTTGACTCTCCAGGAGGGGTGAGGTGCCCTCCACTGTGTTCCTAGAGCCTCTTCTTCTCCCCTCTATCGGTGCATCCTTTAAATATCATGGACTGTTTATGTATTCATTTATTCACTCAACAAACTTCGCAGAACTGCCTACTATGCACTGGGTGCTGTGCCAAGTGCTGGCAAGCACATTCTGGGAGACTGGAAGAGGGGAGACACTCAGCCGAAGAGAGTCTAGAAAAGTTTACTTTTGGAGGTGATGCTTGAACTGAATCTTAAAGGATAAGTAACTGAGAAGGGGATTGGGAGGATTTGAATGAACAAGAACAAAAGGAATAGCTGGGTTTGTGTTGTGGCTGGTGCATGATGCTTGAGACAGAGGCTGAAGTTAAATGGGACTGGAGAGGTAAGCAGGCATGAGCTGATCGAGGGTTCCGCAAGCCGCACAGCTTGCTCTGTCTCATCCAGGAAGCCCTGAAATGTTGTCTGCCAGGAGTAAAGAGTCAGATTTGCATTTTAGATGAATGAGTCTGGTTGCAGTGGGGATAGCAGGCCTATATGGGTAGAAGCAGGTAGATAGATTAAGAGGTAATTCCAGGCAGGAAATAATGGTGACCTCAAATGAAATAGCAACTGTGGGGAATGAAGAAAAATGTATGGATTCAGGAGATAGCCTCCGTGTAAGATTGGTGGGATTGAATTGAAGATGAACCCTGGGTTTATAATCGATGACTTTTTCTATGGTGTAATTCAAACTGAGAAAGATTATTAAGAAGCTTTTTGCCGGGTGGATGGCCATGGAAATGGAAATGAGTTTTGTTTTGAACAACTTGAATTTATGGCTCCTAACAGGAAGTGTGCAGCTGGCAGTGAACATAATGGCTTGAAGCCATGGGGAGAGGTCTGGCTGGAGCTGTAGGATTCAGGACGTGAGTATTTGTATGGCAGTCAAACCCCTCCCTCTCTCCTCATTCAGTAAACTCATATAGTAACTTTAATAAGATACGACTGGATGGTTTCCATTGCATTTGACAATGAGTTATGATAACTAATAAATTATAAAATCCATATCGATGGGGATGGGACAGGAAGCTGTTGGCTGAAGAGTGAATGGAAGGTTGAGGGAGTATTAAGAGAGAAGGTCAGGAAATTAATTTTAGAAGTTTGTATAAGAAAGAAAGGTGAGTTTTGGATGGTAGGCTAAAAGAGCGATTTGAATGAAGGGAGATCATCTTTAAGATGTGTATTAGTTTCTGATGGCTAATGTAACAAATTGCCACCAGTTTATTGGCTTAAAATACACAGATATATCCTCTTACAGTTTTGGAGATAAAAAGTCCTAAAATCAATGCAGGGTTGCATTTGTTCTCAGGGATGGATCTAGTCCCTTGCCTTCTGCACCTTCTAGAGCTTGTCTGCATGTCTTAGTTCATGGTCCCCTCGTTTCATCACTCTGACCTCTGCAGCTGCTATCACGTCTTCTCTGGCTCTGACTCTCCTCCCTCCTTATTATTAGGACTTTTGTGATAACATTGAGTCTGCCTGGAAAACCTAGGAAAATCTCTCCAGCTCAAGGTACTCAGTTAATCAATCGGCAAAACCCCTTTTGCTGTATAAGGTAATGTATTCACATATTCTGGGAATTAGACATCTTTGGGTGGGGGCACTGTTCTGTCAAATACTGGATGGGAGAGAATTGAACATGTTTGAAGTCTGAGGAAAAGGAGGCAGGAAAGAGAGAGAATGGGGGAAACAGGGAGATTATAGATAGGTGGATAGATATTTGGGATAGAGGAGAGGAAATGATAATAGTGGACATCAGGTGCAGCTGGAGGAAGCTTTGGAAAATTGGGAAAAATAAAATAGCAATGGGAATGGGTATGTTTGGGTTTACAGCTCAGGAGGCATGAGGTTGTAGGGCCATGAGAACTGTTTAGTAGGGGGCTTGAGAGGAGTGGTAAATGTGTGTATTGAAGGAACTTGGGGTGGAGGTATCTGGAGAAGTGAAGAGGTTGAAAGGAGGGCATAGGATCCAGCTGGGTTGGAGAGATGACTTTACAGCTGTTCCCAGTCCAGGATATTCACTTTCCCCCAAGACCACTGAGCCCTTTGGGTATAGACATGCAGAAGGGTTGGTGCTCACCTGGCAGGGGCAGCAGAAGCTATTAAAATCACTGTGGTCCAATCGCCAGCCCAGGATTGATGCTCGGGACTGGTGCAGCGAGATTTCCCGGGGGGGAGGGAGGAGGGAGGGGGGATCCAGAGGGGAAGCATATGTAAACCCATGGTGATATCATGACAATGTATGGCAAAAACAATAATAAAAAAAAAAAATCACTGTGGTCCAGATCGTCAACCTGTGATGGCTTGCTTTGTGTCAACTTGGCTGGGGCACGTGATTCCCTGGCATCTAGTTAAGCATTATTCTGGGTGTGTCTGTGATCTTATGTGGGTGTGTCAGTGAAGTTGTGTTGGTGTGTCTGGATGAGGTTGGCCTTTGAATCAGTAGACTGAGTAAAGCAGACTGTCCCTCTCAATGTCACTGGGATTCATCCAATCACTTGAGGACCATCCTAGAATGAAAATAGTTCTCAGTGAGAGGAAACTTCATCTGCCTGACTGCTGGAGCTGAGACATGAGTCTTCTCCTGCCTTAGACTAGAACTGCACCATTGGTTCTCCCCAGGTCCAGCCTGCTCTTTAAACGTTGGGACTTGGCTTCCTTAACTACAGGAGCTCTAATCTCATAATAAATCTCCCTGTGTATCTCCATCTGCCTGTCTCTGTGTCTATATCATCCCTGTCTCTATCTCCTATTAGCTCTATTTCTCTGAAGACCACAAACTAATCCAGGCTTCGGATTGGGAGAGAAAGGGAGAGAGACCCAGAGGGTGTGGGAAAATGGAGGAATCCAGGACCTAGAGGTCTCTTCAAGGTCAAAAACAGATGTAGGAGAATGAGACAGGAGGGATACTGAGAATTGGAAGTGATGGTTCAAAGGTAGGATAATGATGCTTATTATTTGTGAGTTGCCAGGACACCATCTTCAGAGAGTCTAATTAGGTCAAGCTGGGGGCTTTCCTGGTGGCTCAGATGGTAAAGAATCTGCCTGCAAGGCCGGAGAGCAAGGTTCAATCCCGGTCAGGAAGATTCCCCTGGAGAAGGGAGTGTCTACTCACTCCAATATTCTTGCCTAGAGAATCCCATGGACAGAGAAGCCCTACCATCCATGGGGTCACAAAGTGTCAGACATGACAAGTGACTAACACTTTCACTTTTCAGGGGGCAACCGAGTGTGTTTCACAGATAGATGTGCAGTGCACCTAGGGTCGAGAACCTCCTTATCAGGAGTGACTGGTAACCAGTAGGACGTGGTCTGGGAGGACCACCCCTTCAGCCCATCACCTGAGGGTTGATGGCTTCCATGGCATCTTCCTGTAGAGGAGACCATGTCTGACCTGTCTCTGGGGGCAATTGCCCATTTTCTTTGTGCAGTCATTCTTCCTGGAGCTCTGAGGAGGGTAGCTTCTGTCAGCGCTCTGCCAGAAACACTGGCTGCCTCTCCTTGTGAATTCAGGCATGGCTTCCCTTTCCTTTCTTAGCTTCCCACCTTCTCTTTCAATGTCAAATTCCGCTGCTCGGTGGAGGAGGGAGGGGTGTGGTGAATGTCTTTTGGAAGCAAGACTCACTTCCTTCTGAGCTGATCTGCTCTCAGGTAGAAATGCAGACACCATGTGTCACACTATTAGAGATAAATCCTGCAATGGTTGGAGGCTCAGAGGGGCAATGTTCTTTGACTATTTCATGCCAAATATCACATGGGTTGCACCCACACACTCCACTTGATTAGTCCCTTGTAGAGTGATGAATGTATAATGGACACTCAATAAATGGCTCTGTTCCTCCAATCACGTGGTCAATAAGAACGAGAGTTCTTAAAGGACCCATTGAACTCAATTTTGAAAAGCATTGAAAATGATGAAATGTTTACCAGGTGCCAAGCTCTAAGGCAGATTGAGTATATACATGACATCACTTCTTTGTTTCAACAACCTTTTGATGGAATTATCACCCTCATCTTGGGAGTGATAAAACGGAAAACAAGGCAATGATCTGAGCTCTTCAAAGTTTGGACAACACCCTCATACCTCTTTTTGCATGAAAGTTGTATTATTAGAGGTAGCGGTCAGTGGGTTTTCATTAGAGCTGAATTCTCCTTTTGTTAATTTGGACTTAATTTTTCTGTATATGATGCTGTGGTTCATTCTTTAATTGTCAATATATGATTAGCACCACCCTGCTTCCTCTCTCGTTTCTCATCTTTCTTGTTAACTGTTCATACTCTGGCTATGACAAATTCTAACCATCCCTGGCTAAGGTGTTTAAATTTTTTTTCTTTATTTAGGAGGATGTGAGAAGAAAGAGAGGATATTTTTATAGTGTGGAGTGCCCAGAACTGGAAGCTGAATCTCCTGCTATCCTTCCCACTTTGGAACAGAGAATCTTCTCTATTCTAGATATTAGTTTATTGTGTAACACTGCATTCCAAATTTAGAACTCTAGTGTCCCTTTCATATATCTCCTAGTCACAGATGTTGATTTATCCTTGGTAAAGCATAAATATTCCAGACCCTTGCAAAGAGATCCCTTTTCTAGCTTATGGAAATTTATTCTGAGGTAGGAAGGGTTAAGCTTTCTTTTTGGCATCTATCTGAATAAACAGTGCAATTCTGTGGCATCTGAATTCTGCATTCAGATCAGCATTCTTAAGAAAGCAAGATGACCTGATTTTTTTCTTCGCTTGGAAGTGCATTGTGATGAATCCACAAAATACTTGCGCCCGTCTCCTGTGTCTGGAAGATAGCTTGCATGATGGTGTTATTTCCAGCAGGGTGGTAGTTTATAGGCAGAATCAGAGAAAGCTTTAGGAGAAAAATTATCAGTGAGACATGAAAGTAGCTGGCCAGGGATGAGCCCAGAACCTCTCAGTCCATGTTTGTCCCCATGATACTCCAGAGTGAAAGAGGCAGAGGAGAACTAGTTAGAAGTCCATGGGAAATAGTCATCTGTAAACAGTGCCTCTGGCATCCTGAGACTGGGGAATTTGTTGATGTGTGAATTCACCTACTGAAGGAAAGGTCATTGAGACAGACCTTCAGGAGGACAAGGGAACTTGCGGAGATGGGAGAGGCAGGGTGGCATGGCTTAGGGAGATGGATGATATTGGAATGTGAAGAGAGGGGTGATTTCCCTGGAGGTCCAGTGGGTAAGACTCTGTGCTCCCAATGCAGGAGGCCTTTGTTTGATCCCTGGTCAGGAAACTAGATCCCACATGCCACAACTATGATCCCAAATGCCACAACTCAGAGAGCCTGTGTGCCCAGTGAAGATCAAAGATCGGGTGTGTTTCAGGTTGAAAAAAAAGAGGGTGGATGGAGGCCTGAACTTGACCCTTGGGAAGGTGAAGGGGACAGATTTAGGACTCCCAGGTAAGCTTGGTACTGTGATTGTTGTTCAGTCACTCAGTTGTGTCCAACTCTCTGCGACCCCATTGAATGCAGCATGCCAGCCTCCCCCATCCTTCACAGTCTCCTGGAGTTTGCTCAAACTCTTGTCCATTGTGTCGGTGATGCCATCCAACCATCTCATCCTCTGTCATCCCCTTCTCCTCCTGCCCTCAACCTTTCCCAGCATCAGGGTCTTTTCCAATGAAGTGATTCTTCACATCAGGGGGCCAAAGAATCGGTACTGTGATGCGGGGTTAAATTAGAAATGAAGATGAGCAAGTTTGGAGATCACAACCCAGACCTCAAGCTGCTTTACCTCTGTGAGCCTCAGTTTTCAAGTGTGTAAACTGGGCACAACTGTAGCCACTCCTAGAGTTCTGAGAATTAGATGAGGTGATAATACTGCACAAAGCCTCAGTCCAGAGCCAGGGGCCTGTCACCAAGCAGGAGGGATGCACAGCTGGTGCTGTCCTCTCTGCTTTCCCGGAGGAGGGGATTCACTTTGAAGCAAAGGAAGAGAGAAAGACGAAGGTCACAGAGGAGACTGGCAGAGAGGAAGGAAATCAAGGGAGCTTATGTCAGCAGCTCCCACATGCAAGCCCACTTTGATCTTTAATCCTAATATTTATCTTTGTAAATGAACACAGCACTTTAGAGTGGGAGGAACGTCACGGTTGCTTGGCCAGCATTCTGCCTTCATCCACGTGAAGTCACTGAGCTGCCTTTTGTGAGATTGGGCTTGTCCTACATCACCCAACCTGGGAGAGGAGAGACTGGGGTCAGGATTCTATGGTGAATTCTGAGTTCTTCCTCTCAATGTCTGGAGGAGAGGACCCTTTTGGCAGACACCACATTGCCTGGCCCAGGGTGGCCCAGGACTCGTGGTCTCCAGGTGGGGGAGCTCGGTGAACCCATGCAGAACTTGGAACCTTCCATGTCCAACCTCCCTATGATTTTACAACAAGTTTAGTTCAGTTCAGTTGCTCAGTCGTGTCCGACTCTTTGAGACCCCATGGACTGCAGCACTCCAGGACTCCCTGTCCATTGCCAACTCCTGGAGGTTTACCCATACTCATGTCCATTGAGTCGGTGATGCCATCCAACCATCTCCTCCTCTGTCATCCCCTTCTCCTCCTCCTGTCAATTTTTCCCAGCATCAGGGTATTTTACAACAACATTTCTCCCTAAATCTGGTTAGAAGAAGAGTGAGTCCCCCATGGTCTTTGAAAAACGAACTTGTTAAAGTGATCAGGCCTGCAGCTGGGAAATACCACGTGTGATTTCCCATCTGATCCAAGACAGGACAGCCCTAAGGAGGTGAGAACCCCTGTTCTGGTGGGAATTCCTCAGAGAAACAGCTCCCTTTTCTCAAGTGACAGCCTCCGAGGTAGTACCAGGCCTGAGATTCTCCTGTGTGAATCTCACTCTGATGGTGCTGGTTTAGTTGCTCAGTTGTGTCTGACATTTTGTGACTCCGAGGTACTGCAGCCCGCCAGATTCCTCTGTCCATGGAGTTCTCAGGCAAGAATACTGAAGTGGGTTGCCATTTCTTCCCCCAGGGGATCTTTCTGGCCCAGGGATTGAACCTGAATCTCCTGAGTTGCAGGTAGATTCTTTACTGCTGAGCCACCTGGGAAACCCAAATCTCACACTAGTCCAAGTTTATATATTGATTATCCTGGAAACCAAAAAAATTTGTATTATACCAACAAAAGCCATGGATAATATTTTTTTTCTTCTAGTGAGCCTTGACTTAAAGAGAAATCTGCATTTAATCAGGCTTCCTCAATGGGCTACAGTCGGTGGGGTTGCAGAAGAGTTAGGACTCAGCGACTAAACAACAACTGTGCTTAGCCAGAATCTGTTTTGCATCAGTTACAGTAATGCTGGAAGCATGAGGCACCTGGTGGTGTCTGGAGTCCCAGGTTCTAGTTCTGATTGGGTTCTGCTTCTCAAGTGACCCTGGATGGCTTCTTTCCCCTCCCTTACCCTCTGTGTTTCTGTTTGTAAAACCAGAGATTTGTTCTATATTTCCAAAGTCCTTCCTTCTCGATCTTGCCGTGTGCCACTGAGGTGACCAGCTCCCTCTTTCTCCAGGAGAAAGAGAAAAGATACTCAGGAAAGCAAGCGGGGGCTCGTTGGGAAGTTCGTTGTGCTATGGTTTGTTCCTCTTTCCTCTGCCCAGAACAACCTTCATGCCCCTTCTCTACCTGGAATCCTCTCTTTTGTTCTTCCAGACCTGGAAGGAAATGGCCACCTACTCCAGTGTTCTTGCCTGGAGAATCCCATCAACGGGGGAGCCTGGTGGGCTGCAGTTCATGGTGTTTCAAAGAGTCGGACGTGTTTGAGCAACTCGGCACACGGGCTACACTACTTTCTTAAGTCCTTTATGACCCTGGGGTGAGAGGTTGGGATATTTACAAAGTACTTTGTGTGCATGCTAAGTTGCTTCAGTCCTGTCCAACTCTCTGAGACTCTGTGGACTGTAGCCCACCTGGCTCCTCTGTCCGTGGGAGTCTCCAGGCAAGAACACTGGAGTGGGTTGCCATGTCCTCCTTCCATGGAATCTTTCCAACCCAGGGATTGAACCCAAATCTCATATCTCCTGCATGGACAGGTGGGTTCTTTACTACTAGCACCAACTACAGAGAACAAAGGACAGTAGCGCTGCTGTTACCAAGTACAGTGGTCTTCACTGATATCTGTGGGGAATCACTTCCAGGATCCCCATGATACCAAAGTCTGCCGATGCTCAGGTCCTTATGTAAAGCAATGTGGTACTTACTTATGACCTACCCGTATCCTCTTGTATATTTTAAATCATCTCTATATTGCTTTAAGTACTTAATACCATGTAAATGCTATGTCAGTGGTTGCCAGTGCATGGCTAATTCAGGTTTGCTTTTCGGAGCTTTATGGATTTTTTTCCCAAATATTTCTGATACAGGGTTGGTTGAATCCAAGGATTTAGAACCCGTGGATCTGGAGGCTGACTGTGCCACAAATGGAGTGGCTTAAACAACAGACATTTGTTGCCTCAGGGTTCTGGAGGTTTGGAGTCCAAGATTAAAGCGTTGGCAGGCTAGGTTCCCTCTGTGAGGCAGAATCTGTTCAGTGCTTGCTCCTAGCTTCTGCTGGTTGGCTGGTAATCTTTGGCATCATGGGCTTGTAGAAGCATCATCTCAATCTGTTTCCATCTTCCCCTGATGTCCTCCCTGCGTGTGTCTGTTGCCACAATTCCCCTTTTAATAAGGACACCAGTCACGTTGCATGCGGGGCCCACACTACTCCAGTGGGATCTCACCTTAGCTAATTAGGACTGTGCTTTCAAATAAGGTCATGTTTGGAGCATCTGGGGGTTAGGGCTTGAACACCAGAATTTTGGGAGAGGTGAGAACACAATGCAACCCACAGCATATACTCTTGTGCCTATTTCTGGACTCCCTTCTCCCCAAGCTGCAACAGTAGCTAACATCTATACCTGATAGATGGTTCACCAAACAAAGCTCTGTAATTTCGTTCTATCTTCTCATCTACCACGGGAGGTAGTTATTATTACAATAGGAAGACTGAAGTTCAGAGACATTCAGTGACTTGCCCAGGGTCACACAGCTAGTGGTGTTGAAGTAGGGCAGGTGGGACCGTAGGGCCTGGATTGAGCAAGGCTTAACACATGCGGCACAGTAGGGCAGCGCATGCTTGAGTTCTTTAGAGTTTAATCTTGCTGCTTAGAAAACTCCTGGCTTAAGTCTGTCGTAGTCAAGGGACGTAACCAGAGTGATAAATTTGATCTGTATCCTTAAGACAGTTGAGTCTGTCTCTCGTCTCAGACTGAAAGACTCTTTAGGAAATCATTTCCTCATGTTGACTTTTTTTAAAATGAAGCTTTTGGACTAAATACATATTTTACTTAAAAAATTTTTTTTTTATTGCATGAGCACAGTATTTATCTCATCGAGAATTATGATAAACCCCCTGAATGTTTCATGTTTTTCACAATTCATATGGAACAAATTAAAAGTAGCTTTCCATAGTATGGATTGCCCCAGAGAATGGCTCAAAGACCGTTCCTCCCACCCACTTCCTCCAACTTCACGTCCGCCTTAAATTTCTCCATCTTCCAGCAGAGAGAGGCTCAGGAAGAAGCTCCCCAGGAAGCACCAGGCCCCGCATCCCAAGCAGAGAGCATACTTGGAGACATTGTCTGATGGGCCACAGCATCTTATGAGGGAGTGTGTGCATGTGCGTTCAGTCGTTTGACTCTTTGCGACCCCATGGACTGTAGCCCGCCAGGCTCCTGTGGCCATGGGATTCTCCAGGCCAGAATACTGGAATGGGTTGCCATTTCCTTCTCCAGGAGATCTTCCCAACCTAGGTATCGAACGTGTGTCTCTTGAGTCTCCTGCATTGGCAGGGAGATTCTTTACCACTGTGCCACCTGGGAAGTCCCCTATGAGGGAGAGGTGTCATTTTAGCTGATTTTTGTTTGTTTGTAGGCATACAGGATTTGGAAGATTGGTAATTTTTATTACTTTGTTCAGGGTTTTAAATATACTTTGTCAGTCGCTTCAGTACGTATTTTAAAGAGAAAAATGTAAGCCACCAGCATGAGCTCCCTCTGCTGGGACATGGTTGTAAAAACTTCTGACTTCATGGAATTTGCTGGATTCTAGGATTTGACTTGCTACGGTTACAGTAAACTCTACTTTGGTGTGTCCCGGTTACAGGGCTAAGAAATGCTGAATTTGGATTTAAACCCATGTCTGTTGGGCTAGGAAGGACTGTTTGATTTCTGTTGCTCCATGTTGCTTCAGGAGAAGGGGATGACAGAGGATGAGATGGTTGGCTGGCATCACTGACTCAATGGACATGAGTTTGAACAAGCTCCAGGAGTTGGTGATGGAGAGGGAAGCCTGGTGTGCTGCAGTCCATGGGGTCACAAAGAGTCGGATGCGACCGAATGACTGAAATGACTGATGTTACTTCAGTGGAATTGGCTCTGAGTGGTGACCCTGCTATTCTATACCAGTGACCTTAAGAAAATCACTTACCTTCTCAGTGAGTTACTGTGATGAGTAGATGCACATGAAGTGCCCAGGTATTCAACACGTTTTGGTGAGAAGCCAAAGTCCTGGGACAGTGAACCTGTTGATCTTGCTTAGGGAAATCTGGGAGGGGTGGGATTAGAGTTGGCAATTTCCCATGTGTGTTAACAGCCCTTTCACACCCTGGCATCAAATCACACTCAGAAAGAGTGGGTCTGACTTCCCCCAAAAGGACAGTGAGAAGCACCAGTTCTGTCGACTTTATCCCAACACAGAGCAAAGATTTCAGGAGGAAGGCAAGCCCTTTGGTAACCTCAGACAGCTGAGATGTCCTGACCACTGAGTCTGTGGAGAAGAATCTTAAGTGAGGTCTCAGAGGTGGCTCACCAGATATGGAAAGGGAACTGAATCTTCTCTCTGGGCCCTTCTTGGCCCCAGTGGACCAGAGAGAGTAAAGGTGGTGAAGAGGCAATGACAAGAAGTGCCAGGTAGCATCCAGTGTCTGTTGATCCATCTATTCATCTACCAATCCATCCATCCATTTATCCATCCACCCATCCATCCATCTACCAATCCATCATCCATCTATCTATCCATCTGTCCATCCACCCATCTACCAATCCATCCATTCATCCACCCAGCTGTCCACTCATCTATTCATCCATCCATCCATCCATCCATCTGTTCATCCACCATTCATCTTCCTTTCAACATATATTGAAGACTGTTTCATGTTAGCCGATTGAACTTAGGCATGAAGATATACATGTACATCTCAAAGGTCGCTGTCCTCTAAGACCACTCTCAGCTCCTCTCTATCTAGTAATTCTGGTTAATTTTTTTTTCATAGAGCTTTTCATTATCTGAAATTATGTATTATTATTATTATATTTCTTGCATGTCTCCTTCACTGGAACGTGAGCTCCACTAGTGCAGAAATCTCATTTGTCTTTCCATAGGTATGTTCTCAGTACCTACTATGGTGTCTGGCAAATAGTGATCACACAAGATGATTTCAGAGGGGTTCATGGTGCTGATCCAGTGCCATTAACCATAACTCAAAGGAGCTGAGGAACCGTAACAAAGAAGTGGGAGGTTTACCCTGGGGAGGAGGTAATTACACTGGGACCAGCTCTGAGGCTGGCTACTGGTTCTGTAACTGTGACAGATTTTTTTTTTTTAAGTGTTGATCAACAGCACTATATTAGTTCCTGGTGCACAATATAGTGAACTGATGCTTTTATACATTTCAAAATGGTCACCATGGTGAGTCTAGTTACCATTTGTAACCATGCAAAGTCATTACAATATTATTCACTCTATTTCCCGTGCTACACATTTCCTACTTGTTGTTCAGTCACTCAGTCGTGTCCTACTCCTTGCCACCCCATGGACTGCAGCACGCCAGGCTTCCCTGTGCTTCACTATCTCCCAGAGCTTGCTCAAACTCATGTCCATTGAGTCAGGGATGCCATCCAACCATCTTGTCCTCTGTCCTTAGTTAGAATGATAATAATTGTGATAGTAGTGCTAATTCTTTATTACTGGTTTTTGAATACCAACAGACTTTCCTAGGGACGTCTTAGGTTTTATTTCTAATTCTCACAATAAACTTACAAGGCTGTCAAGACGACAAAACCATCACGACCTCTCTTGCCTGGTGAGCCACTCTCACCAATGACTGAGGCCACAGGTCCTGGGCTCAGGTGGCCCGGGTTCAGAGTCCAGCTTCACCTCCCTCCTAGTTGTGCAACCTTGGGCAACAAAGAGGTGACACTCAGCCTCTCTGTGCTTTGGTTTCCAAATGCAGGAATCTTAATCACATCTGTCTCCTAGAGCTGTTAGGAGGAGTGAACAAGGTGACACACAGAGCGCTTCAAGCAATGCTCGTAAATGTCACTGCCACTGTTATTAGGTGACAGCCCTGGGCTGAGCACTTGATGTCATGTCCTCACTCTGTTCTCATAAAACCCAAGAGAAAGTTCTTACTATATCCATTTTAATGAAGAGGAAACTGCAGGCATAGGGGTTAGGACTTGAGACCACCCAGCTGAGAGGTGCTGAGTAAACCAGGATCACATTCACAGGCTGAGCCAGTTCCCCAGGCCTCTGCCCTCCACTGATCCCAGTGGGTTTCCATTCCCTGTGCCTGGGAAGGATGGCTGAGCCATCTCAAGAGCTGTCCCATGCTGGTTTGGGCTCTGTGAAGCCCTACACGGGGCTGCTTTCTCCCATCTACAGGAGACCCCAGCAAAGCATACAGGAGGCATGTGTGGGATTCGGTGGAAATCACTGTTTATCCCTGGAGAAGGCAGCCTTGCATGGTACTGCCATCCACCTCCACTCCACCCAGCAAAAGACCCAGGCACTCTGCACCTTGTCTGTGACTGTTTCCCACTGCTCTGTAGTGAGCATCGCTTCCATCACCGCCTTCCTGCCAGGATAGCCTTGGGACTTGGAACAGTGTGTGAGTGATGTCTGGTGGGGCTTTGAGGATCCTGTCCCATCCTCTGGCTCCTGGGGGTGGGGGTTGCCCTTTGTTCACTTGTAGACCTTCTGGCTGTCCCAGGGATCACACCGTCCAGGGTCAACCGCATATCAGAGTGGCGATGCTGTTGCCATGGATCACGCCAACATCTGGTTGAGTCCTGCTCGTGCAGGGCACTTTCCAGAGCTGGAGGGCACAGAGGGGACTGGACCAAGCAGGGCTTGACGACCCAGCCCTGCAGCAGCATTCCACCCACTGCAGCGTCTCTCCCTGTTGCCGCTGCTTCCTCAAGCGCTCAGCACCTAGACCTACCCTGTGCTCATTCCTCCAGGGTGGGGGCTGTGCAGCCGGCTAGGTGTGCTCCCAGTGTGTTCTCTTCTGCTTTTGGGTATGATCCCAGGTGCATTTCTGAGCAAATATGTGCCAACAGTTTTACAGTGAGGGATGGGTTAAGTATGGGGGAGGTTTTGACTTTTACTTCCACACTTTTGTTTTCCTTCCAGTTGTTTCCATAAGGGAGAAATGATAGGTGTGGTGCCCAAACGCTGGGATGTAGGTCTTTGCTTCCAAACAGGCCATAATCGCTGCAGAGCAATGGGCATTGAAGGCATGGAGAAGAGAGACTGGACTCCTAATGTTGTCTAGAACGTTGTCAGGGGAGACTTAAAGGAGATACTGACACGATCTATGGCAACAGCGTCACCACTCTGGTATGTGGCTGGTGGTGGTGGTGGTGCTAACCTGGATGGTGGTGGTCCCTGGGACGGCCCGGTGGACTCCAGCACCAATGATGGACATAGGAGGATGGCCCTGTTCTTCTCAGTTGAGGTGGAATTCAGAGAAGACCTGGCAGAGGTCTGGCAGGAGACCTGGCAGGAGACCTGGCAGAAGATCAGGCAGCCCACTGCCATGAGAGGAAATGGAAGATAATTTGTATGATAATTTTCTGACTCTGAAGCCCCATGAGGGGCTCTAGAAGAGTCACGAATGTCTGATGAATCCATGCACCTCTGAGACCTGCAGGATGACGGCTTTCCTCCATCCAGGTTGGTTTGGAGCAGAGACCTTCTTTAAAGAGTCTAGAGAATTGCATCAGTTAAGTCTTTGCTTTTGTGCCCACTATAAAACTACTCTACATAAGTTGGTTTTCTCTAGCCTAGTTCTAGTCTCTCTTAGAACTTTTTAAAATTACTGATCTTCTCTGACTTAGAAAGGGAAGGACAGGAAGATTGATTCAGATGATCTTATGTTAATAAACAAAATTCATAGTATTTTGTATAGTAATCAAGATATTAATAGTTCTGGTATATCAATTTTATTTAATATAGGCTACCTTTGGTCCATGTTTCAGCCAACCAACTGACAGAACAAATCTCTTCCTAACCTACCCAACCCTGCCACCAATATATAACATTAAACCTAGAATTTCTGTGGGTAGTGGTTTCCTAGCCATAGTTTAGCCTGATTCAACTTAACGTTCTTTCCACCATTATTCAGCTTTCTTCATATTTGTTCCACACACCACCCCAGGTTCTGTCTGGATAAATTGGAAAAAGTTATAACTATTAGTGTAGTACATGGATAATAGTATATATAAAGGCTCAAAGTCTCCTTTCCTTTCTGTATTTCTTTATTTGGGTTATAAGAAAGTGAATTTAGTAAACTGTAACTAGAGCTGCAGTTAAGTTCATGGCATAGTGGGTGTTTAATGTATTTGGAAAAAAGTACTCATTTGAAGTGGGGATTAGGGAACCACTTGGAGATGGAAGATGAAACTGGAACTCACTCCAGAGTATCTTTATGCAAACTTACTTTAAAAAGTAATAATTTCACAAGATACGCCTAAAACCTAACTTGCTCTGCAAAAGGGGAAACCATGCAGGGGAATGTTAAAGCCTGAGTTTCCACAGCAAATTCATGTTCAAACTCAAGCCATTTCCTCATCTCAAAGTTGTGATTTTTATGATAAACTTATGTATTAGTTTGCTAGTGCGGCTAAAACAACACGCTGCCAGCTGCCTGTGCCCCATGTCCTGTTCCCCGAGCGTGGCTGGTATCTCCTTTCATCCTGAGAAATCCATGACTCAGTTACACCTTGGCTGCCTGACCTTAGCACCAGCGGTGGGCTTTCTCAAGTTGGCTGCGTGCTCAGCATTTTGAAGTGGTTTCACAAGCTTTCACTCGCGCCCATCATAAAAATTGTTGCAACACCTTCTCTTGTAACATATGCTATTGGGATGTCAGAATGATCACACGTCTCACACTTGCTGTATTTTCCAAAAGAAGTCTTTTAAAAATAAATACTCATCTATTGCAAGTAAACAACACTCACCTCCCTTGCTTTCTCTCCAGCTTCACCTGCTTTGTCCTGGCTCAGCTTGGTCACTTCTCTTCTGCTTTATGTCCACAATCTCCTCCTGGGTCTCCTCATCTCTAATTTATCTCTATCTGGTCCATTTTCTTCTCCCCAGTCAGGAATGACCTTTCTACAAGACAGATCCGGCCATGTCACCGATCTTGCAACAGAATCCAGTCTGTTGTCCTGAGGACAGTTGTGAAATTCAGCACATGGCTTCCCAGGCCTGTGTGCCTTCCCACTGAGCAGTCCCTTGTCCCGTCTCCACTCACTTTGCACATGCTAGGCTCACCAAGCTGTGAGCTGGCCACTTGACATCATGCTCTTTCAAGGATGCTCTTCTGTACCTTCCCCTACATCTGCCCCTTTGGCTTGATGGTCCTCTATTCCTGCCCTGGCCCTTGTTCCGATTTTCCCTTCCCATATGGATTGGCTCAAATAGCACATCTTCTGTTGAAGCTTTTCTTGATCTACTAGATATCATTCTCTTTTACATCATTTTTTGTGCCTATCTGGTTTAGGGATGACCCTTTATTTTACTATTTTACACACCTGTCTCTTTGAAGACAGAGAATATTCCTCCTCTTTATATGTCTTAGTGTCAGAATTTATATTTTGATTGAACTGGTCATTGTGTGTTCATTTCATTTGTCTTTATTGTATTTTGGCCATCTACAGCTTAGTATTGAGTTGGCCATGAAGTTCACTGGGGTTTTTGAAAAACCCAAATGAACTTTTTGGCCATGTCAATACAAGCAATGCTACCCAGTAGAACTTTCTGAGGGGATGGAAATATCCTGTATTTGCTGTGTTCAGTATGGTAGTGACTGGCTACGTTGATATGTGGCTATGTAAATTAATTTTTAATTAATTGAAACTCACATCAAATTGACAATGCAGTTCCTTAGTTGTCCTAGCCACATTTCGGCTGACCATTGACCACCTGCCATTAGTAGCTGCCATATTGCATAAAGCAAGTGGATTTAAGCAAGAAAATGGGAGATTACTTACAGGCTTAAAATTTTTCCTGTGATAGCATTACTCCTACTCATTTGATGAACAGATATTTTATCTGTGAACTCTGCACTGCAGAAGCTATCCTTTAATTTCTCTCTCTCTTTTTTTTGGTAAAGAAATATGTAATTAGTATGCATGGATTAATGTGGCTTAAGAAAGCTTAGATTTGAAGCAGAAATCTTTAAAATTATTAACTAAATGTTACTAGAGGAAGAAGGATGAGTTGTATCATGAATGGAAGTCTTATATAAATCTGTACTCAGGGAAATCACCCAATTTTCAGAGTTTAACTTTCAAGGCATGTTTATAACTCACCAGTTCCATGAAGCATGTTTCTGAAAATATGTATTTACATGGAGACACTCTTTCAACAAATATAACAAATTAACAGGCTCTGCATGTAGCCTGGCTGTAATTATTTGCCTTTTTGATGCCTTTCCTTATTTGTACAATATTTAATAAATCTGGGACATATTGTTTGGATGACACATGGTTTTATACAAAATGTAAGTCTTAGGTTTTATTATCATTTACCATAGTTCCTGTTGAACATTATAATTGACTAACTTCACAGTATTTTGGTTTTCATCATCATTCATATCTCATTCACTTTCCACTTGACATACATTTATTTAACATCTGCAGAGGCCTTCTAAATTGCAGTGTGTGCTGAGGGAAAGATAAATCAGATACTGACTGAGTCCTCTGGGGTCCACAGGCTGGAGGGAGAGATAGACAGACAGACATAGGCCACACAACACGTATTTTCTGGACCAAACTTTTATGGGAGTGTTGAAGAGGGGGCCACGTCTTTTCTTTGGGAAGCTGGGAAAAGTTTCAAAAAGATAATGCCACTTGAAAAGACTGTGGGGCATTAGCTCATGAGCAGGGATAGTGCCTTGCAAAATGGAGGATCAACAGCAAAGAAATGTTGAAGCTTGAAAATGTAAGGTGCGTGGGAGAGGAGTGAGAATTTGGTGATGCTAAGGCATGGGTGCAAGATCATTGGGAATGGGCTGGGGCCTTCTCTTCAGGACTGGTCAGCCAACCCCAGACAATCACATTGTTTGTAAATAGGTACAGTTTTTCTTTGTTTGTTTTGGCCGTGAGACAGGACGCATGGGGACTGAACCAGTGGCCCCTGCAGTGGAAGCTGAGTCTTAACCACCCAGTCACCAGGGAAATCCTGGTATGTTTCTTTCTTTGTTGTTGTTGTCCTGTCTTTGTTTTCAATTCTTATACTTTTTTTTTTCTTTTCTTACTTTCGCCTGTTGGGTTATCTGAGACTTCTAACCCAATGATAGAGGACACCATGGTGGCAGTGAGTGCTCCTTTTTTAGTAGAAATGCCTTGGCTGTTTCTCCATATTTTTTTTTTTTGCTGTGAGGCTTTGCCAGATTCTCTATTAGGTTATGAAGATTCTTTGTTACTGCTTGGCGATGAGTTTTCAATCATGCACAACTGTTGGATTTTATAAAGTATTTTAATATTTTCTCTGAATGGCTGCAGGCTCTTTCAACTAGAAGTACGTAACAGCTATCTGTTGCTGCATAACAAATCCTTTCAAACTCAGTAGTTCTGAATGGCAATAATTCATTTGCTCATATGTTGCAGTTTGGCCTGGGAGCTAGTTTGATCTGGGGCCACTTATGTCATTTGGCTGTTCTGCGGGCATAAGATGGCTCAAGGTGACCTCATCCTCATTTCTGGCTATTAGTTAGGGCTGTCAGCCAGGGTGTCCCTGTTTTCCACATGGCCTCGCAAGGAGGACAGTCCAGCTTTTTGCATCATGGCATAGTCTTCCAGGACAGTAAGCCCTAACGAGCCTATCAAGTCTCTGCTTATCTTCTGTGTGTTTGTGTTTGTGTATGCACACATGCACAAGCACCCTCTCAGTCACTTAATCATGTCCAATTCTTTGTGACCCCATGGACTATAACCTGCTGGGCTTCTCTGTCCCTGGGATCTCCTAGGCAAGAATACTGGAGCAGGTTTTCATTTCCTCCTCCAGGGGATCTTCCCTACCCAGGGACCTAACCCACGTCTCCAGCATTGGCAGGCAGATTCTTTACCACTATGCCACCTGGGAAGCGCCCTATTTATATTACTTTTCCTGATCTCCCGTTGGCTAAAGTCAGTCAGATGACCAAACCTGCAGCCAGCGTAGGAGGAGCCCACACAAGAGTTTGTATAACTGGTGGTGGGATTGTGGGCTTTAAGACAACGACCCATCACATATAGTAACTAGCTGTGGACTATAACAAAGGCCTTCGTGTCTCTACATATTCGAGTCCAATAGCTGCTTCATCACATACATTTCCACATAAGCTCCTTGATGAATGCCTTTCAGATGCCTCGTGACTATGGAGACACAGAATCACTTGGCTCCTAGGGTGAAGAATGTTATGTAACTTATTAACTCACTAAGTTTGGTTTAGCTACTGGAGAAAACCCTAAGGCACAAATTTCCTCCCAAACAACCCTCATCCCCTCTTGCAAACATGATGTGCCAGGCATTAGCAATGCCTGTGCTGTTTCCTTGCTACCAAGGGCAGGGCCTTGCTGGACCCTCCTCCGCCTGGCTCCCTATTCCCTCCTGCAGCTCTCATCTCTCCTCCTCCAGACAGGCATGCTCTCTTATCTTTCCTGAAGTTCTTAAAACCATCCTGTAATCAGCCACCTCTCCCCCTCCCTTTCTCTAACCTCCCGCTCTGCCCTTTGTAATTCTGAGCATTCTTATTATAGATAAAGGTTATGAAGTGGAATGCTTCACCATCCTTCATCTCTAAGTGTGGTTGGCTTTATGCTCTGTTCAGGAAGCCCTGGGTACTTTAGTGATGAACGGAGCACAGGACAGTTATGAGCAACTGTGGAATAGTTAAAGTGACTGATGGAGAAATATGGGTGGTGTTTCAGCCTCCGGTCAGGTCACCGAGGAGAAAGGAAGGAGTAATTAAGATGGTTGGGTAATGCTTCTCGAAGAGGAGGCTTCTGCCGGCTATAAGCAAGTCAGCAGGGACAGGGGTCAGGAAAGGGAATGGGGTGATTCAGAGATAGCTCATTAACATAGAAATGAAGGAAGGGGTGAAACACTGAACAGGAATAGGAGGAGGGAGCTGGTCAAGTGCTGCTACTGAGAAGGTTACCGCCTGGAGGGAATCATTTGAGATCCTTGTGCTCAAATATGGAAGTAGAAGGAGGATATGTGTTCTTTCACTCCAGCTCCTTGTGTTGACTAATGACATTTTCTTTATCATGTTTCTGCTGATGGAGGAGGGAAAATGAATGTCAGTTCAATGCTGATTTCATTTCAAATTAACCTTTGACTCATGGCACCATCAAGACTTAGTTTTTTCTTCTTCAAAGTTTCAAGCTAAGCCAACATTCCTTTGAGAAGCAACACGGACCCTGTCTTCCGCCCCTGTCCCAGCCGACTTCTCCTTCTACCGGCTGAGTCACAAAGAGATGGCAGGCTGGAATGACTTTGCCCCTGCCCATGAATGACCATAGGACTTCCCTGGTGGCTCAGATGGTAAAGCGCGTACCTACAATGGGGAGACCCAGGTTTGATCCCTGGGCTGGGAAGATCCTTTGGAGAAGGAAATGGCAACCCACTTATTATTCTTGCCTGGACAATTCTGTGGAAGGAGAAGCCTGGTAGGCTATAGTCCATGGGGTTGCAAAGACTCGGGCACAACTGAGTAACTAAACTTTCACTTCTCACGCATGATCATCTTTGAGGTCCAGCATCTCTCGAGCTGACTGGACTGAAGCAGGGAGTAGGGTGAAGGGGACTCACTTTCTTTTCACCCATGTATTGACTAGCTGTTGGCCTTGCTAAGATAATAGCCTCCATTTTTGGGCCATACGACAACTGTATTAGAATTACCTGGGGTGTGTCTTTGAAACCAATTTTTCCTGTTGGAGCTTCAGAACTTGCATTTCCTAGCAAGCTCTGGATGGGATGTTTTTGCAAACTTCAAGTTTGAAAACGAATGCAACTGGTTCATGCAGTTGTGAGGGCTGTCAAGTCTCAAATCTGTAGGGCATACAGAAGGTTGGAGATTCAGGTAAAAGTCTTGAGTTTGAATGCTGGAAAGCAGGCAGAATTTCTACATTGCAGTCTGGAGGCAAAATTCCTTCTTTGAGAAACCTCAGCCTTTGTCTTTAAGGTCTTTCACTGACAGGATGAGGTCCATCCACATGATGGAAGGTTATCTGTTTTACACAAAGTTCACTGATATAAATGTTGTTGTTGCTATTCAGTCACTAAGTCGTGTCCAACTCTTTGCGACCCCATGGACTGCAGCACCCCAGGCTTGGCTGTCCTTCATTGCCTCCGGAGTTTGCTCAAACTCATGTCCATCAGGTCAGTGATGCCATCCAACCATCTCATTCTCTGTCATCCCTTTCTCCTCCTGCCTTCAATCTTTCCCAGCATCAGGATCTTTTCCAGTGAGTCAGTTCTTCACATTAGGTGGCCAACGTATCGAAGTTTCAGCTTTAACATCAGTCCTTCCAATGAATATTTAGGACTGCTATCCTTTAGGATGGACTGGTTTGATCTTCTTGCAGTCCAAGGGACTCTCAAGAGTCTTCTCCAACATCACAGTTCAAAGGCATCAATTCTTCAGCACTCAGCCTTCTTTATGGTCCAACTCTCATATCTGCACATGACTTACTGGAAAAACTATAGCTTTGATTATATGGACCTTTGTTGGCAAAGTGATGTCTCTGCTTTTTCATATGCTATCTAAGTTTGTTATAGCTTTTCTTCCAAGGAGCAAGTGTCTTTTAATTTCAAGGCTGTAGTCGTCATCCACAGTGATTTTGGAGTTCACAAAAAAAAAAATCACTTACTGTTCTCGCTTTTTTCTTCTCTATTTGCCATGAAGTGATGGGACTGCATGCCATTATCTTAAGTTTTTTGAATGTTGAATTTTAAGCCAGGTTTTTCACTCTCCTCTTTCACCCTCATCAAGAGGCTCTTTAGTTCCTCTTCCCTTTCAGATGAGTGGTATCATCTGCATATCTGAGGTTGTTTATGATAATCACATCCAAAACATATTTCCACTGCACCAGCTAGACTGCTGTTTGATCAAACAGGACACCATAATATTGCCAAGTTAACACACAAAATTAACCATCACAAGTGGCTTGTTTTTAATCATCTTTTTTTAAACCCCTAGTGCCTTCCAATCCCAGGATAGAACAAAAAAAGCTAAATATATAGAAAAGGGTTTAAAATGAAATCCAAACATGAAATCAGTCTGCTGCCCACAGTCTGGCCGGAGTAGGAGACAAGAACCAAAGAAGACTGGTTGTCATGCCTCCAGAGGGGCACATCATGTTGGGATCTGGCATCTGCTGAAAGCTGCTGAGCACCACAGTCCATTATGCTCCAGAGCAAGTCGAGTTTTCTCTCCTTTGGTGCCAGAAGCTGTGATGAGTTCAGCCCTCCCAGGTGAGAAAGTGAAAGCCAGTTTGGCTGGCTGTTTGGAGGGTCTGAAGCTCTTGGTCCTGGTGTCTGTCTGCACTTAGTGTTGTAAGAGATGAGCCCTTATATTTTCTGCAAGTGGAATGGAGTTTCTGTGAATGTAGTCAAAGGATATTCCTCTATGTGTGTACCACCTGGAGTTGCACTTAGCAATTTTGCACCCCTTCTGATTAAACTCTTCCTCTCTTGGTGGGAAGGTGATGGCTGGAAGCAGCTCTTATGATTGCAGGCAGGAACCTGTGTTTTTTCTTCTCTGAAATTATGTCTTGTTGTCTGAGCTGCAGGTTTAGATGCAAAATAAATCTGACTTTCTAAAAAGTCTTATTTTTTCCCTTGCTATATGATAGCTGTGTGTTTAGGGCAAAACTGTTGGAGGCTTTTTAAAAAGCACAAGCGTGTGGTTTCATGCCTTTGCAGATAGGAAACGTGTGTGCTGCTGCTGTTCTGAAGCCTATGGGGCCATTTGTGAGGCCATGAGCTTCTCATTTATCAGTAATCCCTTTTCTGTTGGCAGACTTTTCTTTGGATCTTTCCTTTCCTTCCTAAGGCAGCAGAGTGAGCAAAAGAAAGCAAATAAGAATGCACATCTCCTGTTTCGTGCTATCAAGCGCATCATAGCTGTGACTTGGTGACCAGTGTGTACTAATGCCCCCATTTTATAGATGAGAAAACTGAGGGTTGGAGAAGACAAATCACTTGCCTAAGGACTCACTTATATGCTTTTATACTTCTGAGAGGCTAATGCTGAGTTCTAGTTTCATGAAGAAAAAAAATCGCATAACCCAAGGGGGGAAATTTTTTGTTTCAGTTGACCACACTGGACCATTGGTCAGGGTTCCAGTTGGCTGTAGCCTAATTTTGTGATGACTCCTTTCTTTCTGTTCAGTCATCAGGGTCCTCCTTGTCTGCATCATTGCTGGGTGGCTTGTATCAGGACCAAGAATGGTCTGTCATCTCTGGTTCATTCAAACTCCTGATTTTTTTTTTTTTTCCTGAACAGAATGTAAAACTAAATCATAAGAATTTCTTTAGTTTGGTGTGCAAAAAAAAAAAAGCCTAACAGTATTGCTCAAATTGGATCCTCAGCTAATGGCCACGCCAAGAGACCGTTTCTTTTGGGAAACAAGCTTTACAGATTCAATGTGCTTTCCTCTCACTGCGTTATAGAAAATTTGGAAAATATAAATAAAACTATAACATTGCTCATAATTGCATCCTTCAAACTACTGTCAGCATCTTGAGCTTACGACCTGTGGTGCTGAAACAGCCTGGGATCAGCCTGGGTGCCAACCAGGTGCATTTATTCCCCATTTCATGTTCAAACACACAGTGACATCACATTGGCAGCTTGAAATAGCATGGTGGGGATATTCACATTACAGTGATGGGCGCATACTACAAACCAAAGCTTTTTTATTTTTCACTGGCTAAATTTTTGTAGTATTCACCTGGATATTGTCTTCTAGTCTTTTAAAAAGGTATATATTTTAAACAGAGTGAAATTTATTTATTTTCATTTAACATAGCAACACAAGCACTTCCTTCTAGTATTAAAAAAAACTTGTAAGCATCATTTTAAAAAATAGAAGGAAAATTCTTTTACTGAATAGATGTACTACTAATTATTTAATGGTTCAAATTCTTGGGCATGTATATTGCTTTCAATGATTAAAACTTGTGCTTCAGTGAGCATATTTATGTATTACATATCAGGTGCCAGAAATAGACTTACTGGGTAAACTGACAGCAAATTCTTTGACTCCTGGTGAGTGGTGCCTTGTGCAAATAGCTTAGCAGTCTGAATTTCTGTTTTCTTTTTCTCTTTTCCCTGTTAGCTCTTGAGGTCTGTAAGATCAGTGACTTGTATTTTGCTTTGTATCTTTAGTGTCCACTGCAGTGCTTGACTTATGGAAAACACTCAATAAATAGTTATCAACCAAAATAATGCCTCATTTATGCCTAAAAGAGGTGTACTGATTTTCAGTAGTGCCTGTAGCTTCACCAAACCCTGAGGACATTGAGAAGATGAGTAAAGTCAACAAAAGAGGTAGCCTATGTTAGGTGGTAAAAAATGTTATCTTGTTCTTATGCTAGTTTGTAAAATAGAAGTACTGCAAGTGGAAAGTACGGGCTTCCCTGGTGGCTCAGTGGTAAAGAATCTGCCTGCAATGCAGAAGCCACACGAGATGCTGGTTTGATCATGGGGTCAGGAAGATCCCCTGGAGGAGGGCATGGCCATCCACTCCAGTATTCTTGCCTGGGAAATTCTGTGGACAGAGGAGTTTGGCAGGCTACAGTCCATAGGGTCACGAAGAGTCAGACATGACCTAAATGACTTGGCACACACGCACGCCAAGAAGAAAGTATAGGAAGATAAAACTGCCCAGATGTCCTCTTGAATGCCTGGAGGCTTCAGGTCTTGTGACACTGAAGGACCTACCCAGATCCTTTGGGATGAACACTTCATGGATTTTCCATGAATACATCAGGATTCATTCATCCCTTTTCCTCTAATCTTCAAAAGCATCCTTCCCTACCAGCTACCCTGTCTCTAAAACCATCTTTCCCATCCACATAATGTGTGCCCAATGGCTGGGGAAGACACATTCAAGCACTTCGGGACCATAGCTTAGCAGCACCCTCTCAGCTCTCCTCCACTCTCACTCACAATCCGTTAGGCTTCCTCTCAAATTTGAAAACGTCTCCTCTTCTGATCTTCGAGATTTTCTCTATGTGAGCCTCCTTGTGTCTCCATAGAGAGAATCCATCAGGTTGGAATTTGACTCCCAGCTTTGCTATTTACTAGTTGTTTGCCCTCTGTCAAGGGATTTCACTCTTTGGGTCTCAGTTTTGTGATCCATAAAAAGTTCCACATTTCTCACTTTATGTGATAATCCTCAGCATGTACTAGGCATTTAGTGAAAGCTTTCACCATTATTTTTGTCTAAGAAATTTGGGTCATACCCACATTCCGATATATTTCAGTCTTAACAACCTGGAGTAGAAATTTCCCACTGTAGCTTTACCTCCAAATTCAAGCCTCTCCTTCCTCTCCCCTGACTCCCCCATCCAGCCTGCCTTTGTAGCATGCAGATTTCAGCTTTGGTTTTCAGCTGTTTCTCTCATGTGAGTTTAGCTTCTCAGTAAAGCCTGATGCATCTGAGAGCAGGCACTGGGTTTTGCTTCTGCTCCTGCGGAACCTGAGATGTACTCACTGATTGACTGAATTGAGAAGTCTTTTTTTTTTTTTTTTTTTTAAAGAGGTGTGATACTCTCAAAATCATTTCATATTAACAATCTGCTTCCAGTTTCCTGATCCCTTTGAACTCAGAATGAGGGTGGACCCAAGGCTTTCTGCAAGGATTAAGCTCAGTCGTGCCTGGAAAATTCCATGGACACAAGAGCTTGGCAGGCTGCAGTCCATGGGGTCCCAAGGAGTCGGACATGACTTAGCACACATACATACAAACTCGGTCAGCCTGGAACCAGGGGCTCATTTCACCTTCACCAGTGCTGCATGACTGCCCTACTTATTAGCACTCCTCTCTCCTATGGCAGGGATTTGTATTTTTCATGCTGCTTAATTCAGTTTTCTCAATGACCTGGTGGATTAGTGTCATTTTTACAGAGGAAGAACTTGAGACTGGAGGCAACTAAATACTTGCCCAAGGTCACACAGGAAGGAATGGGATGGGAATTAAAAGCCCTGTTTTTGTGGTGTCACAGCTTGTACTTTGTCTATCAAGGGTCTTTCTTGAATCCCAGTTTCGTTATTTATAAAATGAGAGTAAAAATACTCTGTGTATCACAGCAGATAGTTATGTATCAACTCGCAAGCCTATGCATGGTGATGACAGTGTCTTTGATTCTAAGTGCTGGACAAAGCTGAATCAGAGCATTTGGGACAAGAGCGGCTGGAACGCGGACATGCTGCTGTTTGCAAGTCAGTACTTCATATGTTCATCTTGTGTGATCAACGTTGGAGGGTGGGGCTGCAGGGGTGGAGACCAGGTTGGAAGTGATCCCAGGAGAACTAGAGGTGATACAAAAGTAAGTGAGGAAAGTTGGTAGAAGTTGGGTCACAAGCTGAGCACTCCCTGTTTCTGCTGTGGGCTGTGGGTAGGTGGGGTATGAAAGAAACCTGTGTATTGAATGATACATGCATCAGTGTATGATATATGCATTGTCTGTAGTGATGTTAAAATTAACTGCTTAGTGTTAAGAGAATTACTGGTTGCATTAACTTGGGGCCAATTTTTAAGCCAGCTTCTAGGGCTGAAAAAAAGCTTCTGCTGCTGCTGCTAAATAGCTTCAGTCGTGTTCGACTCTGTGCGACCCCCACAGACGGCAGCCCACTAGGCTCCGCCGTCCCTGGGATTCTCCAGGCAAGAACACTGGAGTGGGTTGCCATTTCCTTCTCTGATGCATGAAAGTGAAAAGCGAAAGTGAAGTCGCTCAGTCATATCGGACTCTTAGCGACTCCATGGACTGCAGCCTACCAGGCTCCTCGGTCCATGGGATTTTCCAGGCAAGAGTACTGGAGTGGGTTGTCATTGCCTTCTCCTTCTGATGATGATGAAATAAAATAATATCTGTTAAGTATCTAGCACCACACATGACTTAGAGTAACCTTTCCAGAGCAGTGCTTAATGGGGACCCCTAATGCATTAACATCTTAAGTCAACAAGGGAACCTTCCAGAACTTGTTAAAGGAACCAATCAGAAGCCATCTGAATGGAGACCAGTATCGGACTGGGATGCTGAAGTGTCCGGAGCATTTTTTATGGAATGGAGCCTGAACCACGCTTATTTTTATTGAGGAGCACAGGCGTGCTGGGGGTGCGGCCATCCAAACATTCTCCAAATGGCAAACCATCCACCAGGAATAGCTCCACAAAATTTCGGAGGTCCTCACGTCTAGTTAAACTAATGAATCGCCAAGTCTGATGCACTGGGCCTCCCGGGAGTACCATCTGTTCGCCTTGGGTTCCTCTTCTAAACCTCTTTTAGGTTTGGCTGACTCCTTCTGTTCTTGAAAAGGAGGGAAACCTTTGCAGCTCCAGCCAGAGCTGCCTTGAAACGGGAGTGTTAAAACATTCAGGTCTTATGTGTCCTGCATCGCTGGCTGGGTGGAAGAGCTTCTTCTGTCAAGGGCGGTGGCCATCCTCATCCTCAGGAGGTGGGGGGTGGGGTGGGAGGGATGGTTCCTGCCCAAACAACCCACAACAGAATTGAACTCCCCCATCCCGGCAATGCTAGGCAGAACAGTTTCCCTCCATGTCTTCTCGTTGTCTTCTCATCACTTGCACGACACGATTTGGAAGTGGCGAGCGTTGACTATGGGGTGTGGGGGAGTACACGCTTCTTGTCCCCTCTCAGTGTATGAAATACACACAGCATTCCTGGGACTGGTTGCAAAGCAGGGGAGGATACACGCGAGGTCCCTGGGTGCAAGCTGGAGGCACGGAATTATGGAGAGAGCCTGAAGTCCTCCTCCAGGGCAGATACCAGACTTCATCGGTTTCCCAGCATGGGGCACCTGTCGGCCCTTGCGGGGGGCACGGCTGCCCACAGGGGCCAGGGCGGAGAGTCTACTTGGGCACTGAGTGGAAAAGCTGCAAGAGCCTGCTGTCCGGGTCAGCAGGTAGGGGTAGACCTCCGTGGGCTCTGTCTGCAAGAGGTAGGGCCTGGGCTGCCAATCACCCCTCCTCTCCAATCAGATCGCCTTTGCGGAGATGGGCAGGATCATGTGCACAGCCTTGCAGGGTTGTAAGAAGAACTAAAGGGGATAACGTTTGTGATACTGCTGTACAGGCACAGAAATAGGCATCCAGCCAAAGTTCCTGTGCTTCCACCCTCCTTCTGCCTTCTGACGGTTCCAGGTTTTTCACACTCTCTGAGAACTGTATCTCAGGATGAGTGGCCATAGCACTGGGCTTTCAGACTAAATACTGGGATTTTGTGCAGGATTTGCCTCTTCCCAGCCTCCTCCTGTCCTTGAGGGAAATGCTCCTGAGAGGCAGTGCCAAGCTCACCCCCGGGATCCAGCCCCTGGCATCACATTGCCTGTTTTGTATTTTTAAGTTGGGGACTGCAAGGAGATCCAACTAGTCCATCCTAAAGGAGATCAGTCCTGAATATTCATTGGAAGGACTGATGCTGAAGCTGAAACTCCAATCCTTTGGCCACCTGATGCGAAGAAGTGACTCATTGGAAAAGACCCTGATGCTGGGAAAGATTGAAGGAAGGAGGAGAAGGGGACAACAGAGGATGAGATGGTTGGATGCCATCACCAACTCAATGGATGTGAGTTTGAGTAAACTTCGGGAGTTGGCGATGGACAGGGAGGCCTGGTGTGCTGCAGTCCATGGGGTTGCAAAGAACTGGACATGACTGAGTGACTGAACTGTGTTGATAGTTGCTTTACAATCTTGTGTTAGTTCTCTGCTGTAAAATGAAGTGAATTAATCATATGTATGCATATATCCCCTCCTTCTTGGCCTTCCCTTCACCCCCATCCCCTTCCTCTAGGTCATCATAGAGCGCCAAGCTGAGCTCCCTGCATTAACAGCGGGCTCCCATTAGCTATCTCCATGGCAGTGTATATATGTTATTCCCATAGTGGGGATGTAAATTGATAGTGTCATTATGGAGAACAGTATAGAGGTTCCTTTAAAAACTAAAAATAGAGCTACCACATGACCCAGCAATCCCACTATTGACCATATGCCCTGAAAAGAAAATCACAGCTCAAAAAAGACACTGTCCATATTTTAAATCTAGCTCTCCACTGATTAGCAGGGCAAATTGCTTAACCTATCTCTATCGCAATTCCTATCTATAAAAGAGGATAAAAGTGGTTTCCTGCTTCCTTTGATTGTGATGGGGATTAGAAGAGATTAACTTTTGTCAAATGCTTAGTGAGTGAGTGCTTTATAAGGTTTACCTATTACTTCCTCATCTGCCAAATAAAATGGAAATAATACTATCAGCCTATCCATACTACATGGATGGATATAGACGGGTGGAATAAAGAGTGTGAAGACACCTTTGAAATCTGTACCACACACCCGTGAGTCTTACTATATCACCCCTGAACCTTCCTGGGTCTTCCCTGGTGGTGCCAGTGGTAAAGAACCTGCCTGCCAATGCAGGAGATGCAAGAGACCAAGGTTGGATCCCTGGTTTGGGAAGATCCCCTGGAGAAGGGCACGGCAAGCCATTCCAGTATTCCTTCCTGGAAATTCTATGGACAGAAGGGCCTGGTGGGCTAAAGTCCATAGCGTGGCAAAGTGTTGTACACAACTAAAGTGACAGCGTGTTCACATTCCCTCTAGACCATGAAGGCACGGTGTGCATACTGATTATTTGTTGAACGTGTTTTTAAAAAACTCAACTTGGAACAGACATGGGCCTTAAAAGATTAGCAGAGGAACACGTGTCTCTTTCAATACTGGTTTCCTCACTGTGTATGCCCAGCAGTGGGACTGCTGGGTCATATGTTCATCACCGAACTGTTTACAATAGCCAGGACATGGAAGCAACCTAGATGCCCATCAACTGACGAATGGATAAGAAAGCTGTGGTACATATATACAATGGAATATTACTCAGCATTAAAAAAAATTCATTTGAATCAGTTCTACTCAGGTGGACGGAACTGGAGCCTATTATCCAGAGTGAAGTAAGCCAGAAGGAAAAACAACAATACAGTATACAAACGCATATATATGGAATTTAGAAAGATGGTAATGAGAACCCTGCATGTGGGACAGCAAAAGAAACGCAGATGAATAGAACAGTCTCGTGGACTCTGTGGAAGAGGGCAAGGGTGGGATGATATGGGAGAATGGCATTGAAACATGTTAATTATCATATGTGAAATCAATTGCCAGCCCAGGTTTGATGTTCGGCTGGTGCACTTGGATGACCCAGGGAGAGGGAGGAGGGAGGGCGGTTCTGGAGGGGGAGCATATGTATACCCATGGCAGTTTCATGTCAATGTATGGCAAAACCAACACAATAAAGTAAAGAAAATTAAAAAAAAAAAAGATCAGCAGAGGAAAAATATTCAGAAGAGAGGTGACTACATAATCTCATGGTGTGGATAAAGGGGTTCACTTTGTAGAGGGTGACACCCTTTCCTCTGAATCAGGAGAAAAGGCAGAAGGGTGGGAGGAAACACATAGGAACAGTTTCAAAGATGGGGCAGAAATTTGAGGGTGTTCATTTCTGGTTGTTGCAGTTTTTGCAGTGAAGTATTTGAAAAGGTTATCTGCTGTGATTTGAAAAGGTTATTTGACAGGGGTGTGGAAAGAGCTGAAAGAGGCCAGAGAAGGTGTGGAACAACCAAGTGATGAAATGGTGGTTTGGTGGGAGTGTACACTGGTAACAGAAGACCACGTTTTCCTCACTTTGAGTCTGGTGATCTGAACACACTGTTAATTGTAAATTGATAGCTTAAGTCAGTGTTTTCCAGAGAAATCTCTGTCTGGGGGTATGCTTATAGATGGAATAAAAACAACACGGGGTTTCATGAGATCTTTTTGGGAAACACTGTTGAACATAATGAAATGATTTTATTTACTGTGGGATCTTTAGTGCCTTCAACATGTTAATTTGCATTATGACCCTCAGGAAAGACACGTAATGTGTCCCTTCTATTTTATTTTGTCCCTTTTTAGACCATGGGACTATTTTTCTAAGAAAATTTGAAGAACATTCTTAGGAAAACACTTGGGGAAATGCTGTCTCAAAGTGTTAGGCTTTTTGGGTTTGAATAGAGAATCTGGAAACCAACAATTTCCAAGGCCAGAATGAAGGGTTTCTAATGGTGGGAGTTCTGCCATCCGTGCAGGATGGTGAGGGTGGTATTTGAGACAGGAAAGCATTCAAAGCAGATGCCTTGACAGCCACCTACCAGGAAGCACAGTTCTGAGAACCTGCTTTTCTGTTCCTTTGTCAGCCATGGAAAGAAGCCATGGTGGAGAAGTGGAAGACAAGTGTGCCTCTACCCCATTTGTCTATTTGTCCTTTCAGAGTGGATGGTTGAGTGGATGTCAAGGGAGCCACCCCCCAAGCAGGAACCCAAGATGCTTGTTTTGTAGCATCTTGGCAGAAGCTAGCTGAGAGTTTTCTGGACCTCGTCCATCTTTTGTTGTTCAGTCACTAAGTCGTATCTGACTCTTTGTGACCACCTGGACTGCAGCACACCAGGCTTTCCTGTTCTCCACTATCTCCCAGAGTTTGCTCAAACTCATGTCCGTGATGATGTCAACACTGAATGATGTCATCCAACCATCTTGCACTCTGTTATCCCCGTATTCTCCTGCCCTCAATCTTTCCCAGCATCAGGATCTCTTCTGAGTTGATTCTTCATACCAGGTGGCTAAAGGAGCTTCAGGAGCTTCAACGTCAGTGTCAGTCCTTCCAATGAATATTCCAAATTGATTTCCTTTAGAAGTGACTGGTTTCATCTCCTTGCTGTCCAAGGGACTCTCAAGAGTCTTCTCCAGCACCACAATTATGAAAGCATCAATTCTTCAGTAATCAGTCCATCTTTTAAGATATTCAAATAACCCTGGGGGATCTAAGCCAGAGGTGGGGAGATTTCCAAAGGTAGCATGGAAGCTGAGAAGAATTGCATTAAAGATGCTAAGCACAGAACTGAACTCCAGAGACAAACATAACATTGTGATTAAGGCATGGAGGCCAATTCAGCCTGCTTGTCTGCACCCAGAGTTCCAGCTAACATCAGAGGAGCTGGTGTGTGTGAGCTCATACAGGGACCCCCTTGCTGTTTTCAAGCTGCTGATGGTCCTGGAGAAGTTCCAGCTCAGCTGTCTCATCCTGAGTTCTGCACACAGTTCATTTGGTCCCCAGTGCTTTGCGAGCAGCTTTGTGAGGATGGTGGGGACAATCCCTGAGGTCCTATGTGAGATGATAGTACCCTGGGCAAGTCTTGGTGACCGAGAGTAAGAAAAAGGAAAAGGAAGAGAATCTCTGGAGGAATGGTTCTCAAAGTACTGATGTTTTGTCAGGATCTGCTCAGGAAGGAAATGTGACAGAATTTAAAGAGGATAGGGGTCCAGCTTATAGGAGGAATTCTTGACTAAATTCCAGAAAATATTATTCTTTTTTTTAAGTTTTTTTTTTTTTTTAATGTGGACCATTTAAAAAGTTTTGTTGAATTTGTTACAATATTCTTTCTGTTTTATGTTTTGGTTTTCTGGCCTTGAGGCATGTGCGATCTTAGCTCCTTGACCAGGGATTGAACCCATACCCTACCTCCCCTACCGGCACACACATCAGAAGGCAAAGTCGTAACCACTGGACCACCAAGGGAGTCCCAGAAAACATCATTCTTACTACCAATTGTGTATGTATTTTGGTAGGGCCCATGGGGGAGACCCTTATCTCAGTAAATCTCAGAGTTGAGAGCAGGTTCAGGTGGACCTGTAGTGGCTCCACAGACTCTTCCTCAGCTTGGGAATCTAAACCTGAACTCCAGACTCTTCCCCAGGCTCATTTCTCAGCTCTGTGTGTTCATCTGTCCCCCTTCACCCATTAGCAGATCACCAGTTCTCACTTAACTGACAACTCCACATATGGAATTTTCCCTGCTCCACTTTCTGGTGTGACCTCTCACTTCTGTATGAACTCTGACTGATGCAGAGCATTGCAGACTTGGAGTTTCTGTATTTTATTCTATATACCCTCTTCATCCTTATTTCGGGATTTTTCCCCTTAATAGCCAAAGATACATTGTTTTATAATCATTAGTGAATCATCTTTTTCTTGGTTAGTGTTAGCATGGTGTAGCATGCCCTTGGGTTTTACTCATTCTTGTCCCTGGGCTGTTGCCTTTCTGGGGTTCCACCAGGAAGCCCGGGCGTTACCAGGCCTTTTCTGCTCATAACTGTTGATGTCTCTGCAGCTTTTCTCATCACCGGCTTTCTGATCAAGAACGAAAACATGTCAAATGTTGAAATCACCTCTCTTAGCTTCTCTTCTTCTCAGGCTTATTAGCCCCTGAAATCCTTGGTCCCTTAGTGGTCTTCCAATATCTTCAGATATATACAAATTTTTCTTTTTTTTTTTTTGGTCTAGCTTTTTTCATTGTCTTGGAAAGAGAATTGTTTTGAAACAAGGTAACCTATTGCTGGAAGTGGAAATCTGGACATGTTCAAGTAGGAAAAAAAAAATCAGTCCCTTTAAGAAACTGATTGACTTAAGCATCTAGTCTAAAACAGTGGACAGCAAGAAAGAAACATGCATTATACACATACAGCTCTCAAAGCCCGAGGGAGGAGCCCAGAGCTCAGGGCACGAAGAGATATCATGGTCATTAAGAGCTGACAAAGGGTGAGAGGTCAGGTTCATTGAACGGTCAGTGCGGTGGCACTGGCTTGTTTGGACTGAGGTGAGGACAGGGGGATTGTTCTTATTTCATGGGAAGGACACCAGGCTAATTGTCTTGCCACCACTGTGTCAAGGCCTGGAAAAACTTATGGGACACATAAGAATCAAGAAGCCCTCTGACACCAGGGCAAATATGAGAGAATCCCTGGTAAGGGAAACCTAATTAAATTTAGTCAATATTTAATTAAAATTTTTTTTTTTTTCTAACAAGATGGTTACTTGTATCTATGTGTTGTATATCTTTGGATGCTGTTCTATGCTATATTTTAAGTTTGTCCTAATTTTCAGTTATTTTATTGCAGGGCCTGAAACATAGAAAACCTTGAGGGGTGCTGAGGGAAGGGACCCCAGTGAGCTTAACTGGTGCTTGGTGAGCTGTCTCCCCAGTTCAGTGCTGGGCCTTTCGCTCTTTAGGAAGCATTCTGTTTTAGTGGAAAGTGCTGGCAATGTGACATAACACTTCAAGATAGGTTAATCAGTTCTCTTGCCTTCCTGGGTGGCTCAGTGGTAAAGAATCCCCCTGCCAATGTAGGAGAGGTAGGTTTGATCCCTGGGTCAGGAAGATCCCCTGGAGAAGGAAATGGCAATCCACTCCAGTATTCTTGCCTGGGAAATCCCATGGACAGAGGAGCCTGGTGGGCTACAGTCCATGGGGTTGCAAAAAACTGACATGACTTAGGGACTAGCCAGCAACAACAATCAGCTCTCTGGACCTGGCCTTGTCCCTGATGACAAACTGCAAGGAGTGATGGACTCAGGGGACCTGGGTTAGAGCCCTGATTGGCCACCAGCCAACTCTGAGACTTGGAAGGGTTAGTGAATCCTTGCATGCCTCACTTTCCTTACCTTACTGCCTACCTTACAGGTCCACTATGAAGAATAGATGAGCTGATGTGTACAAAGCTCTCTTCACAGTGTCAACTCACACGCTTTATTTGGGCTGCACTGGGTCATTGCTGTAGTGCATGGACTTCTCTTGTTGCAGTGCACAGTCTTAGGTGCCCCCTGGCATGTGGGATCTTAGTTCCCTGATCAGGGATTAAACCCGAGTACTCTACATTGGGAGTTGGAGTCTTAACCACTGGACTACTAGGGAAGCCCCTGTAAACTCTTAATAAACTTAATTCTCCACCTTTGCCCCTTTCCCATGGAGAACATAAGTCAGCAAAATCTGGTTGTTCAGGAGGTTGTTTCCCCATTGATGAAGGCAGGGCTGACTCAGTCACATCCAAAAAGTCTCTGGAAGGAGTCAGACCCAACTTCCAGTACAGCATGGTCACCCACCTGGGCAGAGCCAGCAAAGAACAAAGAATCACAGCCCTCCTTCCCCCAGCAGAGTCAGCAAAGAACAAAGGATGAACATAGAGGCTATTGTGCTCCTGTGGCCTGATTAGGAATGGGACTGACCTTAGGAACAACCTGGAAGGGACCCCTTTTGTGTAGATTCTTCTCTAATGCCTTCTGGTTCCTCTGCTGTCCCCAGCACCTCAAAGTGGCACCTAAGACATGGTACAGGGATGGGGGAGAAGGAGAAAGCGATGATTCCTGAGGAACTTTCTGCCTCTCCCATTTTTTATTTCATATGGTTGTATAATCATACTAATAGCTAAAGCTCCCCTCTTTCTTTCTATGTGTCAGGCAGTGTTTTACGTATATTAGCTGACTTGTCCTTAGTCACGTGGCTTTTAAGTGTCAGAATTAAGATTCATCGCCAGGCAGTCTGGTTCCAGCCCCCCTCCTCTGCTCAGTTGCCTCTTTGTATGCAAATTTGCTTTGCCTTCCCCGATTGTTCTACTTGAACAGTGAACGTGCTCCACACAGAATTCATCCTCTAGCCTCCCAGACTGGCTCCTGTGACATTTAGGGGTACAGGCTCTGTTGCATTCATCCATAAGGGCTAGAAGCTCAGGAGTTGTTCTTGGTCCTTGCTGGTCACCCTTGGCCTCACATTTAAACAGTCGCTGATCTGTATCCATCCCATCTCCCTCGTCTGTCCCCAGTCCTCCACCCTGAGAATGGCGCCTTTCCTTTCTTTTTCACCCTCTGCCTGGGCTGTTGGATTAGCTGGCAGCCTCCCAGGGGGCTTCTAGGCTCCAAATCTCCCAGCTTTGACATGTTCTCAGTTTACAAAAAAAAACAGAGAAAATGCTGGTCTCTTCTTGTCCTGGCTCTGACGGCTCCCTGTGGCCTTAGGAAGGCAGGACAACTTGAAGGATGTTGGCTCCAGGGTTAGCTGTCTGGGATGTGAATCTTAGCGTCACCATATAAGACATTTCTCAGGCTCTTGATTTTTTAGCTTTCCCATGGTTTCCCATGGGTTTGAGGAGAACCAGAAAATCTGTTTGGTGGGTGTCAAGCAGTTTAGTTCAGATAATGTGTGTGAGGCAGTTGGAGCCAGGCAGGGTAAGAACTTGGCAATTATTGCCCATTTTTATTATTATACTATGGGCTTCCCTTGTGGTTCAGCTGGTAAAGAGTCTGCAATGAGGGGAACGTGGGTTCGATCCCTGGGTTGGGAAGATCCCCTGGAGAAGGGAAAGGCTACCCACTCCAGTGTTCTGGCCTGGAGAATTCCATCAACAGTGTAGTCCATGGGGTCACAAAAAGTCGGACATGACTGAGCGGCTTTTGCTTTCATAAAGTTCAAACCCTTAGCTTGCCTTATAGATTCCTCTAAATAGATGATATTTCAATCTAATCTCTAGCACATACCTTAGACATTTTCCATGCTTTAGTGACCCTAAACATCATTATTCCAGGATCATCAATATTTGGACTGTCTACTTTTTTCAAATATATATATATATATATATATATATAAAAGTATAGTTGATTTATAATATTGTGTTCATTTCATGTGTACAGTGCAGTGATTCAGTGATATACATATGTGTGCGTGTGTGTGTATATATATGCCCCCTTTCAGATTGTTTTTCATTGTAGGTTATTACAGTCTTTTAAAAAGATTTTTCTTTTTTCCCATTTTATACTCTGGCAGTAAGCTGTATTGAAGGAAGCATGTATGAGATATGAGGGATCCAGGTGTCCTGAAGGACTCTGAGGTGATTCAGCACTTCTTGAAAGTAGGGTAAGACTGGGTTTCATGGATGCCTGTCCCTTCCTTCATTCCTTCATCTCTCCCCCTGGAAAATGGCCTGGAGGTGAGGAAGGGCTCAATATGGGTGTGGACTGATGGGAAATGGACACAGCTAGAAGTAGATATATTTAATCAGAGACAAGAAGCTCTTCAGCTGTTCAGGGAAATACAGATGGTCAATGTTTATTGCTTATTATATGCCAGGCCCTGTGCTAAACACTTTACATATATTATCTCTCTTAATCTTCAAAACAAACTGGTGGCATATTACTATTATTATCTCTATTTTACACATGAGGAGACTGAGATGTAGGGAGATGAAGTTACTTGCCAAGGTTTGAATGCATGCTATCCATTGCTGAAGTTAGTTATTTATTATCTTTGAAATATCAGCCCTTCAGAACTATTCTGCACAAAGGAGATCCACCAGATGAGTTGTTTTCAGACTTCTTGACTGTAATCTGCAGTAAGAAGTACATTTTTATGTCATGGAAATGTCACCGACCATCACTCACTCCTACCCTGCACAGACTCACACGCATGCACACACACACATACAACACAACACAACACAACACACATACACACAAATATGCACAAACACATATTTCTACACCCCCATAGAAAAATTTAAAAGACACAAAAGTTTCACAAAACTATGGTTGCTCTTTCTATATGTTTTTATTCAACTTATGTTTTATTGTAAAACATATATGCAAATACAAAATATATAAAAATGCTAATTTGTAACCCATCAGTTTTGTAGGTGGTGACTTTCTCTTTGAAAAACCAGTGAATTATAAGACTTTTAGCTCTTTTGCAAGCCATTGGATCCTTTTGTTTTTCTGTATTTCTTAGAAATTTTGTCTGATTAATAATCATTCCAATAATCATCTCACCTGTTAATCATGTGAGATTTAAACATTCAGCATTGCATGTTTATAATATCTTAGGATTTTGTGTTGTAGATATTGTTAAAAATGTATTTTATAAAGTTTTTTTTTCTAACAGGAGAATATGCTTTTATTTCTATTATTTAGCAGAAGAAATTGCATTACAGCACAGTGATCATTTCCATATGTATTTTTAAAGTTGCTTAGCTGGATTAAAATTTATTCTTTAAGTTACAAGGGCATTGTATTCAAATGAAAGGAACAATCATAATAGTATTAACTGGAAGAGCAATAATGCTTAAGTTTCCATGCAAATGAGCATAATTGAAATAGAATTGCATTTTTGCAAATGGATTTTGAAACTTTGGTGGAGAAACTTGGAAGATAAATATTCTCAAAGCTAAAGCAAAATGCAATCTGTATATGTAAATGAGATCAATTAATTTTAGCAGGCAAATGAGAAAATCAATGATTTTCGAAATCTAGTAATTTGGTAACCATTAGTTTCATTAGTCTTTCTGTTTTAAACTTAATTATTCACATATAGAACCAGATTGAAGTATAATTTATGGAGAACTCATTCTTAATTATATGCAAGCCTTCCCTCCTACAACTGGAAGAACTGAGGATGAAATTGTAAATAATTAGTGCAGGGCGTGGAGTCCTTCAGTGGTGGCTTGTTCGGGTTCAGCTTGGGAGACCGCGTGGTGTAAGGGCACAACAGCTTTGACTCAGACCAGGGTTTGAATCTCAACTTTAACTCTGCCTAACTACAGGCTCTTAAGCAACTTAGCATCTGAAGAGCCTCAATTTTTTCATCTATTAAATTAGGAAATGATATGTGTGCTGCAGAGCAGTGCTGTGCTTAGTCGCTCAGTTGTGTCCTACTCTTTGCGATCCCATGGGCTGCAGCCCACTAGGCTCCTCTGTCCATGGGGATTCTCCAAGAAAGAATTCTGGAGTGGGTTGCTATGCCCTCCTCCAGGGGATCTTCCTGACCCAGGGATCGAAACAGGGTCTCCTGCATTGCAGATGGATTCTTTATCAGCTGATCTACGTGGTGAAGAATAAATGGAGAAATGGGTGTATAAACCTTTAGCACAGCTCCAGGCATAGGGAAAATGCTTATTGCAAGCAGCATCCCATCTCCCTTTCCTCCTCCCCTCCCTCTGGCATCCTCTCCTTCATCTTAATTTTTTGGGCTTATGTTGAGAAAATGCTGTTTCTGGAATCGCTTTTAAAGAAGAGTGTGTGATCTGGCTGGTGTTTCCCCTTTAGCTGGTTGTCATTTAGGTTGGTCATGTTCTGTGGATCTCTTGCTGTATCACTTCCATCCAGAACCCAAGATGGGTTTTAGAAGCTTACACATTAGAAGTATTGAAAAAAACCAGAATAGCAGATAAAGTAGGGAAGAGTTCATGCAGTTGGTTTTCTGTTTTTATTTCCTCATTGTGGTGACTGGTGCTTCTGAACTCTTGCATATCCTGCTCTTAGCAAAGGGTCTCACTACAGCCATCATCGGAAAGTTCTCTCCTGTATCCTTACTTGACGGCTCTGTGAAACAACTGAAGCATGTATTTTTGTCGACATTACATTTGTTGCTGTTTAGTCGCTAAATCATGTCCAACTCATTTCTGACCCCATGGACTGTAATCCGCCAGACTCTTCTGACCGTGGGATTTCCCAAGCAAGAATACTGGAGTGGGTTGCCATTTCTTTCTCCGAGGGATCTTCCCAACCCAGGGATTGAACCCACATCTCCTGCATTGCAGGCAGATTCTTTACTACTCAGCCACCTGGGAAGCTCCTGTCGACATTAGAGAGATGAGAGAATTTGAGGCTCAGAAAGACTGAGTGGACTGTCTAATGTCACAGAGCTAGAAAGAAATGGAGGTCCAAACCAAAGTCGGTCAGCTTCCAAGTTTTGAGTCAAGGCTTCTTCCACCATGTGGATGCAGCCTGTGGTTCACAGGTGAACCATGACTAAAAGTGTACATTTCACTGCAAACCTTACTCAACTGTGGGAAAGAGGCAAATGGGAATTGCTCTGATATGGGTTGGAATTTCTTTCTCAAAATTGATCAGGCAGGTCAGCAAATGGAAGATCATGAAGCTGCAGAGAATCATCTGACCCAAAGGGGGAAAAATCACTGGGAGTGAGAGGAGTTAGGAATTGATGTACACTTCCCTACTTCCTACAGGAGGTCTTTCCTGGGATGCCCACCCTGATCTTTGCCTGTATGTGTCCTGACAGTGAACTCTTTAGGCTCTCTTCCTTTCCTTCCCTGGCCCCTGCAACCTCTCCTTGGCTTGTGTTTCTCTGCCTCCGTTCTCCTTCTATCCTCCCATCATCCGGGCTGGACCTCTCTTAGGGTCATCTTTGACTTCTCCATCTTTTTGACAACTGTCCCTGTCTCTCAACAATGCTCTTCTCGCCTCCACTGCCATATGCACCTCAGCATCCCCTGTTTCTCCATCCTGATTTCACTGTCCTGGTTCAGGCTGTTGATAATGCTTCCGTGGGCTCTTACTCTAGTGACAACAGACTTCAGCTTCCTGTCCCTGGTCTCTGCCTGCTGAAAGCCATTCAGCATATTTTGCCCCATTAGATATTTTGCCCCATTAGATATCCCAAGAAAAGACTCTGATCCTGGCATTTCTTTTGCAAAACTCTGAGTTGCCTCTTTTCTTACTGGTTACAGGATATTGCAATGATGCTAAGCTCTCTTTCTAAACCATTTTCTGTGGCTTCACAAACTCTGTAACTTATTTTGCGTTCTGAGGTTATACTCATGTAGGTATCTGTCTCTTCTGGGAACTCTGAGGACAATCCTATTCATCTCTATGTCTTTAGTACACAGCACCATACCTGGAATCGAGCTGGTGATGAGAGAATATTTGTTGTTAAATGGATCACCAGTAGACCTGACCTTGCTATAACTATGCCTCAGAATTTTCAGAGTTTAAAATCATTTTTCGTTTTTCTGTGGAGCATTTTATTTTTGGATGAAATATGTAATTTATAATAAAGAAAGTAAAAAGTGTGTGTGAAGATTAGTTAGTGATAATAAATTGGAAACCATGTACCGGCTACCCAGATTAAGAGACAGGACATGACCAGGAACTTAGAAATCCCCTGTCTGCCCTTTTGAGTTCTTCTGTTTCTTCTGTTCACTTTCAGCTCTGCCACCTTGAGAGGAAATAGCAATCCTGAACCTTGTGTTAATCAGTCTCTTGTTTTTCTTAGATAAGAAATGGTTTTCCTGCTTTGCTGTTTTTGAACTTTAAATGATTTGATTGATTTTGTTTGCATTAGTCTGTGGCCCCCTTTTATCATGCAGCATTATTATTTAGATTTATAGCATGAATATAGAGTAATTCATGTTGGTGAATGAGGCTATGGTTCATTCATTTTTCTCCTCTATAATATCCCATTGCATTCTGTTTACTTATCCATGCTAATGTTATAGTATTGATTTATACTATTCTAGTATAGTATTTGAGTTATTTCCAGTCTCTTGACATAATGAGTAATGCTTCTATAAATATTTTTACAGAAACAAATGGGCAAGAAGTTCTCCAGAGTATATAACTTGGAATGAATTTCTGAGTTGCAGTTTATATCCATGATTAACTGATTTAGGTTAGACCAAACTCTTTTCTAAAGTGGGAGGACCAACTTCTGCTTCTATCACTGGTGATGAGAGTTTCCATGTCCCATTATGCCTATACTAGAAAAGTTTAAAATTAATGACATAGATTTATATATTAAGAAAATAGTTAAAGGTACAGATTAAAACAAAAGTAAGTTGGAGGAAAGAAGTAATAAAGATTAGAGAAGAAATAAATGAAATAGATATCAGGAAACCTGAGAGAAAATTAACTCAGTCAAAATTTGGTTATTTGAAAATATGAACAAAATTGACAAACCCTGAGTAAGGCTAGTCAAGAAAAAAAGAAAATACATTATAAACATTAGTACTGAAAGAAGAAATCACTGCACATTTTAGGGAATATTAAAAAGAACTGTATGTCAATAAACTTAACAACTTAGATTCTTTAGAAAATACAGCTTACCAAATGGATTGAAGAAAAAACAAAATGTCTGAATAGTCATATCTATCTCTTGATCTATCTGTCTCATAGGGAAAATCTTTCTACAGATACCAAAACCAAAAACATTTATAAGAAAACAATCTACACACCAATATTTCCCATCAATATAGTTGTAAAAATCTTCAACAAAATATCAGCAAACCACAAGCAGCCATGCACTAAAATAATTATACAACCAAGACCCTCATAAATTTAGCCAGCTGATATTTGACAAAAGAGCAAAGGCAATATAATGAAGCCAAGGTATATTTTTAATGAATGGTGCTGGAAAAGCTGGATGTCCATATACAAAAAAAGAATCTAGACACAGATCTTACACCTTTCACAATGACTCAAAATGAGTCACAGACTTAAATGTAAAATGCAAAACAGTCAAACTGCTAGAAGATAACATAGAAATTTTATATGATCTAGGGTTTGGCAATGACATTTTGTGTATAACACAAAAGCATGATCTGTGAAAGAATTGATAAGCTGGTCTTCATTAAAATTAAAAGTGTTTTCTCTGTGAAAGGCACTGTCAACAGAATAAAAGCACAAACCACAGACAGAGAGAAAATGTCTGAGAAAGACATATCTGATAAAGGACTATTACCTATGATATATAAAGAGCTCTTTAAAACTCAATAATAAGAGAATAAACAACCTGGACCAAAGATCTTAACAAAGATTTCCCCAGAGATGATATACAGGTGGCAAATAAGCCTATGAAACAATGTTCCACATCCTATATCTAGGGAAATGCAAATTAAGACAACCATGATCTCCCACTACACACCTGTTAGGATGACCAAAGTCCAACAATGACAACACCACAGCTGGTGAGGATCTGGAGAGATAGGAACTTTTATTTGTTGCTGGTGGAATGCAAAATGGTACAGCCACTTTGGAAGACTGGTTGGCAGTTTCTTACAAAGCTAAACATATTTTGTATCATACAATCTAGCAACTGTGCTCCTCAGTATTTACCAAAAGGAGTTAAAAACTTATGTCAATACAAAATCAAGCACATAGATGTTTTTAGTAGTGTTTTTTATAATTGCCAAAACTTGGAAGCGACCAAGATGTCCTTCTTTGATGAATGGGTAAACTCTGGTACACTCAGACAATGGAAGATTATTCAGAGCTAAAAAGAAATGAGTTATCAAGCTATGAAAACACATGAAGAAATCTTATATGCATATTACTAAGAGAAAGAAGCCAATGTGAAAAGTTTACATATCGATACTATATGATTAACTGTATGACATTCTAGGAAAGGTAAAATCACGGAGACAGTAAAAAGGTCATTTGTTAATAAGGACTAGGGGCAGGGAAGCATGAATAGGCAGAGCACAGAGGATGCTTAGGGCAGTGAGAATAATCTGTATGGTACTCTAATGGTGGATATCTGTCATTAGACCTTTGTTCAAACACAAGATGTACAATACAAAGAGTAAATCTAATGTAAGCTATGTACTTTAGGTGTGCTTACTGTGAAATGTTTGTCAAAACTCTTCAAACTATGCATGTAAATTTGTGGAATATATTATATGTAAATTATACTTTAAGAAGAAGATATTGTTTCCAATTAAAAATGGAAACAATATCTCAGGGAACACCATAATCAATAATGGTTTAATATCTAAAGATCACAATGAGAAAGACAAACCAAACGGAAAGAAAGAATTGGACAAGAGATGGAGCAAGCATTTCAGAGAAAATGAAATAGGAAATGGCCCATAAACATATGCAAAGATGTTCTTTCTTGTGTGAAATCAGAGAAATGCAGATTAAAATGACAAATAGATACCATTTTATCCCTACAAGATTGGCAGAACTTATGTACTGAAGAAGGGTAGAGAAAATAGAACTTGACAGAGTGCTGGGGGAAGTGTGAGATGTGTGTTAACATGTTAGACAAATGGACATTATCTCTATTCAGGTGAAACCAGGCAATGCATCTGACTCAGCAGTTCCTGTTAGGTGAATGCATTCCTGTTTGTGTGCACCAGGAGAGTTGCAAAGGTGTGTTTTGAGTGGAATTGCTTGGAACAGCAAAAAGCTGGAAACATCTTAGATATTTATCAAGGGGAGAATGCATGAATAAATTGTGGTCATTCCTTTGTTGGAACACTACACTTTGGCAAAATGAATTAACCATGGCTTCATGCATCAACCACAGTGAATCTTCAAAGAACTTGAAGTTGAATGATAAAAGTCAGTTTCTAAAGAACTTGAAGAGTGTGATACTATTGGTACAGAGTCCTTGAGAATACAAAGCCTTACCAAGTTTAGAGATAGTTATTATTTAGTTATACTTTTGTGAAAGCTACTTCCTTGTGGCTCAGATGGTAAAGAATCTGCCTGCAGTGCGGGAGACCTCGGTTTGATCCCTGGGTCGGGAAGATCCTCTATTCTTGCCTGGGAAATCCCATGGACAAAGGAACCTGGGAAGTTACAGTTCATGGGATCATAAAGAGTTGAACACGACCGAGAAATTAACATTCATAAAAGCAAGGCACTAGTAAACTCAAAATTCAATATTATGGGGCTTCCTTGGTGGCTCAGATGGTAAAGAATCCACCTGCAATGTGGGAGACCTGGGTTTGATTCCTGGGTAGGGAAGATCCCGGAGGGAAGGGAACAATTATCCATTCCAGTGTTCTTGCCTGGAGAATTCCATGTATAGAGGAGGCTGGCAGATGGCAGGCTGTGGGGTTGCAAAGAGTCGGACACGACTGAGCGATCTTCACTTTCACTTAGGGAGAGGGAGAGAGGATCTAAAGGGAATTTTAAGGATCTATTTCTTCACTTGGATCCTGGATATATTTATTTTATAATCCTGTGTACTGTGTCGATACATTTCCTGTGTTTTTGTGTATATGCTATTTTCATGAGAAATAATTTAAAAGGACGTTTTAAAAGCCTTAGGAATATATACAGAGCACTTGACCTAGTATCCTATGTGTGGCAGTGCAAACACATCACAGGTTAAATGAAGCTCAAGCCTGTGCTGAGCTGAGGTCGAGCCTTCAACCACAGGCCAGAGCCCTTCGTTTGTGATACAGGCAGCCGCTTGGGGAGTTTGGGCAGCAAGATCCAGGCAGCTGTAGCTCTAGCCACTGGGTGGGCCCAGCAGAGGGCGAGGCTCTGCCAGGGGAATCTAGAGAACTAGCAGGGTCATAGAGCAACAGCCCTGGTGAGCAACCTGAACCAAGCCCCTTTCTTTCCCCGGTCCTGGCACCACCCAGGGCAGAGGGAGGGACCACAGAAAATGACTGTAGATGGCTTTCTGGCCAGCCTCAGCAAATGAGTGACTTACATGGGACTTCAACTGATTTTGAAAAAACAATGCTGTATTTCTTGCACCTTGAGAGTGCATGTGTGCATGCTCAGTCACTCAGTCCTGTCTGACTCTCTGCGACCCCATGCACTGTAGCTCTCTAGGTGCCTCTTTCCATGGAATTTTCCAGGCAAGAATACTGGAGTAAATTGCCCTTTCCTACTCTAGGGACCTTGAGAGTAATAATGGACTATTAATCCCTATCCAATACCAGGGAAGTGAATCCTCAGCAAGACAATGATTTTGTAATAGGACATGCATGACATTATTGTTTATAATGTCAAAAGTGAGGATGCTTATATCTAAACCTAGATATCTAAGTATATATAATATACTTACATGAGATATATATATACCTATATATCTTATATGGGCTTCCCTGGTGGCTCAGATGGTAAAGAATCTGCCTGCAATGCTAGAGACCTGGGTTCTATCCCTCTGTCAGGAAGATCCCCTGGAGAAGGAAATGGCTACCCACTACAGTATTCTTGCCTGGAGAATTTCATGGACAGAGGAGCCTGGCAGGCTGCAGTTCACAGTGTCACAAAGAGTCAGACATGACTGAGTGACTAACACATACATATATCTTATATATCATACATACTTGTACATTATATAAATAAACATTATCATGTATATAATATACAAATACAAAATGTATAATATACAAATATATGCTTATACAATATATTTAATATAATATAATAAAATTATATATAACTATTATACTAGAATACACATAAATATATTCATAAATATTTAAATTCCAATCTACTTTTTGATATTATAAATATTTTTCTTATGGAAGTCCTCTTAAATATTTTGATAATTTATAAATAAAATTACACATATAAAAATTTATATATAAAATTTTAAATATAAATATAAAAATTTATAAATATAAAAAATTATAAAAATGCTTACTGATGCTATATATTAAAAAATGCTTACTGATGTTACTGGTGGTCATGAGGTTATAGGTTTGTTTTTTTACTTTGTATGGTCTGACTTTTCCACAGGGTTTACAAAAATGTATATTGCTTATTAAAAATTAAATTTAGTACCTGGTGATTGATTTCAGGAAAGAGTCATAATTCATAATGAGATAGACACCTGCTTCTCTGTGCATCTGAGAGCTTCTGGTCTTGTCCAGCTACTTGCAGGGCTTTGCTGGGTGGGGACCTGCTGTGATCTGATCTGTGGTTTCCATAGAGGGAGGCTTGCTCCAAGGCCAGGTAGTTTCTGGTCCTAGATTGCTTTCCCAGCTTTCAGAGCCCTTTCCCCAAGCTTCAGTGACTAATCTTATAAATGACTCCCCATAGTTCTTGTCATTTAGACAGAAACAGCATAAATCAAAAGTGGTGGGTAAGAAAGGTCTCAGACCGAGTTTCCAAGGATCCGTGTCTGAAGGCTGAGTGGTGAGAGCCCATGCATGGTGCATAGCAGTGGTGACCACACATTGAAAGTGCCGCGTTGCCGGGAGGTGCCAGTCTGTGGGATGCAGGGAACCTTTGGTGAAAGACTGTCAGACTGCCTTTCCTTTTTGATCTGGTGGCTGGAAAGTGAAAGTGAAGTCACTTGGTTGTGTCTAACTCTTTGGGACCCTATGGGCTGTAGACTGCCAGGGTTCTTCATCCATGGGATTCTCCAGGCAAGAATACTGAAGTGGTTTGCCATTTCCTTCTCCAGGGGATCTTCCTAACCCAGGAATCAAACCTGGGTCTCCTACATTGCAGACAGACTCTTTACCATCTGAGCCACCAGGGGAGGTGGTAGCTGGGGACATTCTGAAGTGCAAAAGAAGAAGAGGTTGTTTCTCAGGGATGTTTTCTTCTCCCATTTCACAAGTTAGGTCTTTATTCCCCAAGAGTGAGTCTTAGCTCATGAAAGATACATGGCCTGACTATGGGCTGATGCCACGGAGGGAAATGAAGGAGAGGGGAGAAGAGGCATGCCCGTGGGAGGGATGCAGACGGGTGGGCGCAGAGCACAGCAGCAGAGCCACTGAAGATAAGAAGGCCGGAGAAAGGTCTGGTGGACAGGTATGATGAATGGCACTGGCTGTGGGATTTCTCAATAATGAAAGCAATTCAAGGTCTCTGTTTTATTGAATGCTTACTTTATACTAGGCAGTTGCTAGGGTGCTTCCTATAAGGACTTCATTTAATCCTTTCCCCTGACTTATTTGAGATAGGTGCTGGTGTCACCCTTAACAGACAGGATAGGTGACTTTCTGCCCCTTCTCAGGGGTGGCCCTTAGGTGAGATTTGAGCTCAGGTTATCTGATTCTCCCGCCAAGTTGCATCCTCTGTTGTCATCCGTTCCCTCTGCTCTGTACCAACAGTGAGCATCATTCTTGCTACACGATAGGTTTTTGCTAAAACTGCTTAACACCTGGACAGAAACAGATGTAAAGATGATTTATTTAGAGCTTCTAATTTCCAACTGGACAGACTATTTTTCTCATCAGTATCTCAATCACTGCAAAAACAAGACCAAACATTTTACACCAAGGATGAGAAAAGGGGAAGTGAAGCTGCACAATACCACCCACCAGCAGGACCAACGCACCTTTTCTGTTGGCCCAGGTGCATATCAGCATATATATTGAATACATACAGCTGAAATCCCAATACTGATGGAATTTTCTAATGAACTTGAATAATGACCCAATTAAAGGCCAGAAGATAAAAAAAAAGATATGACAACTGTCTTGTAAATCGAGCAAAACAATAGCAAAGTTAATATTGATAGAGAAGTTTAAGTTTAGAAGGGCCAAGAATGACACAGAATTCTTTATCATAAGCTAAAATCATGTCGTAAATAAATAATTTTCTAGCATGTAATTAAAATCCAATTTACCTCTAGATAATTTTCACCTAAGTGAGATTGGAAGTGAAACTCTTGACCACACGCCACATATTTCTTTGCTGGGGGAAGAGGTGAACCCAGGTCATATGACACTGCTCACCAGCTGTGGGACCCTATTGGGTATTGAATTCCTCTGAGCCTGGATTGTCTTATCGATAGAATGAGGATTATCATCTTTATCTCACGGGACTGTTAGGACTATTAAGGAGAAAGCATGCACACCAATGGCTGGGAACTACAGAGTGTTCTCCATAAACAACAAGGAAGAGGCACCCGTGTGAGCTGGGTAAGAAAGACAGTCTCCCGCAGTGGGTGGGACCTCTCTGAGCACTTGGTTTATTTGATCACGTTGGCCAACTTTCATCTAAGCTCTGAGTGGGCTAGTCTCAGGACAGTTGTCTTTTGACTTGTAAAGAGATCTAGGGTTGGAATTATGAGCAAAGATACTTGTCAAGTTATTTGCAAAGAGGAAGCCAGCCACTTGGATAAGATATTAAGAATAGCACTAGCTTATGAGTTTGACAGCCCTGGTTTAAAATTCTTATGATCTTGAGTTAGTTACTTAACCTTTCTGAGCATCAGTTTCAACATCCTTAATATGATCATTTAACCAAAATTGATTAAGCACTTATGTGTGTGTCAGCCCTGGAAATAGAGCTATGAGCAAGACAGACAAGGCTCCCAGCTCCTTGGGGAAGATGGACAAGTAAACAGTGTGATGCTGTGATGACGTAAAAGCCAGGATAAAGATCCTGATTTGGGGTCAATGCCAGGTCATTCAATCTGCACAATATGACATAGCATTATGTGACTTTCCTGGTGGCTCAGACGGTAAAAGCATCTGCCTACAATGCAGGAGACCCGGGTTTGATCCCTGGGTCGATAAGATCCCCTGGAGAAGGACATGGCAACCCACTCCAGTACTCTTGCCTGGAAAATCCCACGGATTAAGCAGCCTGGTAGGCTACAGTCGATGGGGTCGCAAAGAGTCGGACATGACTGAGTGACTTCACATTCACTGTATGTGTAAGTACACAGTTAACTGTTAACTGATAGTGATCCAGGTGCATTACGAAGATCAGAAGAACAGCTTGACAAGCTGCAGAACTAAAACAACCCTTTCTAGACCATCTGGTCCTCTCTAGCTTTCTTATCGGATGACTGGTACAAAGCTGGTTGCTTCGAGGGCTGGAGGACTTGTTAAAAGTACACATTCCTAGGTTTCATACCCTGAGGAAGCCAATTCAGTAGGGGAAATGAATCTATATTTTAAAAGCATTTTCTAGGTGATTCTAATCTAGCCTAATCCCGTTCAGAAATGAAGAGACTGAGAGTCAGGAAAAGTGAGTTGTCAGGCCAGGCACCAAGTAGAAGATCTCCTGAAGGGATTGGGAGAATGAGGTTGGGGGAGAGGGCAGACGGAGGGTGTCCTGGGGGCACAGCTCTTCGAGGGGTGTTCAGCATAGCACTCCATCATTTCCAGCTTCTGCATTTCTTTTAGGTCTCTTAAATGTTAGCAGCCAAGGAACTGATGGGAAACCATATCCTGCTCTTTTTTTTTTTTTTTTGAGGCAGGAGCCTGGACTTGGGTGGGGTGTGGGAGGCTGGGCTGCCAGAATGACTGTGGGGCTTGCTCTGCCTTGGCTAACAGAGAAATTGGAAAGCCAGAATGGGAAATTACTGTGCGACCTCTTCCTCTAATTCAATTCTGCACTGATATCCGGGACGTCAAATCACCGTGAAGATGAGGTGACAACATGGCCACTGAGCCTGTGTCGCAGTCTGTCATTTTCAAATGCGTGTGAAGACCCTTAACTGTGTTGGCGCCCATTAGGTCCCCCTCCGCAGGCAGCTCCACGAGCTGCTTGAACACGCTGTGATCAGGTTTCTTCGCTCGTCCCCGTGCCTGTAGCCCCAAGGTTGTGCAGCATCAGCCACTGCGACGGTCCCGTTTCTGCAGTGTCTACTGACAGGACAGGCGCTCCGTTGTTCTTTCCCCGCTTCTGCTCATATTTGGCCCTGATAGTACGAGGGGAGAATGGGCTGACTAATGTACAGTGGCAACATCCTTTGGACTCGAGCCATGATTAACTGAGAGGATACCAACACCGTCTCCAGGATTCCTTGCATAGACTGTACAGATAACACCCATGGTACCATGGATAGCTTATGTAGCCAGTTCTGTCTTGCATGTTGAATTAGTCAAGTGGTATAGGGCAAACTTGGGAAGAGTTTCAACTGATCCTTGTCCACCAGATTGGGAATAAAGGGAATAAAGGATTTAATGATGAAAATTATTATTATTAAATTTAACATGCAATACAGCTATGTCCTTCATTCTGATGCTTAGCTACATTAAACCTAGCATCCAGTTCCATTGTGTTCATTTCTAATGGAGCATCGAAACATTTTTCTTACAAAAGTGAATTTGAAATTTCTATAATTACTTGAAATGAAGCTGATAGACTATGGCACAGGTTTTCTTTTAAAGGAGGGATTTTAAAAATATATTTTCATGTTATAAACAACCGGAGTTTTGTTGATGCTTCATTCAACTATATATATTTATTTTTCTACAGTTTCCACACCCAATATCAATGGAGGAAAAGAGAGAGGTGATATTTTTGTGGTGGGAGGGAAAAGTGATTCTGGTAATATCCATCCTCATAGTGCTATATTTATTAGCTTTTTGCTTTATGAATGCCCTAAATGTGTAACTCACCTTATATAATTTCATCCTTTGATGAAACTGTATGGTAGATTGTATATCCAATTCACAAAGGAAGAGAATGAAGTTCAGTAGGTTAAATACCTTTCCCAAGATCAGAGGTCCAAAAAGTATCGGAATAGGTGCAAAATTTAGGCTCATCTGTCTTCAAGTTCATGTTCTTTAAGGAAAATGATAATAAAGCTATTGTGGGGATGTTTTGGTTTCCAAAATATTTTCCCTTTTCCCCAATAGTTGAAGCCAATTTTTTCCTATTTATTTTCCCTTCATACCTCATTTCCTTCATTCTAAAATACACTGTCAACTTAATAATGCTTTTTTTTTTCAGGGAAAAATAAACTTGTACTCCATTGTTGGTACATATTAAATATTAGAAAGTCCAATTTCAAAAATACTAGATTGCTGTTGTAATTTAATGCTTGTCATTTTGTTATTTATGGTGCATTTTCAGATTAAAGAAGTATGGTAAGTGCTGTGTATGTCAAGGGTGAAGGACCTTGTTTCTCGTTGTCCCCAAGGGTGATGGGAAACAGTAAAGGGTCTTTGCTAAGAGACCGAATTGCTCTGATTTGTGATGTAGAGCATTACTCTGGCAGTACAGGATGGCTTAGTTAGGGGATGGAGGCCAGAGAGAGGGAGGCCGAGGGAGGCCCACTGGGAGATGTCCACAGCCTGGGTGGCACTGCTCAGGTGGCACTAATGGTAAGGAATCCGCCTGCCAGTGAAGGAGATGTAGGTTCAATCCCTCAGTCAGAAAGATCCCATGGAGTAGGAAGTGGCACCCCATCCAGTATTCTTGCCTGGAGAATTCCATGCACAGAGGAGCCTGGCAGGCTACAGTCCATGGGGCTACAAAGAGACAGACAACTGAGCAACTGAGCATCACACACAGCTCAGTTGAGAGGGAAGCCCTGGCCATGGTCCTGAGCTGGAGAGGAGGTGATGGATTGGCTGAGATAAGGAGGTGGACTGGGCTGGACGGGGTGATGAGTGGAATATCTGGTACAGGAGAGGGAGTATTGGGGTGACTGTTCTGTCTCTGGCTGGAAGACTGTGAATGGGGTGCCCTGGGAGAACTGACATGGGACAGGAGAAGGAAGAGAAAGAGGAAGCCTGGGGACTTCTTCAAGGTAAAGTCAGACTTCTAGCCGCACCTCTGGCCCATTGCTCATTCTGCCACTCCCAATGGAGGAATGAGGTCTCAGGGGCCTTCAGATTCATTTAGATTTGACGAGATATGCAATAGGGAGCAAGCTTCTAGGAACAATTTTGTGCAGGCGAACCTTGATTTGATAAGGAGTAGGAGATGATCAATTGCATTTTCTTTGCTATCCCTTTAACTCCCCAGTTCATTCTGATTTTATGATCCTGTAATTAACCAGATAATTAAACAAAGGTAAATAGCCATTTCGTAATGCAGCACCATGCTTTGGTGCTACCTTTATGTTGAATTCTCATTAACAGCCTGAGTTATTTCTCATTTACATGCAAGAAAGTACAGGAACCTGGTGCTCACAGAGAGCTGAAAAAAAGTAGTTTAATTTTTTTACAGAGGTAGATGGATAAAACCATACCTTAAAACTGTGTGTGTGTGTGTGTGTGTGTGTGTGTGTGTGTGTGTGTGTGTGGCAATATTCTTTTGTTAAAAACCTTCCTGTGCTTAAGATTGACCCTTTTGCATCCATTTTATGAGTTTTTGTTAAGGACCATGGCCTACTATTTTATTAAAATTATCTTATTCCTGGGTTTTCTTGGTGACTCAGATGGTAAAGAATCTGCCTTCAATGCCGGAGGCCTAGGTTCAATCCCTGGGTCAGGAAGATCCCCAGGAGAAGGAAATGGCAACTCACTCCAATATTCTTGCCTGGAGGATTCCATGGACAGAGGAGCCTGGCAGGCTACAGGTCACAAAGAGTTATAGTAATATCATTTTCCTTTTCACCATTATTTTTCTATGGGATGAGGCAAGAAAAAGAAAAAGGGGAAACCCATCATACCCAAGGTGTTGGATCCAAAAATTTTCAAAGTAAGGTTCCCCACTCTCCCATTTTGAGGTTGAAATTACTCCTAGGGGCCAACTATAGTGGAAGTGGAAATACACCTTCAATGTTAAGTATCCTGGAGAGAGCTGAGACTTGGCAATTCTTGGTGGCAACACAGCCCCCTGGAAAACATACCCACTTTAGAGCTGAAAGCTGTGGGGTTAGGTCCCAACTTTGACTCTCACCAGGTGAGTGATCTTGGCCAGCTTCTTATTTCGTTATTGGCTTATCTGGAAATCAAAGGAGAATTATACTTTCTTTATTGGGGGATGTGAATACAAGCGAGAAGTGCAAAAGTATCTTATAAAATGCAGAGTACTCTAAAATGTTCATTCCTTTTGCATTTGCTACAGTTTTATCAAATGATTTTCTGACAGTCACCTCTCACTGTAGTCTGTGTTCATTTTCCCTCCTCTGTGCTTCCACACCATCCCAGTGGGACCTCTCGCCTTCCTTTAATCACTCCATCAAGTATGGATTGAGCGTCCATTAGGCACCAGACACCACGTTAAGCACTGTCCCCTGCACTGAAATTGCCCAAACATTTTTGAAGAGACTATTTGCTACTTGAAGGCAGGTTGTGTTTTTCTTATTCTTGAAGGAAAGGAGCAGCTATTTGATTCTTGAAGCTAAAGAAATTGATATTCTTTCTCTTCACAAAGTATCTAACACACAGTAAGTGTTTTTGTAAAAATTATGATTATTATTGTTCAGTTGTTGAGTCGCGTCTGACTCTTTGTGACCTCATGGACTGCAGCATGCCAGGCTTCCCTGTCCTTCACCATCTCCTGGAACTTGCTCAAACTCATCTCCATTGAGTCAGTGATGCCATCCAACTATCTATCTCATCCTCTGTCCTCCCCTCTCCTCCTGCCTTCAATCTTTCCCAGCATCAGGGTCTTTTCCAACCAGTTGGCTCTTCTCACTAGGTGGCCAAAATATTGGAGCTTCAGCCTCAGCATTAGTCCTGCCAGTGAATATTTAGGATTGATTTCCTTTAGGATTGACAGGTTTGGTCTCCTTGTAGTCCAAGGGACTCTCATGTTATTTCAAATTTTTTATTAATATAAAAATTTAAAGTTTACACTCCATTTACATTTATCACACAATATTGGCTATATTCCCTGTACAATACACTTAACAGTTTGTATCTCCCATTCACCCACTCCTAGTTTGCTGCGCCGCCCCCCGCCCCCCCCGACGCCTGTAACCACCAGTTTGTTCTTGATATCTGTGAATGTGCTTACTTTTTGTTATATTGTATTTGTTGTATTTTTAAGATTCCTCAATAAGTGATATCATACAGTAGTTATCTTCCTTTGTCTGACTTATTTTGCTTTGCATAATGCCTTTCAAGTCCACCCATGTTGCTGAAAATGGCAAAATGGCACTCTTTTTATGGCTGAGTAATATTCCACTGTATATATGTACCAAATCTTCTTTTTCCATTCATCTGTTGATGGATTACTTCTAGAATGCTTCCATATCCTGACAATTGTGAATGATACTGTGATGAACATTGGGGTGCATATATCTCTTCAAATTAGTGTTTTTTGGTTTTTTTTTTGGATATCTACTCAGGAGTGGAAATGCTAGGTTATATGGTAGTTTTGATTTTAGGTTTTTGAGAAACCTCTATACTGTTTTCCACAGTGGCTGCACCAGTTTACATTCCTGCAATCAGTATACCTTTTCTTCACATCCTCACCAACATTTATATTCAGTCAGTGTTGATTGAACTGAGCCCTGTGTGTCTCATGGGCCTCCATCTGGTCTAATCACCTTGTACAGCAGGAAGGAAAGAGGACAGAGAGTTAAGAAACCAACTGGTCGTTCTCTTCCTAGATATGCTTATAATTAATAATAATAACAATGTTTGAATAATTAAATTTTTTTTATTAAACATTTTTTTATTAGTTTTGCCAAACAATGACATGATATCACCATGGGTTTATATATGCTCCCCCTCCAGAACCCCCCGCCCTCCTCCCTCCCCCTGGGAAATCTCGTTGCACCAGTCCCAAGCATCAATCCTGGACTGGCTATTGCTTAGACATATGATAATTAACATGTTTCAATGCCATTATCCCATATCATCCCACCCTTTCCCTCATCCACAGAGGCCGTGAGTCTATTCTATACATCTGCATTCCTTTTGCTGTCTCGCATGCTGGGTTCTCGTTACCGTCTTTCTAAATTCCGTATATATGCGTTAATATACTGTATTGTTGTTTTTGCTTCTGGCTTACTTCACTCTGGATAATGGGCTCCAGTTTCATCCATCTGAGTAGAACTGATTCAAATGAATTTTTCCTTAATGCTGAGTAATATTCCATTGTGTATATGTACCACAGCTTTCTTATCCATTCATCAGTTGATGGGCATCTAGGTTGGTTCCATGTCCTGGCTATTGTAAACAATGCAGCGATGAACATTGGGGTACACGTGTCTCTTTCAATTCTGGTTTCCTCGGTATATATGCCCAACAGTGGGATTGCTGGGTCATATGGCAGGTCTATTTGCAGTTTTTTAAGGAACCTCCACACTGTTTTCCATAGAGGCTGTACTAGTTTGCAATCCCACCAACAGTGTAAGAGAGTTCCCTTTTCTCCACATCCTCTCCAGCATTTATTACTTGTGGATTTTTGGATTGCAGCCATTCTGAGTGGTGTAAAGTGATATCTCATTGTGGTTTTGATTTGCATTTCTCTGATAATGAGTGATGTTGAGCATCTTTTCATGTGTTTGTTAGCCATTTTTATGTCTTCTTTGGAGAAACGTCTGTTCAATTCTTTGGCCCACTTTTTGATTGGGTTGTTTATTTTTCTAGAATGGAGCTGCAGGAGTTGCTTGTATATTTTTGAGATTAGTTGTTTGTCCGTTGCTTCATTGGCTATTATTTTCTCCCATTCTGAAGGCTGTCTTTTCACCTTGCTTATAGTTTCCTTTGCAGTGCAGAATCTTTTAATTTTAATTAGGTCCCATTTGTTTATTCGTGCTTTTATTTCCAATATTCTGGGAGGTGGGTCATGTAGGATCCTGCTTTGGTTGATATCAGAGAGTGTTTTCCCAATGTTATCCTCTAGGAGTTTTATAGTTTCTGCTCTTATGCTTAGATCTTTGATCCATTTTGAATTTATCTTTGTGTATGGTGTTAGAAAGTGTTCTAGTTTCATTCTTTTACAAGTGGCTATCCAGTTTTCCCAGCACCACTTGTTAAAGAGGTTGTCTTTTCTCCATTGTATATTCTTGCCTCCTTTGTCAAAGATAAGGTGTCCATAGATGCGTGGATTTATCTCTGGGCT